>JAVLUX010000032.1:9392200-9924700 GCA_032164185.1 Moxostoma hubbsi | reverse complement strand
AGAAGAAAGCAAACTTGATCCAACCAGCACAGAGAGAAGTGGACAGCACAGAGGCACAACCACAAGACAAGTGCACCAGATTCTCTTAAACCTGCAACTTCATTGCCAAACACTTGCATTGCTGCAAGTTGAGGATTCTTTGATGAACAGAAATTTTAATAAATATATATCATTTATTTAAATAGAAACAATAATATGTAACATAAATGTCTTTAAATTGATTAGGAATCACAGTAAAGCTTCCTGGTGAAGAGAAGCATCAAAAACATTAAAATAAAACTTTTGATTGATGATAGATAGGATACAAAATGTGTACATTTCTAATCTGTAACATAACACTATCCATATACACTCTAAAAACATGATGGGTTACGGGCGTAGTGATCACCAGTGATGCTGATTGGCAGTGGCAGAGATTGGTGAGGTTCTGTGAGTCTTGTGATCTGGATGACAACTCTGAATGTGTTTATCGGCTGCTGCTAGACGCTGATGAATCTACGCCTACACAGATCGAAAATGCCCCCAATCAGACCACCAAGTTTACCGAAACATTTCTCACACTTCATTCCTCATACATTGATAACTTAATCTCTCTCTTAAACAATTAGATACTGAAGAATTGCTGTGTTGTGTGAGGAAACGCAAAGAAAAAGTCTTCTTTAGCACATGGCCAGGTAAAGCACAACATCTATCCTTAAACATTAAAACAACAACTGGCAGTGATATACACTGGCAGAAAGCTGCAATATGATTGTTTTCAGAAATGTTTATCACTGATAAACTTTCATCTAAAAATTATTAATATGGAGGAACTTATGGGAATATTTTTGCTCTAAAAAAAAAAAATGCATTGCACATAACACAAAATTACTGCTCATTTCTATTATAGATTCTATCCTTTGCTGATGCACAATTGAGGTTATTCATTGTTCAGACACTGTATACTCTTTTAAATATTGTGCGTATGCTTATGTCAAGTGAAACAATCACTTTTATGCAACTGCGGAGTTCTATCAATGCTTTAGGATGTGCAGAAAAAGGTTTGCATGCCTTCATTTATTTAGATAAGACTTAAATGAATTTTCTCTTTATTTAAGGCTACGTAAATCACATTAAAAGTGTATTTGCTAAAAAAAAAAAAAAAAACAAGTAATTTTCTTCATACATTGAAAGAGTCCGATGCCTATTTCAACAATGCTGATATATAGAAAATATAATTAAAAAAACATTCAAAGATGCATATTATTTCTAACATTTTTAAAATCTGTTGCACAAATGCACAACTGTAGAGAGGAAAATGCCATAGCAGTGTTTAAAATGCTTCTTTGTCAGCACATATTAAACCCAGTCTACACCTGAATTACAGTTAAAATGGAGAAAAACACCAAAACCTTAAGAGTGATGCCCAGTCTGAATACTGTAAATCATCTAACATCTGACCCCACTTCATTTGTTGGTTGTATACCCAGGTCAACTCTTTAGTCATGAAGGAATATTAAATGTGATGAGCACAGAAATTTAAATAAAGTCTTTTTTAAAAGGAGTCATGGAAAAACATCAATACAAAAATATAACACGTAATAAAACATTTTCCTTTTGTTATCATCCATCCAAATATAACTTTGAAGGCTCCAAGCAGCAATTGGGGCTCTCTTTGCCTGAGAATATACGTGCATGTACATATTTGTGCATTTGATTGCATATATCTTTTCAGTTTATCTAATGGAGTGCACATGCTGTTGGTTGCTACGAGATGAAGACAGGCTGCTAAAGAGTTCTGTCTCGGGGGTTGTGACATGGAATTCATGGGCATGCCTCTCGTTGTGGAAGGATCCCTCTTCAACAGATGAGACTGGTTCAACACTATGGCCCAAGCCAGAGGATGTTGTACTGTAACAAACATTTTTGTATATTTCATACAATTTCTGCATGTCGTTTACTGGAACGGACATACTGCACTACTCAGTGTACACTATTTGAAAGGATAACCATGGCATGCATAACATGCCTAAACCATCTTAACACAAATCATCTAAAAATCCTTCTATTTTGAGCAATTTACATCATATGAAATAAGTTGAGGTCCTTAACAATACTAGGAGTTAAAAGTAATTTATACACACCTGTCACAGTTGGAGTCCCAGCAACTTTTGCTGTCTTCTTGAAGATGCTCCTCCACTGTGAAACGTGTGTTACAGACACGTCGCTGAATTGCCTGCGCAACGGTGTAGTGTGTCTGTCCCTGTGAACATGCATCCATTTTTGCAACGCTCAGCTGTGACTGCAAGAACAGGTGCAGCCGACTGTCTGACAACAGTAATGGTGTCTGTAGAACTCTGTAAACACAGATTAAAAGCACAAACAGTATAATAATTGATTTTCCATGAAAAATCTAGAGCCATTCAGTTTATTGGTTTGATTGTTTATTTGGTGCCATGCCAGCTTCTGTGGTTGTTATCATGGCGCAGTTCAGGTTAAAATATAATTGAGACATTTCAAAATTTCTATACTTAGCCTATATATGACAAACTCAGTAAAAAAAAAACAAAAAAAAAAAAAAAAGAGAAAGTCTTCTCACATTCAAGTCTGCCGAAAATAAAAGCAGTTAACATGTGTAAATATTTGTATGAACATAAAAAGATTCAACAACTAAGACATAAACTGAATAAGTTTCACTGACATGTGACTGACAGAAATGGAATAATGTGTCCCTGAACAAAGGGGGGTCAAAATCAAAAGTAACAGTCAGTATCTGGTGCCACATCAGCTGCATTAAGTACTTCAGTGCATCTCCTCCTCGTGGACTGCAACAGATTTGACAGTTCTTGCTGTGAGATGTTACCCCACACTTCCACCAAGGCACTTACAAGTTCCTGAACATTTCTGGGGGGAATGGCCTTAGGGCTGCACAATTAATCGAAATAAAAAGTAAGTAAATAATAGTTTGTATAAGCCTACTTGTTTTCAAGGCCTAGAATAAAGAGTAACATTTATATTGTGTATACTGAATTATTCAAATCACCCAACATTATTTTGACAGCAAAAACTAGGCAACAACTATGGTTTTACCAACAGGGAAATTTAGTTAACAGTGACATTGAGCAGAAAGCTTACATATAACCAGTTTTGTCAGAGCTGCTGATAAAGTTAAATTATCAGCATCGATTGATGAGATGAAAAGAAAATTAGAGACCGGAATCAGATGTTAAAATCCTGATTGGAGCATCCCTAATATTCCAGTTGACCGTTTCAAAAACGAAATGATGATGATTAGTGGGCTGAGACCCTATCACAAAATAGACAAAAACAGGTACACGGTGGATGGTCACATTTGGATATGAAGGTGGTCACATTTGGATATGAAGACGACTTTGTTTCATGGTTTATATATTAATTTGTGGTTGAACTGAAAAAGGTCTCAGTTTGGTTATTTTAAGAGGGCTCAAGTGTGAAAACCCAAGTAGCCTTTTTGCAGTTGAACATGTGGAAAACATTACCACCATAATCGCAGTCACAATATTTTTCAAAATAATCACAATATGACTTTGTCCAAATCATGCAGCCCTAGTCCTCACCCTCCGAACCAACAGGTCCCAGATGTGCTCAATGGGATTGAGTACCAGGCTCGTTGCTGGCCATGGCAGAACACTGACATTCCTGCCTTGCAGGAAATCATGCACAGAATGAGCAGTTAGGCTGGTGGCATTGGCATGCTGGAGAGTTATGTCAGGATGAGCCTGCAGGATCAGTCTATTGCGGCAATCTGAGCACTGATGGAGGGATTGTGTATTTCTAGTATAACTCGGGCAGTTGTTGTTGCCATCTGTACCTGTCCTGCAGGTGTGATATTCGGATGTACCGATCCTGTATAGGTGTTGTTACTTGTAGTCTGCCACTGCGAGGACGATCAGCTGTCCTTCCTGTCTCCCTGTAGCGCTTTCTTAAGACATCTTACAGTATGGACATTGCAATTTATTGCCCTGGCCACATTTGCAGTCCTCATGCCTCCATGCAGCATGCCTAAGGCACATTCACACAGATGAGCAGGGACCCTTGGCATCTTTCTTTTGGTGTTTTTCAAAGTCAGTAGAAAGGTCTCTTTAGTGTCACAAGTTTTATAACTGTGACCTTAATTGCCTACCGTCTGTAAGCTGTTAGTATCTTAACAACTGTTCCACAGGTGCAGATTCATTAATTGTTTATGGTTCATTGAACAAGGACAGAAAACATTGTTTAAACCCTTTACAATAAAGATCTGCAAAATTATCTTTAAAATATAGTGTCCTGAAAAAGGGACATTTATTTTTTTTGCTGAGTTTATATCATAAGTTTGTGAAAACAAGCACTGCTTTTGTTTTGATACAGTGCATTCAATACAATTTGATACAGTTATCAAAAATATGTTTTTTGCCTTGTCATTGTGGGGTATGGAGTGTACACTGATGTAAAAATTGATGCATTTTAAAATAAGTCTTGCAAGGGGAGTTCTACACTTAAAGGTGCACTCAGTTATTTTTTCCTCATTAAAACAAATTTGAACTCCTAAATGCACAAATTGTAATTTTTCATTATTTCAAGGAAATCATGGCGACTCACATTAAATGAAGACTCCAGTGAAATCAGTAACCTTATAAAAGCTGTTTATTCTACATGGAGGGTCCACATGGGGGCTGCCATGTTATAATCACATGAACAGCCGAACACTACTTGCTTAATCTCGGTAAACTTATTTTTATTTATCACTTTCACTCATTGATTAAGTAATCATGGCTGCCTGTGAATACTACATTTCTATAATGGCATCTGAAATGATACTGCATCAAAGCCGCTAGGGCATTAGTGTAAGTCCAAGATGACACAAAGACAAAAGTTACTGAGTGCACCTTTAAAATATTAACTCTTTAGTCTCCATCCCAAGTAAGAGGGATGTGTCACAGAGCAGCCACTAGGTGGCGAAACTACTGAATTTCCTTTATGCTTAATCGGACAGACAAAATTAACTGATTAAATTATTCATCATCCGTTAATATTAAAATACTGAAAAACATGAAATGTCAAATCTATGATGATTAGAAAGTGGAAAAAATTATATTTAAATCAAGATAATCAGAAATTGAAAGAACCAGAGCATGACTGTCACAAAGTGACTGAGGAAACTTACGCCTCAAGAAACTTTTGTAGCCCCTGCATCCGCTGAGCAACCTGGAAATCATTATTGAGATTGAAGAAAGGATTCCAAGGAGGGAGTTTAGGCATCTCTCTACAGACGCAACAAACATTACATTTCAAAGACAAGGATTGATGATTCTAAGCTCCATAAGGCTCAAGATATACATGCGATGACAGAAATCACCCTTATAAAGTCATTCTATGCTTTTTATTTCAAATATATTGTAATGTATTGCTGCATTTGCCCAGAATGTGATATATCTGAATTTACTTACAGAAGCAGAGCGTTGTTCTGTAGTTTCTGCCGCAACCAAACAAACTCGCTATACCTCCTCCTAACACAAGAAGTCTTCTTTCTGAAACACATGCTATTTGTCTGCAAACAAAAAGAAAACAATAAATATAATAGCCTCTTGGTCTAATTTTAATATTAAACAGTGCAAACTCAAACTATAATTTCAACTAGATTACTATAAATTTCATCATTAATATGGTAAATATGTACCATGGAACAAAGATCAAAAGCTAAATTAAAATTGATACCTGATACTACAACAGTAATTATTATCCAAGACTAGAATTAAAATGAACAGTTTCCTTCTAGCCATTCTAAGTAAATGTCATGTTCTAAACCTAAAAGTCATTGAGACTTGTTATGGAACAAGCCAAATTTATATCTGTGCAAATCAGTCATAAATCCCATTTTATGTCCATTTGGATTGAATGCAACCATTTATGCAAGAAGGGTTTTTATGAATAATTCCACACACAAATTCAATCTGCTTGAGTTTCATGAATAAGGCCCGTTTTGTGCAGGCAGACAACTCTCGTTGGTAAATGTGATGATGGGAAAATATCTACAGGTAGAAAGCCAAACAAATCTCAAATACAGTTGTATGAGCAGCAGCATTCCTTAGTAACAAAGGTGCATGTAAACATGCAGGTTTGCACTCACGTGAAGACAGATCTCATAATCAATGTAAATGTGCCAGAAATCCCCCTTTCGCAGCTGAGGATCCCGTACCCATAATCTTATAAACTCCTGCAGCAACAATAATGAAGGAAAAGGTCATCGTAAATGTGTTTATGTTCAGTGAAGTCAGCAAAAAAGTGTGTTTTTTCCCCCCACAGTTTCACTCATTTTCTAAGACCAACACTGATTCGGACTCTGCCCTTTAATTCACATGACACTAGCTGGAGATCCGTATGGTGTTTAGCACCGGTTTGTGATATGCGAAGAATTATGAAAATCAACGGACATTGTGGCATTACAGCCAAAACACAAACTGTCCCAAATTAAGGTCAAACAAAACACTTTCCTAAAAACACAAGGCAAGAGATCCATGCCATTTGAATTTCATCAGATCTGACTTAAGGAATATAAAGACACTCATACATTTTGATTAAGATAAACACCCATCAATGACTGATAATTGATTTCATATAAACATGAACAAAAAACAATAATGAACCATTCTTTTAAATGCAGGATAACCTTTAAAGTAAGGTTTACTTTATAAAAGTTTTTGAAAAGTCAAAGTCTCATTGGAGGTCTATAATTTGTAGTGAGGTCATTGGGAATTTCTGTAGCTACTTTCTGTAGGAGGTAGACAATGGCAACAGCATGAAAGTCAACGGCTGCAGGGGCATTTGTGTGTTACCAGTTTCCTCTTAAAATTCCAGACAAAAGTCACGATGCAATGGCAGTTACATTTACACATTTTGTTGTAAAACAAGAGGTTTTTCCCTTTCTTTTTCCCATAACAAAGGTGAAGTGATCATTTATTTTAAAGATCTAAAAAAGTTGGGTTAAGTTGCTTGTTCAAAGTAGCAAACATCCACACATTCAATTTTTAGAAATGTAATTTCAAGCCTCCAGGTGTTTTCACACTCAGACACGCTCACACCACAGCTGAATATGGCCCAAATCTTTTATTCACTCACATGCGACACAGATCTGTTAACTGGATGACCATGTGCACAGCCAAAAGTGCTCTGAATCTGACATTTTCAAATCCGATCTGAAATAAATCGGATATACATCTGATATTTTCCAAAGTGCCGCCAGAGTGAACAGCCACGTCTGATTTAATGTGATTTTTACATCAGCCCAACTCAACATTCGTCATTTGTGCACTTGACTTTCAGCATATTTAGGCGAGTTATGGTTTAAAACTTTTCAAAATGTCATTTGAACAACCTTATATAAAAATTAGATTTGACCAGAAAATCAGATTTGGGTACCATCCGCGTTGTGAACGTAGCCTTTGAGGCATTTATGATCAGGAGAAGAGGTTCTGGAGTATAATCTGTGTTGTGTTTAAAAGCATAAACCCATTGACATACAGACAAAATGTAAAGAAATGAACAAAACACTAACCTCATTCACAAAGCTTGCGTTTTCCATTTCCAAGACTTGACTGAAAAAGACCCTTTGTCTAGGAAGAGTATAGTGATAAAAGGCCTTTAAATGAGAAATGGTCTAATAGCAACACATTTTGAAGGGTTCTGACTGTAAAAGACAATTGACTCGTTTACTCTTGACTTTTAACAAGACAATAAAAACTACTTCAATTAATCTGCTGCAAATCAATGAGCTACCAATACTGCAGAAATCAGTGGTTAAATGGCAATGGTGACTTTTCATTACAACTAGCGACAAGGAAGTTCCAGTGTGGAACGAGCAATGTTGAGATATAAAAGGAATAGTTCACAAAAAAAAATTTATTTACTCGCCCAAATGCCATCCAAGATGTGCAAAACTTTCTTCAGCAGAACACAAACAAAAAAATGTAGTAGAATATTTCAGCTCTGAAACAAGTGAATGGTGATCAGACCTTTGTAGCCACAAAAAAAACAAACAAAAAGGAAATATAGAAGTAATAAAAACAGGTGAATAAAAAAAAAAAAAAAAATCATTTTTGGGTGAACTATCCCTTTAATTAGAGCGAACACACAACTGAACTTAAAGGAATAGTGCACCAAAAATGAATATTTGCAGATAATTTACCCTCAGGCCATCCAAGATGGATGGGAGTCTCTTTCTTTCTTTTAGGATTTTATTCCAGGCCTCCTCCTCTAAACAATGCAGGAGAATGTACTCCAATTTTAGACGGTGCAATGCATATTTAGGGTGCATCAAAATAATCCACAAAAATTCTTCTGAACCCAAACGATTGATTAATTTTAAAAACAAAACAATAACTACAAATGTTTGCTTCCATACATCTCTGTAATGTGTGCTCATGAGATGGATGACATAAGCTCAATGATAAGGTCACGTGGAGGAGGCAGGAAGCGCGTCATTATTTACAAGAAAAGGAGTGCTGTACAAAAGTTTATTTTTCTTTGCTGTAGATTTGTATAAGTGTATTGTTCAAAATGGTCTTTGGTGAGTGTTTACTGGATGCTTCAACCTTCAAAAACTCCAAAGAAATGCATGCTGGGAAAAATATAAACTTTTCATTGATTGCCTATACATGATCATGAGTGACTGAAGCTCTGGCTTATCACGCTGAACCTGGATATCTGTACACCCCTACATTCTCTCAAATATTGGAGGGTGTGCAGTGAACATTTTACCCCTGAGGATTTCACACCATTGAAAGAAACAAAGGGTCGAAAAGGGTCATCAGCTGTGGCAGTGTGTTTTTTCCAGCGAACTTGGGTATGTGTGAAAACGTTGTCATTGTCACGCCTCCCTCGGGCTCTGCACCTCCCTCAGCTCTCCGCATCACCCGATTTCTAATTCACCGCACCTGTACTCAATTCACTCACTCACCTCAGCCTGCATAAACTCACCTTCATGCCACTTCACTGTCAAGTCTCACACAAATGACACTTGGTTTCATTAACTACAACTTGTGTGGCTTGCATTCCTGGCAGTCACATATAGCCTATTTATTTCTGCTGAAGAAAAAGCACAAGCAGATAACACAATGGCATTGCTCCAAAATAAAGGATGGTTATTTACTGCAGTAATGTTTTTATTATTATTTGGAAATAATTTTTTAGTGTTTTGAACTGTTTTGGTTTGTGAACGGCACTTGGTTTGTGCAAGTTTCCCTTGTAAACAATGACGCACTTCCTGCCTCCTCATGACACGTGATCTTACCAACGAACTCAAATCATTCCTCTAATGTGCGTGTATCACAGAGATCTGCAGAAATGAGCATTTGTAGTTAAAAAGTATACAAGTATTATTTTGTTTCTAAACATAATCAATCGTTTGGGTTCAGAAGAACTTTTGAGTTGTGTGGATTATTTTGATGCACCCTAAATATGCATTTTAATATTGCACCATAAAAAAATGGAGTGCATTCACTTGCATTGTTTAAAGGAGGTGGCCTGAAATGAAATCCTAAAAACCTTAAATTTCTGTTTTGATGAAGACAGAAACTCTGATACTTCTTGGATTCATTTTTGGGTGAACTATTCCTTTTAACCACTAAAAACATTCAAAAGAGTCATTTCTAAAGCTGACCACCTTTCTTGTGCATTCAAATATAAAAGGTCCCATCAGTCAATGCAAACCAGTTGTCAGAGACTTTCATTGACACCCAACTAATTAACTTTGAAAATAACATTACTCTGACTGGGAATCCAAAGATAAATGGCAAGCAGAGAAATTCATGTGACACTTTGCACAATAAACTGGACCTCTAAGGTTCGTTGTTAAAATGCTTTCATTCTGATCTGTTTTTCTATTTGATCATATATGAGATGTTCCATTTAATGTTACTTTTTAATTCACACGTACACGTAAGAACAAACAGAAAACACAACCAGCAGAAGGTTGTCGGTTTGATCCCCACAGCAAACACCATTGTGTCCTTGAGCAAGGCACTTAACTCCAGGTTGCTCCGGGGGGATTGTCCCTGTAATAAGTGCACTGTAAGTCGCTTTGGATAAAAGCGTCTGCCAAATGCATAACTGTAAATGTATTTAAAGGAATAGCACCCTAAAGTGAAAATTTGCTAATAATTTACTTTCCCTCAGGCCATCCAAGATGTATCAGAGTTTCTTTCTTTATCAGAACAGGATTTAAGATTTTTAGGAAAGTATCCCAGGTTTATAGCTTCATCCAATGCAAGTGAATGGACACCAATTTTTGACTGTCCAAAAAGCATATTTAGGCAGCATCAAAGTAATCCACACGACTCCAGTCGATCAAGTAATGTCTTCTGAAGTGAATCGATAAGTTTGTGTGAAAACCGAATCACTAATTAAAACTTAAATCAACTTAATAATAGCAAACATCACATTGGCGGGTTCACGCGAGAATTCAGAAGTTCCTGTAGATTTAGATCCTTTTTTGATGAAGACAGAAGGTCATATCCATCTTGGATAGCCTGAGGGTGAGTAAATTATCAGCACATTTTCATTTTAGGGTGAACTATTCCTTTAAGAGGGATTTCGAGGGATCTGTGGAATCTTTCATGCTCTTTACAGGCAGTTTTATAGATTGTGACACATTTTTTAAGATTTTCTGACATGACAACCGCGACACTTTATCCGTCAAATATTAAACTTGTGTAATCATTTTGTGAACAGTGTTTGTTTTGTTTGTGTTTTTTTTTTTTGTTTGTTTGTCGGCACCTTTTGTAAAAACTTTCAAATATAAAATGCAACCGAACAAGCAACATAATCGGGAGGGGGAAAAAAACGAAAAATAGGCCTACGTTTTAAAATGTGACACGGAGAAATAGGCCAATAATACTAATTGCATTGTGAAAACGAAAATGCAGCAGTGATTTTTATGTTAGAAAAGCTACCTGAATTGCTACATTGTCCATTAAGACGCTTTGGTAGCAGCAACACTTCGTCCGTATCAACAATGCAAAAGTTTTTTTTCCAACTCAACGTGGTTTACGTTCGTTATTGCCTATTCGGGATACATTCGTTTGCTGTTCTCACCTTCTCTGTTGTTTTTCGTCTCGGTTTCGTATAGTGATTCTGTGCGGTTCAGGTGCTGCGGGAACTGCTGTGATTGAACGCTGCAAATTTGCCCTCACTGATGAAGTTTGCCAGACGGGTAATGAAAGTTTTCATGCGCATGCGCGGCTCTCTCAGCCGCGAGATCTTGCCGAAGTTGCCATAAACCAACAACTCATTGAAAACAAAAAGGTCTCAGTACCTCGTGTAACACGTGTATTTTCCATTATTATAGATTTTTCTTTACGTGTAATATTAGCAGAGGCTGCAACTATAATATTTCAACAAGTAACACATGATTTTTACAAATATATCCAATAAGTTCTGCCTCCAGCTGTCACATTCAGAGGCGCCACTCAGCAAAGTTGCAATACGATTATTTCGTCGATAGAGCTACAAACTTATGGTCAAAACACTGCGTGCATGAATGTATACAATTCACCTTCAGGATTGGAAGATCTTGTAACATTTAGTGATGCTCTACAAGGAGCCTTATAATGAAGAATGGGGCAGTGCCACCTACAGTATGTGAGACCCAATAGCAACCCTGCAACAAGAAAACATTCTCATGCAAAAAGTGTATGCAAAGAGGTTAGCCAGTTATAGCAGAGGTTATTGGTGGAAGCCTTGACTAACAATATCAATGTATTGTGTGGCAGTAATGTCCAGTAGAAACGATTTAGCATTGTAAATCTCGACGTGGTTCAAGACTGATGGCAAGTGACATGCCAGCCATCACAAGGTTTTGTCACTGGCAGGTACGCCAATACTATCTCAACATTTATCTGTCCTTTTCTGTGGTATTATGTGGAGGGTGCAGCTATTGACTTCCACAAGACCCATAATTTTTGTTTGTCATCTATGACAGAGATATTGAGCTCCTTTCCAGTTTTCATTTTCCAAACACTACAAATAGAAATTTTCATCGTCCAAAAATGGCCAGAATACTTAGGTGCAAAGTAATTTGCAAGAGCAAGTCACATACATAACTTAAGCTTGATCTGACAATTCCTCATTTAGAGAGAAAAATTGGCATGGGTGGAGAAACAGGACCTAAACCAAGCTAATGCCTGTCCACAAATGCCAACATAATTTTGAGTGAAAACAGTTAGTCAAACACTATCACAATTAATAGTGAATGATTGGCAATGAGCCAAAATACGACACCACAACACCTCCCCTGGAATGATGGAGTCCATCTCTCTTAGGAGGGCATGCCTACCCTAAAAACTTGTCCAAATGTCTATAAATCATAAACTCATAAATACAGACACATCCTGCCATTCAGTAATGCTAATCTACTATAAATCTCATCACCACCTTGAGCATATTACAGTGTCTGTTATTATTTTTGCAAGTTCCCACACCTCTTTTTATTTAGTGATCATTGGTGAAGCGGGACATCATTAGTGCTGACTTGAATAATAATCTCAGAAAATCTACATTTAGAATTAGCCAGCACTTGTAAATTTGATCTGATGTCAGGTGCTCTCGCCCCCAGCAACCATTTAATAATGTTGGCTGGAGTCTCTATTTCCATGTTCCTTACAATAGAATCTCCTATAACCAGGGCGTTTTCAATAGGATTTTCAGTGGATGCGTCAATGAGTAGGGGGAACCTGTTGAAAACTTTAACAGGAACGGGAGAGTAGTGTCGCTATGCTGTGTTTGAAGGAAGATGTTCATTGTAGAGTTTAGATAATTACAAGTACACAAATATTAGTTTCATATTTGCATACATTATATATTTTTAGTATGCAGGTGATCCTTATTTGACGTCTGACATTTACCAAAATTGCCTTATATAGCCTGAGGATACAATCTTGGAAACTATTATACAAAATTATTTTTGTAGGTTATGTTGACTGTAGAATGTATATTAAGAGACATTGATTCAGTATACTATAACAATTTATTTTGTTACTGTAAAAAATGTTTATAAACTATGTAAAAAATTATTATAAACAACAGTTTTCCGTAAACAGTGTGTATTGTGCAGTGTCAGGAATGTTGTGTTTGTGAATAAAAATCTTTGGCTTTGCTTATATTGGATAATTATATACAGTATTTATGGATATATTGCATGTAGATTCAGCATATATAGCTTTATCTTCCATTGTGTTGATCCTTGTCTTTGTCCTGCATAAAGTGTCGATGTGCTTGAATGGTTATCAGGGGTTGGCTACTTGTAAAGTTCCTCTCAGTTGGCAAGAGCTGAGTGCTCTCCTTCTCTCAAGTATTCACTGGTTCATCACTTGACATTGTGTATCACGTGAAACTTTCTTCTATTCAGGCTCATTTGTCCTCTCTGGGTATTAAAACATACCCAAACAAAAATAAGAAAATATATATTTTGTTCACACCAACATTTATAATTGGATTGATGATTGAATTTCTGATGGAGACTGTAAATAAAACAGTCTTAAAATGTCTAACATGTTGTATTTTTGGTATTTTGATTCTATCTATTTTATGCCCAATTGATGTTTTTCTTTAACCTTTTTCTTGGAAATCCACAATTAAATAATTTGCATCAGCACATGTCCTACCCAAACATACATTCACACAGAAAACCCATTATAAATCACGTTTACTGGCATATATACTGAAATAGGAAGGAATACATGGGCATCCCCATCGGGAGAATTATGTGAGTTAAAATTTAGTTTAGTAACTTTAAAAAAATGTAATTCCAAAATCTGTTTTCTTAATTTCTAAAGTAATTGTAAGCATTTTAGGCTCCATGAGTGTTAAAATGGTTTGTCAAAAAACTGATGTTTGTTAATTGTGTAATCTTAACTCTGGACCGCTGCAAAATATTTGACAAGATATTTAGTTTTACTGATAATGTACTCAAAAGTCCAGTGGGCTTGGAAGCTTCACACAACTTCACCTCTCCCATAACACAAAAAAAAAAATTACCTAATCCAGTACATGTAAAAAGTACATGTGACCATAAGGATGTACAGAAATTGGATTGTACCCTTTGTTACAGACAATATGAGATACTGAGGACTGGGTCTTTGAAAATCTGTTTGTGTTCTGCTGAAAGAAATACATACACATCTGGGATGGCATGAGGGTGAATACATTTGGAAAGAGTTTTCATTTTTGGGTGATCTACCCTTTAAGAAAGAAATGTTCAAGTACATATTAATGTGTACAGGATGTAAAACGCATACCAAAGGTCACAGTGGGGGGAAAAGCAGGTGGAAGCTGTGGGCTATCTGGCTAGCTATTAACAAAGCGTGTATCCTTTATGTTTGTGTGTATGCAGCCAGTGCATTTACTCTTCCAAACAGTGTCAATGCAGATTTTTATTATGACTGTAAACTGTATATTCACATGGTGCTTTGTCATTAAGGAGACTTGCTTATTTCAGGATGACATTACAAAAGTAGGTGATTGAGAGCACAAAAACAAACTAACAAAAACGGCAACTCAAAGTCCATCTCACACTGCTAATCTTCACCATGTGACTTGTTACCGTTACGAACTAAGCAAAAGGTAGTAAATGTATTTTCTATGGCCATAATCCTTTGTGAAGGAGGGGTGAGTTAATAGATGACAAAATTGCTCTAACCCCTTCTCTTGTTTTTTCAAAATGTCATCTATTAATCTTTATCTAGAGAGTCAAATACACTATCACACAGTAGCATGATTATAACCCAGAATACAAAAATCTGGGTTTTCAGTAAATTTTTCAGAAGTGCACATATTTTGTTAGCATTTACATGCTTCTGAGACAACCTCTGAAGAAGCCACTTTGCTTCCATTGGCACCAACATGAAGTATTACTGTACACATGTAAGAGGCATATGTGTGCATCCCACCTTAGATAAAGTGTACCAAACACATATCCAATGAATTCTGACCCCCTGATGCGGAAGGAAGCTGCAAGGACAGGGACTGAAATTACATTTTTGATCAGATTGATTTAGCGGCTAAACTCTCTGCCCTCCCGGAGTGTGTTACATTATTTCAGAGTTGTGTAACTGAAGATGAAAAGGATGACACATTCTGTTTTGCTTTTCTCTAACACAAATGGCAGCTGGTGAATGACTAACTATGGGAAATTATGACTATTATTTAAGACTTTATTTCATTTGGCAATTGAAGCTTTGTAAGTTGTCAAAACTACAAAATGTAGTTGTTGCTTTTCTAGTTCCTATATTTCCAAATGTCTTGGGATGAGAACCAATCATTTTGCACTTTAAACAGAACGGCCTACTGAAATGGTAAATAAAACATTTCACTGCAAACATGACTTGCAAAATGACACCTGTTGTAAAACAATGCAGTGCTGTTCAAGCCTATCCAACTGAAAGTTGGGCACAGCAGCAGGAAACAAAATGCACAAAGACTCCCCATTTCCATGAAAAAAAAAAAAAAAAAAAAGTAGAAAATCCAACACAGCAGAGATTACCAGAAAACAATCACTTTGGAGGCAAATGCATTGTGAAAGAATGGGAAAATTCCTCCTTTTAATCCATTAGTAAGGAACTGCATTTAAAACCACAATGGCACACAAAACAGGACCCAGGAGTATTTGTAAGTCAGAATAACGAATATAAAAGATTCAGTTCCACAAGACACATGATTGGGTTGCAGAATCTGGTCATTTTGTGGTCGTCAGGTGGCTAATCATACATGACATAAGGTTAATAAAGTAGAAAGTAGGATGGTTTTGTGAACATTTCCAATTACTTCATCGTCCATCATTAGGATTTCCCATCTGATTGACATTGAGATCAAGTCACAGTATTAAACCAGTTTTTGGTGCAGTCAAACTTAGCATGTTTCATGCAAAAAATACAAAACCATAATACCATAGGACAAAATAGTTTTATACTGGAAATACTGGTTCTTTGGATTTTCTATTTAAGAAACAGCATGCAAACAGATTAAAAGCACGCATATAAATGTTTATTGAACTAAAGACATATTTACACAAACATTTACAGCAACAGACACTAATCCAATATTAATGTAAACAATGAGAGAAAAAAAAAAAAAAAAAAAAAAAAAAAAACTGATTATGAGGGTATTGGTGCACCAAAAAAAAAAAAAAACTATGAACACATGAGTGGAAAGGAAGTTTTGCATCTCTCTGGTTGACTAAAACTGGGTAGAGGAAAAACAATCCAGTCCATTAATGATGAATAGCACTGTGGTAACATTTAATTCAAAAAAACATTTAAGCATCCTACATTGTTAAAAAAAAAAAAACAAAAAAAATGATATCCATCACCTCATAACATACTTTCATCGGTCTACAGTCATGCACATAGCTTCCAGCCCAATCGCAACACTAAAAAGATATCCCCCACCGTCAGGTCACCCACACTTTAGCTAACAAAGGAGGAATGTTCGCTATACAGGTGGAAGACACTAAAGCATGGTTCAAGAAGTGGGGTGCTACTGCTGCTCATCCTCTGGACAAGAATGCCAAGTCAGTCTTTCCTCATAGAAGGCGATGACAATCTGTGGACAGCGAGTGTTGGCCTCGCGCGCAGGCACCAGGTCTGCCTCATCTGAGTCCTTCCTATAGAACAAAAAGACATCTCTTTTATAAAAGTGCAAAACAAAAAAAAACACCACCACCCAGTAACCAGAATACACAAGGTGCAATGTAGTCCGTTAAAGTAATTAAATCTAGTGTCTTTCAACAAGGTTTTGCATGTGGAGCAGTGGTACCTACACTACTCACTATAGTGACTGAGATGTGTAAATACTGCCCCCTTCAGGCTTTTTAAATCATTCAACGTAAGATGCTAAAGGTTATACTGTGGGGATGGTACTTTTCCCACCACAGGAAATGACAGCTTTCTTACCACTTCATGAGAAACATGAGTTCACCACTGCTATCGGTTGCCCCAATGATACGCTCTGGATCAAGGTTTCTTGCAAACCCTCTGGGCTTGTCAGACTGCAGACATGTAGATGAAGTTTATATCAAAATACAGAATAGCTCAAATCCATCACACCTGCTGGATACAAGCAGGTGCCTTCAAAAGAAAGCCTAGACAACGGGTGCACTCAAACACACATAGCCTTACCATTTCTTTCTTTCTCTTGGCTTTGCTCTCCTCAGTTTCTGGTTCATCTGTGGATGGTTTTCTTTTATTAGAGTCGGTTTTCTCCACCACTCCTTTCTGAGATTCCAGAAAGGCAGCAATCAGTTCAGGGCAGCCCAAATTCTCCTCAGGTTCCCAGGTGTTATCAGCACTGAAGAAAATTATGATATAATAGTATACACCAGACCTCAAACTAGCAACAGTGAAACTCCTAGTATAGTTGAAAAAGAGGATTTCCTCTGGTTTATTAAAGCTGTAAGAAAATAAAAAATAATTAGGTTATCAATACTCACTCTGTGAAGCCTTTCCACTTGAGGAAAAACTCTACTTTCCCATTGACGACCCGCTGGTCCATCACTTTCTCCACCACAAACTCCTCGACCTCCTGAACGTCCTTCTTTGATTTGGTTGCCTGTTTCTTACCCATGTTGACCTACAATATACAAAAGGCGGCAGGGTCAAATCAAGAACCTGGATGGTACACTTAAGTTGCTATATCAACGCATTGCGTAGCAAAGCTAAACCGGTTTACATAAATGAGTATTTTCCTGCATTTAATTGAAGTGTAAACCATTTTAATAGTAAATTATTTAGCTCCTCAAAATGTCCCCTGATCTATTGTAGCAGGGCTAACATCGAATTATATCAGTTGTTAGTTTGTTTACGGTGAAAGCTAACATGCTATTAAGCTAGCAAGGCCTACATATATGAACAGGCCGCCCCCCAGTTTAAACAACTTATCAGGCATCAAGCTTTTTTATGTTGTTTAGTCCTACCGTTCGTGTTAATGCCTCACTGTTTAAAAAAAAAGAAAAAAAAACTTCATTTGATCTATTGAAAACAAACGTGTTTCGTGTTTAAATGCCCAGAGTTAGCCTGCTAGCTAGATGGTTAACACACAATTCCATTAAATTATTTAACGTTCGTACACAACATCATGCATAGCTCAGCCTTAAGTCTATGTAACATAAAACGACTTCAAAAAGTCGAAAAACAAATCCAGAAAAAAAGCTTTTATGCACTGCAGGGTTCCAACATCAAACTACAATGGAGGACGCAGCAGCACGAGAACCATGCGCGCGAAAACTCACCTCCACAATGAAAAAGGACGAAAACCTGAATTATAAGTCTTATCGCTCGCCGACCTGCAAATAACTGCAGCGAAAATATAATTCAGTAGAACAGGGTGCAAACTACTTTTAAACTTCTCTCTCTACGCTCTTTGTACATCAATGGAACTGAAGACGACTGGCTCGACGAGGTACAACGCGAATCGAACGTGAGGACGGGAAAGCTACTCCGTCCTCAGCGCGTGCATGTATGTCCAATGACACCTTCACGGGGCGGAGCAACAGTTTTCAAAAACACCTTCGACCGCAGGTGTTATTTATTATGCAAAACTGAGACAACACTATATTTAGAAGTGTAATACACCTAGTTATATTTAGAAAGTCCATATATACTTGAAAATAATTGTATATTCTAAATCTATTCATTATTTTAGCCCAGTTAAAATGATATTTTTAAGTTTTCTGACCCATTGAGGGAACAAAACGTTAAAGTTGAACTCAAATAAGTGTAGTTTGGACGAATATGGAGTGATAAAGATGTGATAAAACAGAAAAGTCTTGTTCATGTTGGTTGCACAATATTTTGAAAAAGCATTTATAGCATTTTCTACAACAAACAAAAGACAAAAACAATATAAAATTGATTTGATTACTAAAAATGCGAGGTGGTGAAAAGGTTAAAGGTGCTATATGTAATATTTTAACTGTACTAAATCATACAGTGACATTAGAGAATTAGGAAACATGCTAATTTGAAATACTGGCTTCTCTGATGACAATGCTACAGCCAGTAGGCCTATATTCTACTTTGAAATTCCATTCCGGGCTGAAGGAGCGTGTAAGCCTAGAAGAACTTTTGAAGCCTGACTGATCCAGAAGCTTGTTCTGTGAGAGATAGGCAGAGATTTGATTGAAAACTGTCCTTTCAAGTGTTTTTGCCATGAATGGGATGAGAGATTTGAGTGAGTCAGCTTCATGGATGGAGTTGGGAAGGTCATTCCACCAACGTGGTATGATGAAACTGAAAGTCCGGGTAAGTGTTTTGGTGCCTCTTTGTGTTGGTACAACAAGGCGACATTCCTTAGCCGACCGCAGGCTTCTGGTGGGAATGTAGCTCTGCAGAAATTATTTTAAGTATGCTGGAGCAGACCCAGTGACTGTTCTGTATGCAGCATCAGAGTCTTGAATTTGGTACGTGCATCAACCGGCAGCCAGTGGAGAGAGACAAAGAGTGGTGTAACATGTGCTCTCTTTGGTTCATTAAAGACCAGACGTGCTGCTGCATTCTGGATCATTTGCAGAGGTCCAATTGCACATGCATGGAGGCCTGCAATTAGAGAGTAGTAGCCCAGTCTAGTTATGTCAAGCGACTAAACAAGCAGTTGTGTGGCATGTTCATAGAGGAAAGGTCTTATATTCCTGATATTGTAGAGTGTAAATCTACATGATCTTGTGGTCTTTGAGATGTGGTCTGTGAAATTTAGCTTGTCATCAATGGTTACCCCTAGATTTCTGACCGTTTTGGAAGGCGATACTGTAGTTGTACCCAGCTGCACGGTGATGTTGTGTTCAACAGCAGGGTTGGCCGGAAAGTCAAGGAGTTCAGTCTTGACTGGGTTGAGTTGCAGGTGATGTTCCTTCATCCAGGCCGAGATGTCTGCCAGGCAGGCAGCGATTCGAGCAGTCACTGTGGTGTCGTTGGCCTGGATAGACAAGTAGAGTTGTATGTTATCAGCGTAGCAGTGGTAAGAGAAACCATGTGACTGAATGATGGGTCCCAGTGATGTTGTGTATATAGAGAAGAGAAGTGGCCCAAGCACTGATCTCTGAGGTACCCCAGTAAGTAACTGATGAGGCTTGGATACCTCACCTCTCCAGGCTACCTTGAAAGACCTACCTGAGAGATAGGAGTTAAACCAGTCAAGCACAGTTCCTGTGGTGCCCTGTGAGGAGAGGGTGGAGAGTAAAATCTTATGGTTGACTGTTTCAAAGGCTGCAGAAAGGTCCAGCAGAATCAGAACTGATGATCTGGATTCAGCTTTCGCCTGTCTCAGTGACAGACAGCAGGGCAGTCTCGGTGGAGTGTCCACTTTTGAAGCCTGACTGATCCAGCAGCTTGTTCTGTGAGAGATAGGCAGAGATCTGATTGAAAACTGCCCTTTCAAGTGTTTTTGCCATGAATGGGATGAGAGACTGGTCTGTAGTGTTCTATCTGTGTGGGGTTAAGTGCAGGCTTCTTCAGCAGTGGGGTTTCTCGAGCCTGTTTAAATGTAGTGTGAAAAGTGCCTGTAAGTAGAGACGTGTTAATTATGTGCATCCATTAATATATTATATTATTATCCCATTGTCCTTAAGAAATAAAACTAAACATAATATATTTGGGGTAATCAGAATAGCAGCTTTGAAAAAGATTACACAAATTAATCCAGACTTAAACCAGAACCTCCACAATTTTAAAGATGGAGAGAAAAAAAAATTGGAAATATACCCAATTATAACATTTATAATTAATAATACAATTCTGGAATGTGAACATAAATGGTATTTGCTTAAAAATATTATAAAATAATTTAGATTTTTTCCTTCAGATTCTTGATTTTTGAACAAAATTAGTTCAAATACAAAAGATATCATAAAGTATGATGCCTTATCTCATTTAATATTTAAAAAAAAGGAGGGGATGCCTTATCTTTCAACTTTATTTGAAATAAAATATAACATGTACATGAATGAATTACACATGTTATTTCTCAAATATATCGTGAATGGTTATTTGATATGGTTATTCAAAATAAATAAATAAATCATTTTTCATTGTTTTTTAATTTCTCTTTCTTGAAGTACAATTTTGTTTTTAGTATAAACAATTTTTTTTTTTAATGGAAAAAGCATAAAAACTACTATACTACTTATTAATTAAAAAGTGAACACTTAGAATACTGTATGCAAAAAGTTGCTATCCAATAATAAGATGTATGTTTTTAATTTAAAAAAAAAAAAAAAGTAAATTACTATATGTTCATCTCATGTACATGAATGAAAGAAGGGGTATGGGTGGCATTCACCAGGTATAATTTGCAGGTATCATATAAACCCATTTTACTGGCTGCTTTATAGATTGCATGTATATTATGTTTATATTGATTTATTTAGCTATGGCTAAAGAGGGTAAATGAAAAGAAATTAAATTTCATTTTTTCATGTGGGTTTCACCACATTAGTTTGATTTGGTGGGCAAAGGTTTTCAAATATGAATCATATTTTAAATCAAAATTGTTTCACTGTTTATTTTTAAGAAATAGTCAGAAACATTATTCTGCATCACTCATGCCAGCGTTACTTTTTTCTTCTTTAGATTTTTACTGTCTCTGGTCAGTTACACCACATGACATTTGACTTTAAGCCCACCACAAATATATAAAAAAAAGATTTTATATTAAAGACATGTTCATCATTAAAATTGTGTATTTGAGCTGTATTGAGTGAATTGCACTTACAGCAGAATGCTTAAAAAAAATTAATAGATAATTGTGAACAAAATAATGAGTGTCATTTCAAAACAGTTCTAACAGAGCAAAACTCCTGAGATCCAGTTGTTGAACGTCCATGGGCACACGTAATCGTAATGCACCATAGTGGAAACCTCGTCCTGTGCCATAGTTCAGTAGCATCTCTTAGCCCTTAAAAGATTTTTGCATTCTGGAGGATACAAATATTTAAGATGCTGGGGAGAGCAATAAGTGAGTCAGTCAATTTATTTGCAAATAATATTGAAAAGGGCGTCCCTGCAAACACTGAGGACATGCCTATCTGTATATAAAGCCTGCCATCAATGCACAATCTTTAACTAAAAGTAAAAAGGGAACATTTTTGGAGAAGGCAGCTGACCACTAGGCAAACGCTCCCATCTTTTAAATGTTATTATCATGATTTCTACAAGCTATAGCAATATTAAAATAAATAAATAAACATGGGATGAGTTTGGAATGGCACATATGGAAACGTAATAAGAGTAGTGTGGGTCGTATGCCATTCCGAACTCAGCAATGGAAATTTATCACGTGGGTCCTAATGAGTTAGAAAATAGCAATTAATTCATTTTTAGAGGTACATTTATGTGCTTTCCCCTTTTAGGTGCCTTGCAAAGACACAACACTTACAGTGCAGTATTTATATATTACAGTATATATTCATATACAAGTATTATATAAGTAATATATTAATATACAGAAAAAGTGGTATGCACTTTAAACTAGTATTTGTTGTATTTTAAAGATTCAAGTAATGCAAATTAGGTGCAAAATTAGCTGCAAATATATAGGGTGTGGAGCACTTCTGTTTCACACATGACAATAAAAGACTGACTACAAACTGGTTGTGAATAAATTATTTAATCAGTTACAATAATTGCAGTGCATGTGCACAATTAATTTGTTTTACTCTGTGCTTGTGTATTGTGGGATTTAAATGTATGGCTTGAGTGTTTTGACTACATTCACCAAAATTTGTTCAGATCCATTTAATGATTCGTTCAGTGACCATTTCTGGTGATGATACCTGGTGATGTCTTGTGTGAAACGAGTTAGTCACTGAATCAGTGATCAGAAGAAAATGTTAATCCATAAAACTTTGTATGTCTACAGACCTTCAAAGAGACTTTTGATGTTTTAGGCATTATAAGAACAAAGCAAATCTATCATTTCCCTACAGTTTGCGAGCTGCTGAGCATGACTTTGATCAAAAGACAGCAAAAATAGTCTCATATTATTATGAGTTTCAATAACATCTGTACATTTTCATGTATAAAAAAGTGTGTCTACATATTTTTTGGCTTCAATAAAATGAGTAAGTGTTCTAAGAACACAGCAGAGCTCTCTTTTTTCTACAAGTTTGTCGACTGCATACCAACATAAGAGTTAAAAAAAGGAGCTGAAATTAAAAAATATCTTTACATATAAAACAGATCTAGTAATCTGCTTAAATTGGCAAAAAGAACCTCACAAACAATGTTAAAAAGCATAACTTAATGAAGACTCATGCACTGATAATAACTCCACATAAATAATTCTTGTTTGTGTGTTCCTCATTTCTAGATTATTAATTAAGATCAACATCAATGCCGATAAAAACATGGATAAATGAGCATTGTTGAAAGCAACTTTGTAGAAATGAATGGAGCCGCGTTGATTAGACTGTCTGACTGGTGAGCTTTTACGTAAGGTTTGTTTTTCGGCTCATGATACTCATCTGTGATTGGTTGGATGATTGCTCAATCACCTTTTTTAAAGAGTGCGGGGGGACGTGACCTCTGGCTTCTACGCCCATGACTTCAAATCAGTTTATTCTTTTGTTTTTTTTAATGCTTTATTAGAAATATGTAATGCACAAAATTGATAAAATATTGCATTATGCAGCTTTAATATTTGCCCATTATTTCTTTCAGACCCTTGTGTGATATTATTGTAGGTCTTGTGTTTTGTAAAAAGCACATACAAATAATTGTTATTTTTTTATATGTATATAATTTAACATGTCGTTCAAGATTTTCTGCAATGAAAATCATGAAAAGCAGTCTTTGTAATTGGGCTTTTATAGCCTTTTCAGGGTTTTATTCTGTAGTTTTGCTTAGTTCCACATTCACTGTAGGACTATGATGTTTTAATACTTTGTTTCAAAGGAATGTTTGAATTAACCAAAAGTCAAATTGCTTGACTTAAGTCATATCACAACATTTCCTGCTAAAAAGAATTCAGGTTGTCACAAATCAAGACCTGACAATGTCAGCCTTTCCCATATATATGCTTCATTCTAGCCATTCTCTAATTGAAGATACCTTTGAGAAATGCTGAAGAGTGTTTGTTGCCTTTGTTGTCCGTTCACCAACTTTGTATAGGACAGCCTGATTTTATATGTCAGGCCTAACTTTAAAAATTAGGTGTATTTTATGTCACCTGTCCTAATAATAGGCATCACATAGTTTTGGCAATTCTAAACAGAATCACTATGTGCCTTCTTTTAACTCACTTTGAAAAGGAAGTATATGCTATAAAGATTAGGTGTAGATCAACAGGAATGGGATGGAGATAAGAATTTAGCTTGACACTATTTAATCAAACATGTGGCGTGCCATGGAATTACATAAATGTCATGAACTAAAAAAAACAAAAAAGAAACCATTGAGATAAGCAGTTCATTTTCTTCCTTTATTTTAAAAGACGTAAGAGCCAGATTTTGAAAACCCATGTTTAAAATTAAAAGTAGGTATTCCAACCCCATACAGATAAAAATTCTTGTTTAAAAACACACAGAATGCAAAACAGAAAGCAGCAGCTCCTACAACACATATCAATCCACTCTGCCAATAACAAGATATATCATTGTCTAAAATTAATTAATCATTAAGCTGATATTGTACTTTTCAGAATCTTTTTGCTATGCTATGAGGTAGACCAAAACTCAACAAGATCATAAAAAAAACAATTTTACCATAAAACCCCTTGATAAAAAAGCTACTAAGGCCAACAGAACACAATGTGATTGCTCTTTGGCAAGTGACAGAAATGTAATTAATGAGAACCGTTTTAGCAGACTGATCACTGCATGTCACAATGACCATCTTACTAGTGAGTTTTTAATTTATTGCATGAGAGTTGGGGGCTGTAGCGGTTTACTTGGAACAAGCTTGGGGCAAAGCATTATTACACATTGTACTTGTTTAAACAGATGGTTGGTTGCAATTGCAAAAATCATAAAAGTGTGAACTGATGATTACAAAATGCTTAACAGGAAGCAAATGAGGCAAAATGTAAATTGATTAATTTATGAAAATAGTTTAAATTAAGGTCACTGCTGAACCTGTAAGAAACAGATGCAAATTATACTTTTTTTTTTTTTAAACATGGTCATCCAGTGACCATCTGCTTCTAGCTGCAAACCTTCTTTAGTAACTTGCCATTTAAAGTAACAGGAAAAGAACATATGCTTTTACTTTTCTAATGTACTCTTTAGAAATACTTTTAATACACACTCTTATTATACACAGATCCAGTGTTTTCCTTACATTCTCTCCTGCAATTGAGACCAGCACTTCCATGCTGTAAGTGTAGAATTTATTAAAGTCTTTCTGGCCACATTATGAGTTACGAATGGCTTGTAGGAACAGAGAAGAGCCTGAAATGCTCCTTAACATTTTTGTTAGGAGGAGGAGGGTGTGGCTGACGCACGCCTGTCGCTGAGTTGACCAAATAGTAAATGGTCTGCACTTACATAGCGCTTTTTTTTTAAACTTAGAGGTTACCAAAGCGCTTTACACTGTGTCCCACTCACCCATTCACACACACTCATACACCAATGACGGCAGAGCTGCCATGCAAGGCGCTAGCCTGGGAGCAACTTGGGGTTCAGTGTCTTGCCCAAGGACACTTCGGCATGTGGAGTCCTGTGGGCCGGGAATCGAACCATCAACCCTGCGATTAGCAGCCAACCCGCTCTACCACCTGAGCCACAGCCGCCCACAAACTAATCAGCGGGAGGGAGATAAGGAACGGCCGGGACACCAGTTCGAGACACACGTGTTGTGTGTGTGTGTGTCTTTGTTTTGTTTATGTTGGAAAGCAATTTATGTTATGTTTAAGCTTCTTTCTGTCATTAAAGTTTACATTGCTGTTCAGCCGGTTCCCGCCTCCTCCTTGCTCATGCTGTGAAACAGCACACAATCTTATATCAAGGATAAAAACTCAGCCTTTCAGAAAACATAAAGAATATTTGTATATAAACACAAACATGCATGCACTCTCTTTCTCACACACAAATACACACAAAAAGGTCTCTTAAGGTTTCTTGTCCTTCTTTCTCTTTGTCTTGCCCCCTGTCATTGTTCTTGATGTTGTGTTTGTGCGAGGCTGAACCACTACCCGTCCATTGGCGCTGCATTGAAGTGCGTAGTGCTCAGGGCTTAGAGGCTGCCCATATTCATCCCGGAGGTGGCTCAGCACAGTCCTTGAGAATGTTTCGAAGCGTTCTGCAGCAGCAGAGAGTGCCTTGGCAGTGTGGGCTCTCTGCCGCAGGAGAGCCTCTCGCTGCGCTGTAAGGCCCTCAACCTCATCTTGAAGTCCCATGATCACATCTAACTTCCTCTTGCGGCAGTTTTGTGCAGCAAGCTTGTTTTTGCCTCTTCTGCGGACGTCCCGCAAGAGCGTAACTTCTGATCCTGACAGATTCTGCCTGTCCAACAGCTCCAGGAAGTCATCTACAGGCATGTTGACAATCTGAAAGGCGGAAAATGGAAGACCCAATTCCTGGACCCGTCGTTCATCACGACTCATCTCTTCTGGTTCAGCTTCATCTTCACTCATTATTTCCTGTTTGATAGAATTGAAGGGTTGGTCCCAGCTAACAGATGTGGAATTCTGGGCCTGTGGGACTGAGTATGTGTGGTCATGCCAGATGTTGTCATTAAGGTTCACTGGTGACCAATGGCGGTAAGCAGCTGCACAGGCTCCTCCTTTTGAAAAGAGGGACTCTACCTCACTGTTGTAGCCTGTAGCTCCACCCTCATCCTCGCAAAATGAATCGGATGATGTAGATGGGGAAGCAGGGGTTCTAGAACTGCTCTCCAAAGACAGACCAGAGTCTGAATCTTCCAGCCATGGAGTGTCCATATCACCTTGCATGCAGTCCAGCATCCGAGGATCAATTGTACCAAGATTACAAAGATCCAACATATTTATCTGCTCAAAAACAGCCTCATCTAAATAACCTCCAACCTGTGAAACTGATGTTTCATTACGGGAGCAGTTCCCCGTTAAAGAAAAGAGGGTTAAAGGAAGTGTCCCTTCTGAACTTTGAGATGGATCTGAGTGGGAAGAATTTGTAGATTCTAGACGAAAGAGGGGAGCTCGGCTAGATGTGGGCCTGCAACTTGTTGAATCTCCCCTAGTCACCATGGCATCTTGCAGGCTTACATTATAGCTGATAGGATTAGTCAGATCAACTTCTAAATCTGATATATGCTGGGAGTCAAAATCCTGTTTATGGAAAGCAAAACCAAAATTAGATTTCCAGGGAAAATGTTAAAATCGTATTATGTGCAAATGTGATCAACAAACAAGAATGAGCAACAACTAAGACCGCATTTACACCTGGAATTAAGATGCATTTAGGTGATCTGATCACAAGAGGTCAGCATTAAGTACAGGTGCAAACGGGGTCTAAGACGTTTTGTGATCAAATCACATAAACCACATTCGGAGGTCTTCAAAAACGCATGTGGCCATTTGCATTTGAGGTTTAAACGCTAATCCGTGTCATGAATGTGTCCCAGACAGCAGTGAAGTGCCACACCTCAACTGTCAATCAACTACTGCGCTACAACAAGTTTATACTTTGCCGGTTACGAGGAGCTTTAAAAGGAAATAACCGTCCGATCAGAAAGTTTGAAAAAGCAGACACATAAAGAAGCACGAGAACTTCACGGAACATCTTCAGTGTGTCTGATACCAAAATGCAATGACATAGATGACAAGCACACACACATTTGAAGCTCAGTTAATTCTAGTGTTGTCACAGTACCAAAATTTCAGTAGTCACTACAGATACCAGTGAAATTTCATGATTCTCGATATCAAATTCGATACCACAGAAAAAAATATTGTAATATGATAATGTCCTATTGAATATACTCCTTTAGCCTAATTAAAGTTCCATTTCAATGTAAATAATAAATTAAAAGATATTCATGTTTCCTTCATGTGTTTCTAATACTTGTTCCTTTTTAAGCAGGGCCCTACTGAAATCTGTCTTTATTTATTTATTTATTTATTTTATTTTCCCCCCAGAATTCCATGTTTTATAATTTTCATTTAATTTCATTATAAAAATAGTGTCTAATCAGAAAATTTTCCTTAAACTTTTACACTACTTATCAACATACTGTTGCATTTTAAAGCACTATTGCTTGTAATATATTACTTAATTTTCATTATTATTACAATCATTATTCATTATTATTATTATTTCTACAGTGAGGATTATATTTTACTATACATTTAGGATATATTTCTGTTGCAGTTTCTTCAATTTCAGGCGCTTAGCTTTAATTATGAATCGTGCTTTTATTTTTGACAGAACTTAACCTCTCTGGATAAACAGTTAGCTACATGGCTCAGTGTGATCGTTAAAGTGCAAGTGCAGCAATTTAATTATATAAAAATGAAACTTCATAGTGGATTAGTGCTCTGCTCTGTCATCTCTCATACAACACAAAAGATTTACATAGTCTGCAGAGTTTATAGTGTATGAGCCATCTTCTTTACACATTCATTTAAAGCTCATGCAGCTCATACAGACTAAGATTACAGCATTTCACAGTCTAATAAACACACTAGGACAAATCACGATTTTAATTTGATTAGTTGTGCATTTCAGTGTAAAAGGAGTAACAGAGCAAACGTTCAAATAAGCATGTGAGCATTTGAAAGCAGTCGTGTGTCAGTAAGACTGTGTGCAGGTACCAAATTAAGTCAGTGCTCGGTACTACCGAATCACTGATATCATTACATCTTTTTGAATTGTAGTACTGACTTGGTACCGAAGTACCGGTACTTTTGACAGCACTGGTCAATACAGTACTCCACTAAAATAACAGAGAATTCTGCTTGAAATGTTGCATTTGTGCTTAGATTAAATTTCAGTTACATCTGGGAGAAACAGCCCACCAGTTTTATTTGCACTTTCTTTGTCTTGACCAGAGACACATCTTAATACAATGAGTAAACGGGGTCTGTCATTTGTTGGAAACAAAAAACTTGGGAGTTTGTTTCTTTAATTACAATTAAATTATTGGAACAAAGCAATCCATAATTTTCTCCAGCAGTTACTTACATCAAATTCTGAGAGAAATTCTTGCCATGGTGGAGTGAGCTCAAGCCCAGAAATAGGTGTAGGCAGGGCACTGCTACCCAGCAAATACTGAATGGAAAAGATGAGAAAAAGCTTATTAAAACAAATATTTAATGTCTCACACCAACAATACAGTTACTACGGTGCTGATTTGCGGTCAGATCCCTTTTCAGTTCAGTTTGCGACGACCAGAAATCTTACTAGGCGTTCAAATTCAATCACATTGAATTATTAACCAATGAATATAAAGTTGAATTAATTTCTCAAGATGTATCTGATTAAAACAAACCATTCTTGTTATACAGGTTTTGATGTTAGTGTTGGTTTACCTCCTGCTCTAGCGCTGAGATCTGAGTCAGCTGGTTCACCGCAGTAAGGCTGGTTTCCTCTTGCCCTCTCTCATATTTCACATCGTCCTCCTCTTTCTCTTGGTTAGGTAAAGTGTCCTGGAGACAAAGAAATATAGATGCAAAATAAAGGATTACTGTCTTTTGCTTTTTCACTGACAAGAAATTCAAGGACATAATGGCAACATAAAAGTAATCCATATGAAAGCAGTGGTTTGTGATATGACAGGTGTGGATAAGAAATATATCAATAATTATTTTACTTTTTTTTTTACAATACATTTTCCTCCCTGCCCAGGTGGTGGCGGTATGCACAAAAAATTGTAATCTCCAAAAACAAAAAGAAGAATGTTAATGTGAAAGTGAAGATTTATAGTAAAAAAGGACCTACATATTGAGCTGTTTCTCATCCACTCATCGCTTCAGAAGACATGGATTGAACCACTGGAGTAATATGGACTTATTTCATGCTGCCTTTCTGTAGTTTTTTGGACCTTTAAAGTTCTGGTCACCATTCACTGTCATGTGCAAGGTCCTACAGAGCAGAAATGCTCTTCTAAAAGTATTTGTTTGTGTTCAGCAAAAGACAAAGTCATACACATCTTGGATGGCATGTGGGTGAGTAAATAGTGAGAGAATTGTTATTTTTGGGTGAACTATCCCTAAGGTTAAACTAATCTCATTATTGCTGTATTGTACCCTGAAATACATCTGCAATGTGGTTCGGATTCAAAGGACTTAACATATTTTACTAGTATCTATCACTTTCAATTTCACAGAAATTGTGAAATATTTGAAAAGCAGACCGCAAACTGTCAGAAGTGGCTTTGGGATAGTAAAGGAATGACTTCTGGGATGACCTAAGGGATTTCAAAAACTAGGTTGAGTTTTGTCAAGCATGAACAAGCAAGCAACAAAAACTTCAGAGAGAGCAGGTTTGGGCTGTATCCAAAAGTAGTTTAGCCTACACCAGAAGGCCTCTAAGCAGACTATTATACAGGTCTTGAAATAGAAGGAAAATGAAAGGAAGTTTAATTTAATTTGAGGTCTAAATTTGTTTTATAATACTAGTGCAAATGGGCCAAGTAGTGTCAAAGATTGCATGACACTTGACCAACACCTACATCTGGTATCCATGGTGACAGATAGAGGAGGTCTGATAAGTCACCTCTGCACACAGTTAACAACATTATTCATCATTAACCTACAGTTCCAAAACTGGCATTAATCGAGGCTTATAACCACTTAATAACAATACAACTAAATATCTATAACTATAGCATCACAAATGCCACTGAAACAAGGTAGTTAACCACTAAATAGTGAATTTTATTGAATATTTATCGAGTAGCAAAAGCTGTTTTGTTTGTGGGTCACTTATTGTTTCGCTTTCGACTTGGTGTACCACTGGTGCAAAATACTGCTATGAAGCTAGCCAGGTAACTCATCAAAAACACACCTCGTGTGTGGCTCCTAACATTCCCCATGACGAGAAAGCAACACAATAATCGGTTAACTACTGTAAGATAAAGACTATAATGCGGTACTACACTGTTACCTCTTTGGAAAGCTCTTCAGCTGCACAGCAAGGCCTTGAAATGGTGTGTTCCTGAGATAATGACAGCCCGAAGTCCTCTCCAGTCCTGTGGTCATTTTCCACTTCGTCCCGGATATTTTCGGTGTTTACCTCATCGTTACCAGCGTCCTCGGACAGGTCGTGTGGCTCGCCGACATCAGAACCATTATCGGGCACAAGGTGCACCAGCCATGCACTGACACGCGTGGGGAAGCGGGCCGGAGACCCGAGCGCACGCACTTCATTCAGCAGCCTACGGCTGGTGAAATAATAGTCCAGTTCGGGACATTTAGGATGCACTTGATGGCCCGCCGCGGTGTCCCGGTAGTGGTGAAAGGGGGTCTGTATGAAAGCCGAGCTAGGCCCTCCGTCAGTCTCAATCAACGGCGAGAAGTAGCCGTTGAAATAGGTATCGACATCCACGCGAACTCCTATCAAACTCAGCAGGATCGTAAACTGAATGAGCCCCTCTGTGAAATATTTCTTCATATGCTGCATGTTTCAAAACGAGATATTTAAACCACGAGAGGCTAAACACGAACAAAGCTCGCCCGTTTGCAGTTTAACAAAGACAAAACCCCAAACAAAAGAGCACGCGTTGACTGCTCTCTGTCAGACAAAGAGAGCAGCACCGACCGGCTAAACTGTTTGCTGCACTAACACACTACCGGCTTTTCATAACTTCCTGCTATATAACATAATTCATAGCAGCGACGCCATCCTCTCAACTCGCTAAACAGAAAGAGTCATTCTTGTCCAGTATATTCAGTACTATGCAGCAGGAGATCAAACGTTTATCTCATTAAAACAATAAAACTCGTCTGTAGTATCCTGAACCGAACCTCTCTTCTGAGGAGGGGAACAACTGCTCAAATTTGCATAATTCATCAAATGCCACTCACATGTGACGAAATTGCCCTCGCAACAGGCGCTGATTGGCCCATTCCTGATGTACTCTACTTTAAGAGCCAATCACAATTAAGCGTGCTCTCCGCTTCCGTTAAACACTTCCGCCGTTGGAGGAAATGTTTTTATCTGGGCTAAAGGGTGTGGGGAGTTTCATCCCATGTTGGGTTTGATATGGATATTTGTTGGTGTGTAAAACTTTGTCAATTTGCCCATGCAGAATGAAGAACAAAGTGTTTTGCGCAGTTGTTGTCAAAATATCATGTTGCTCCCTCTGCTGTTTGACCTACTAACCTGCTGCACTCTTGTAAGTATTTTCAATAGTGCCCAACCGATATATCGGTCGGCCGATATTAGACTTTCGCTGATATATCGTATCTTTTATATTGGCCTATATATTTTACAGATATGCGTAGATATGAACACTTTTTTACAGAACGTATAATGCTGAGAACAATGCTGGAATTGGTGTCATTACATAGTTTGTCCATCTGAGCTTGCTCTGACTCTGAGGGCGGAGTTAAGGGGTGTGGAGTTGAGCGGTGTCTTTGTGGTAAGTTGCTAACTAGTTTGTGAAATACATACTGAACTGTTAATAAACAATGACCCCATAATTTTCCCTTTTCAATATATCTATATTAAGTTAACCCTGTCCCTGACAACTGTGTCACTCCTGTTTATCAGAACTGTTTGCTGTTAGCCAGCTATAGTTTGTTAGTGCAGCCAGCAATGTAGCAAATTGAAAGGTAAACATCAGAGCATCTTTTTGCAGCTCATCAGACAACGGTTGGATTGTGTCTTTTGAGTGTTGATTTCACGCTATGCTGTTACCTAGTTGGTGAGACGCAATGCTGGAAAGTAAATAAACAATGTCCATCTTTTACTCTCTGTCAACGAGCTTATAGCTAACTAGCTAACCAACGTAGCTACTTTCATAGCTTATCAGCTGAGTGGAAGCTAATGTGTAAACGTATTCACCAAACTGTTTTGTTTCACAGGATTCACAGTTTTGTTCCCCCTTCAACCGAAAAATTCCAGTCGTTGCATTTATAAAATGTAATATTTAAAAGTCTGGTTTTCCACCATTGAAATTTTCCCATGAACTTGTATAGCAGAATACGGTGTAACACTGCTGCCGCTGTTTTTCTCTTGTCTCGGCAGGTGTAAATGCTTCTGTTTTACAACCTGCCAATAATTGATTGGCAGTATTAATATAGTCAGCATTTGACTGATACTAAACAGTACTGATGTTTATTTAGCTATTTATTGTATTTTTATTTATTCTTTATTTAAAAGGTCAGCAACTGACTGATACTGAACATACAGTACTGATGTTTAAGATTTTTATTTATTACTTATTTTCTCAGTGTTCATTTCTAGAATTGGTTGACAATGTATATAATAATGTAAAATATTCTTTGAGAAAAATATTTGTTTAAGAAAGCAGCCTTTTGAGTACGTTTGCATAGTCATATTGGTGCAAAATCAGTGAACAATCCACTTTGTCTGTTTTCATTCCATCTCAAAAATTAACTATATATGCCACCATATCGGTTATCTTTGAATTTTCCCCCTATAAAATTGGTATCAGTCTCAAAACTCCTATATAGGTCGGGCTCTAATTTTCAACGGTAGATGTCATTGGGTATGTGTAGTCATTACGGAACTGTCTATCTAATATAGTCTATGAACTACAGACAAGAGTTGGATAAAGAATAGTGATTAATTTGCCTGGTTCCATCCATCCGTCTATCCATCTATACATCTATCTATCTATTAGTGATTCATTTGCCCTATTCAAATTGGGAATTTAGCCAGGACAACGGGGTTACACCCCTACTCTTTACAAGAAGTGCTCTAGGATTTTTAATAACCACAGAGAGTCAGGACCTCGTCTTAATGTCTCACCTGAAGGATGTGCCTTTTTACAGTATTGTGCCCCATCAGTATACTAGGGCACTAGGACCCACACAGACAGCAGGGTGAACACCCCCTGCTGGCCTCCCTAATACTTCTTCCAGAGGAAGAAATAAACCTTGTGTAAATTGTCAGCTTTAGGCTATGCTAAAATGCTATTTCTAGCCGTTTTACATGCACATGTTACCAGGTACGATCATATTTTTTTATCTAGAAAATTCACATTGGATCATAATTTATTTTTTTCTAGTAAGACCTTTGAAAAAAAAATCGTATTCTTGATTAATAATTATTATATTTTTTTACTGTAAAAATATCTAAAAATCCTTAAAACAAGATCAATTAGATTTAGAAACAACACTGGATAAGATATTTAAGTTTTTCAGAGAATGTATTTTTAACATGTATTTTGTCTTACTGTACTGAAAGTTTTTATAGTCAAAAAAAGTAAAAAAAAATAATCTACCAGTGCTGAAGAAGTAATCCAAAGTATTTACGTTACTGACCTTGAGTAATCTAACAAAATACGTTACAAATTACATTTTACAGCATGTATTCTGTAATCTGCAGTGGAATACATTTCAAAAGTATCCCTCCCAACCCTGTCTATTTGTCTATCCATCCGTCCATGTCTCTGTCTGTCCTATGTATCCGTCCATCTATCAATCTATTCTATGTATCCATCCATCTATCACTCTTTCTTATCTATATCTGCCCGTCCATCCATCTGTCTGTCTTTTCTATGTATCCATCCATCTATCCTTATGTCTTTTTAATGGATCCGTCCGTCCGTCCTTCCATCTATTTTTCTCTCTGTCTGTCCGTCCGTCTCTCTGTCTACCCATGTATTCATCCATCTATCAATCCGTCTTTTCTTTGTACCATTCCATCCAAACATCCATGCGTCTGTCTGTCTGTCTTTTCTATGTATCTATCCATCTATCACTCTTTCTTATATCACTCTGTCTTATCTATCTATCTGTCCGTAGATCCATCTCTCTGTCTTTTCTATGCATCCATCCATCTGTTGAGAGCATTTTGACTGGCTGCATCACCGCCTGGTTTGGCAACAGCACCGCACTCTGCAAAGCCCTGCAAAGAGTGGTGCGAACTGCCAGACATGTCATCGGAAGTGAGCTTCCCTCTCTCCAGGACATCTATACCAGGTGGTGTTTGAAAAATGTTTGGAGGATCATCAGAGACTCCAGCCTCCCAAGCCATGGGCTGCTCTCACTGCTACCATCAGGCACTCTGAACTCTTAATCGCTCACGATACATATATCACCACTGGACTTTATTAGCCTCAGACTGGACTCACATTTTATACTTCTCTTAATAACACACTGGCAACTGACTATCAACCTATACAGCTGAATGTCAATACATCACTTCATATTTATTTCCACTGATTACATGTATACTGTATATTGTATATTTTATTGTATACAGTCTCATTTTTTGTATACTGTATATTGTGTATTATTAGGTGTATATTGTATATTGGGTTGTGTAACAAGATGTGTAAACTGTTATGTGTAAAGCAGATGTTTATTGTAATTGTCATACTGCCTTTCACCCACTGTTGCACTTGTGTATGTGGTTGAGTGACAATAAAGGGATTTGATTTGACTTCCATCTATCTATCTACTGTTCAGCCATTCATCTATCACTTTCTTTTCCATCCATCCATCTTATTACAGATATAAATATTTATACAAAATTATTACACCAGAATTGCATATTTACACAGCTGACTTAATCCTGCTCTGTGCCATGCTTACAATTCTGTGTAAACCGACGCAATGCAGCATAAATTAAGCCTGCTCCGACCCACATCAGAGCAGCCTTAAACTTTGTTTTATGATAGAGCTTATATTTCATAATTTAGTTTAATTGTTAAGGTATATATTTTCATTCATTTCATATTTCTATGCAGTTGTAATTTCTGTGTAAATGCATTTATGCCTGCTCTGAGCAGCATTAAACAGTCTGTGTTAATGCATCTAAATGCCAGTTTAAATGCAGCTTCTGTGCCACCGTGGCTGTGTAAAGATGGCCAAAAGTAAAGATGCTAACTGAACAATAAACAGAAAGTAAGAACAAAAGCACAGCAAAGGTTTTTATGATTATGTAAAACTTTTCATTTTTACATCACTGTATTTGGGGCAATGTCAAACTACTGTATGCTGGACTGGAACACTGTGGTACCCAACAGAGGTAGAACATCACTTCCAAAAGACAGCAAAAATTGATTCCAGGGTTGCAAGAAAGTCAACTAAGGAAAGGCAACAATTGCATAGGCCTATGGAACAATAAGGACATTTATTAAGACTCTTTTTTTATACATTAGTTTGATAATGACATTTTGTTGTTGTAGCAATTATTGAAGTTAAATTACTTTCTCTTCACTTATGACAAGTCTTTGGCTGATTATAATATCCTAATAACACCTGGTGATTAAGCAAATGTTTTTGTTTTAATACCTCCTGGAGTCTGTATGCCGTTTAGACAACAACTTACAACCAACACTGGTCCTCGTTTATTGTAATACAATTTCTATGTAAAATTAGTTGTTCCTTTCACTCCAAATAGATCCTTTGTTCCAGGTAGATGTTGAAACTCTGTCATATTTTATTTAATTTTGGTATTGTTTTGCAGATTATATTGTTTGGAAAAGGTTTGTTTTATACCCAATCAAGAAGTATCAAATATAGAGATAGTATTGATGTAAGCTGCACCTTTTGTAATAGTTGCTCTGAAACCTATTTTTAAAATCTTTGTGGCAAGGTGTCTGGGATTTTATTTTCAAGTACTTTGATGAACAGTTTGTTTATTATGAACGTATGTATTATTTGGTCTCCTGGAATGTATATTTAAAAAGCACAGTCGTGCTTATATGATAATAATTTGTATTGTCAATTTTATTTTCACAAATATAAATTGCTCAGGCAAAAATAAAAAAATTGTTATTGGAATATTTGACTCAATTTGGTCCTATTTAAATCAGAAGGCAGTTAAAACTGTTTTAACTGTTTTTTTAATATAAAATTGTTTTATGCTTCCCGTGATACTGTATACATTCATAGTTTATATGTATTTGTTACATGGGATTTTGTTACAGGATTTTTTTTTACTAGGAAAGCTACTAGGAAATTAGTTAAACCTTCTCTGCCATCTACTGTTTAAAAAGATATTGCACACGTTGTTATAACCCTCAGAAAAATGCAATGTAAAAAAATAAATAATAATAAATAAAAATGTTTACTATGCAGTCTATCACTGAGAAAAGGCGTTGAATGATTCGCAATGTGAGTTATGGTGTATATAAATAACAGGATAAGAATTAAACCATAATTAAACAATAATTAGTTCAACCGTGTGTGTTATCCCTGCAGAAAGTATTGCTCTTATTGTGGGTGTTTCACTTGAAATGTGAAAAGACTAAGGAAAATGAAAGCAAAAAAGGGTTATTAGGTTACACTCTCAATATTTTTGCTATAACAACAAGATAAAAACGAGGAGGAGTATTGGACCTCTAGTGTAGGGTCTTTGTGTTTTCAGTTAAGTTAGCATTTTTTTCACAAATTAATATTACAGAAGGAGATACTTGATTTAGTATTCTTATTTTATCTTACAAAAGCTGGGGGGGTTCACGAGAATTTTACAACTGTAAAATATATTTGAACTAAAACCTCCCTGTTAGAATAATATTTTGTAAACATGAAGATAAAATTATGGAAATTATTTGCAGGGGAAACATTATATTGAACCATACTGACCAAACAATAGTGAATGCAGAATGTTTAAATAGTAATTATTTTCCCTTAAAGAATGTTCGAGAGAGAGGTTCGATGTGACGTCACAAACCAACTACTCGGCAACACTGGACATGCGCATAATCATGCGTTTCTACGTAAGGCTTTGTGAATAGCATTGAAGTGCTAAAACAAAGTAGTTTTCCGTTGGGCTGGCATTCGTGGAAAGAGGAACATCCATTATCAAAACGAGCAGATGCCATGTCAAGTATGTTAGGATTGGTGACAAGTGAGCACAACAGTCATACATACAGAAAAGAAAAAAGAAAGAAAACACACACACACACACACACACATATATAATATATAATCCAACACTGTAAAACCTCCATGATCGCTAAACTCATATCATCTTTATTTCTTTTATGTGAATATGCCTGAAGTCGCACCAATTAAGATTCTTAATCTAATACGATTATTAATTTATTTATTTAAAATATATATATTTATTTATTTACTTGTTAAATTGGGAAAACAATGCCATGTGTTAAGGTAAATAATTGCAGAATTCCTATAGAAAAGCCCAACTGAACAAAGTGCAGTTCTCAAGGTAAAAACCTAAGCTAAATCAATATGCAAAATATGCCAAATATGCTTAATCATATTGTAATTTCTACAGTCTTTTGTATGATTTTATCATACAAAATTGTGGCAAATACAAAAGTGATCATAATTCTGACAATAAATAAAATAAAAGCAATAAGAGTGTTGACTAACAGAAATTATTATAGTAATGCTGCTGTTAATTATAACGACTACAAGCAATAATTCAATTTAAATGTATATTATTATTATTATTATTATTATTAATTATATGTGATATAGTTCTTGGTATAATTATATGGCTGCTACTAAAATATAATAATCTAAAATAATAAAAATTAATAACATAAAATGTAATAATAGAATGTTATAAATAATATAATAGTACAATGTGATATAATATAAATTGTTATTGTAATTTAATCAATAATACAATAATAATAATAATAATAATAATACAATACTAATAATACTGAATAATTATTATTTTATTGTCATTAACAATAATGCTAATAACAGTTATTATTATTATTATTATTATTATTATTATTATTATTATTATTATTATTATTATTATTATTAAATTATTAAAATCTATTTCATTCATGCAAGTAAAACTAGAACTTTCTCTGGCTAAATCTGTGCCTTGTGTTTGAGAGCGCGGAGTTGTTGCCTGTAGCCTTGCACATTTTCAACTGACCTACAAATGTTTCTTTGCGTTGGTGCTCCTTGATTGACACTTCAGCCCTATCCAATCAGAGCCGCTGTGTTATTTACCGCAATGTCATTTGTCCGTTGTTGGTTACGTCATCACTCAAAATATCCAATGGCAAAATGTCCTGATATGGCGAATTTCAAGACCATGGCCAACTCCTTAGCGCCTTGCTGTGGTCACTATGAAAATAATTGTAAAGCGTGCCTTAAAATCAGCTGTATTTGATGTGATGATTGTACATTGCCACAAAGGGTCGCTCTCAACCAAGTTCCTTTGAGGTCCATGTACAGAATCTGCCACTAAGCCATGCAGCAGCCGTGGCCCGTAAAGTCTAGGCCTTCAGTGCAAGTCGTGCCATTAAGAAAACACAGTTTCACAAGGAATAAAATCATACATTACGTGGCAGTTAACTAATAATACCAATTTACATGTTAAAACATGTCCACACATGAAAGCCAGAACAAGGAGGTCTAATACCAAGATCTCTAATTATATTTGCGATTAACATTTTGCTTGCAATAAAGTTTGTTTTGTCAGGGTAAAGGGTTACTTTTCACAACTTGATCCGACACTGAATGCTCAAGCAGCCTAATTTACACTTAGAAAACTCCTGATGTTGCTATAACAATGCAAAAAGCACTTACCAAGTGAAAATCAGTCCTCCTTTCCTGTTTAATTAAAGGTGCATATAAACATTTTCATGTAATATTCACCTTTTTTTTTTTTTTTTTTGTCAATGTGTGAACGGCTTGTAACGCAATTTAAAAAACGAGTCCTTCCCAGACTTCCTAGGTTGCCTATTAAAACCTGTAGACTGATTTTCATGTAAAGGGAGCGGGTCGGTTTTGCCAGGAATATCCAAAGGATGTGACGTTTATGCACGCTCCCGAGAGACTTTTATTGAATCTCGTCTGGCAAAGCGGGAATGTGATCGTGGTTCATTCTGAAAACTAGAGTGAACATCGGCAGGGCATTTGATTCCTGGCAGGACCTTCGTTCGGTTTTGGGGATCAAAACTGACCCTGAATTAGCATTGTTCTTATTGGACAGGTAAGCATATATAACTGCAAAGCATGTGAAATATAGTGCCATAAGGATTGATCTTTGTCATTTTAGCTAACTTGATCTTGCCTGCTAACTCTGACAAATTGCAAGCTACCTTGCTTCACAACTCAAATAAATTCAACGATCTTCGAAGTCAGGTATACAGGATAAATTTAAGCAAACAGGCTGTTTTTTTGATCGTAATACAACATATGACATTCAAAACATACAATAGTGCAACATAACAGTGCAACTGTAAACTGTCTGGTATAGATCGGTAGTAAGTCGCTGTATGTGTGTATCAGTATGCTATATTAGATGATAAGTAGTTTAAGTTTATTCTCAAAGTGTGTAGTAAAACAATCATAACTGTGTAAATTTAATGATGCTACCTCATCTGTCAGCATGATGTCGGTGAATCAAGTTCAGTCTCTTTATACGTTACCTCATTGTTTTGGCCGATGCTCGCTTGCACGTGTCCCTATGGAGTGCGCTAGCATGATTGTGTCACTCAAGGTCAGCAAGAAGGCCTGGACTGGGACATATCCTAAAGACCACTCGCACAAGAACAAATAAATTAATCTGATTGACTGATGAATCTGACAATCTGACATTAGATGCCTATTCACTTACACTGTTGAGGGATTCTGTGGAAATTGTGAAGGCCTGACGGGGTGGAGCTCAGACTCAGACTTCGGGTAAGGAGTGTGGCTTCGGGCATGTGATTTGTGAAACTGTTGTCTCACTTTGCTTGAAAGCATCGAGGAATAGATTCTGATTGGATAAATATTTTTTTATATATTGAAAATTGAAAATATATAGGCAAAAAGGGCAAGGAGAATGAAAGGATGAAAAAAATATTTATTTATTGGGCATGTTACGCCATCAGAGAAGGCTTTGCTGGCCTTGAGAAATCGCCACTGCCATACAGTTTATTATGTAGGTGTGCTAATCTTAAAAATTTATGTAAATGATTATTGTTTCTGAATTTAGTGCAATTACAAACAGTCTCCCTATCTTTTGTGTGTGTGCGTGTGTGTGTGTGTGTGTGTGTGTGTGTGTGTAGCTATTATTAGATGTTAGTCAGGTCATTTCTCAGCATACACTGGGGTTTGTTGGTTTTAGTAAGGGACGGATGTTTAGATGACCCGCTCAACAACTGTATTTGCCCTCTAAGACTCGCAGATTTCTCTGTGGAAACAAAAATATGTTTTTAGGTTTATAGATTAATGGAAAAAGTTGGAATACGGCTGACACTCTCAGCAGAAAGTTGTCTAAACAGAAATTTGTCTGCAAAGTTTATCATACCCTTTTCTAAATTTGGTCATGATACTTAAAACGTTTTTAAGTGTTTGTGTTTGGGTGAGTGTGTAAGCATTTCAAAGTGTGTCTTTGACCCCTGGTTGATACCGGATCACATGTATTCTTCCCCTTCAACAAAACGCTAATGTGTCTGCTATTGATTTAAGGAAGAGCAGAGAGAGAGAGATACACTCAAAGACAATGAGTAAGGATGATATATACTGACAATAGGTCAAGGTGGAGAAGATGAGAGTGGAAGGGCAGATAAAAGAGGAGTGTGGTAAATCAAAACAAAATGAAAAGAGAAAGTGAGAGAACTGAGAGAAATTAAAGGGGGGGGGGGGGGGGGGAATCATGGGTTCATGTATATCTGACTTTGTATATTAATCAGTTTAAAGTGTTTTAAAACAGGAACAAGTTGCCTCTAAATTTTTAATAAAGAAATTGTTCAAAATTCCAAAACAAAATGAGCAATAACAGCCATTCAAAACCGCAAAATGTTGATCCTACATCACACTCATAAGAAATCCTGCTTGTCAAAATCATCAAATTAACCCAAAAGAATAAGTTGCTGGGCCATCATGTTTTCTTGAGGCTGCTGTTGTTAGGTTAAAAGGGGGACAGAAAAATCAATTTCAAGTGTGTCAGTTTTGGGTGTTTAGATAGCATGCACATTGTCTTTGTGCAATTTATAGATCATTTTGTTTTCAAGGAGAGGAAGACAAAGAGAGTGAGAGATGGAAGAGAGAGAGAGAGAGAGAGAGAGAGAATGGGGGAGGAAGTAAGGGGCACCATTAAGTGGAGCTTTATGCTTTGGGTCAAAGTTCAAAAGTTGTTTCTTGAGACCTCAGGGGATGAGGGGGATGGGGAAGTGATGGCTGACAGATGTTTTTGGGGTGGGGGTTGAATTTGTGATGTGTTAATGTTTTTTACTTAAAACACTGAAACGTAGACCTGTGTCAAACACACACACCGGATTCCAGCGTTCTCAGATGTCGGCCGGTCCTGCACCAATCGTGTCAACGTTGTTATTTTTTAAATGCCCAGACAAGCAAATGTGTGTTTTTGGTTTAGCTTTAATGACCGCCATGACGATCTTGCGCTGCTACACATATAAACCATGTTGACAAGCCTCATACGCTCTCTACCTCAAATCAACTTTTAATAAAATGACTTACTTGAAAATAGGTACTTAAGCCATCATCAAGTAGCTGTCAGCGTTCTGACCACACATGAGAAAAACCAGATGCCGTAAAACCACTCATGTCATTTCAAGCTGACCCAGAATCTAAGGAAACAAACTCACAGTTTAAATATTGTGCCAATTAAAATAATACATCTTGTGTGCGGATATGCATGGGAATTGGCAAATAAAATGCTCTTTGGGTCAGATTAAGACTTTCCAATATCGGCTCTCTGAAGTTTAGATTGATGTGACAGTATCTGACACTTTTACAAAGAAAGTGGGTTTGTTGGATATGTGGTTATTATGATTGGTCCAAAGCAAATAGTACCAAATGCTTGAGATTCATTTAAGCTGAATGTGTTTTTAAATGTTCACTTTATGGAGGGAGTCACTTCAGCTGAATAAGGTTCTTCCATTGGGTCATTCAAAAGTTGATTTTTTTGGCATTTGGTTTAAGTAATTGTGCAAATTTTCCACCACCATTAAACCCAACATTACAGTGAAAATGCCTTGAAAGTAGGCACATATTGAAATAAACATCTTAATCACTTTCTTGTCTGTTTCTTTCTCACTCTGGGGTTCATTGAGAGCAGCCTTTGAAAGACAAGCAGTCTGCAAAATCAGAGTCCATGAGATGGGTGAAAAGAAAAGGAAGAACCACAAAAGAGTGTCAAATAAAGGGAGAAAAGAAAAGTGAGGACAGCAGCTGGAAAAGGGGGCCTCTGGTTCTCACTCCCACACATACAAACTCCAGCCACCCTCCAAAACTTCCCAAAGACCCATATGGACTCTTTCTCTCACATTTTATCCTTAATTCTCTCGAAACTGCACATATTTTATTCTAGAAGCAAAAAAAGAAACATTTCTGTATTGATGCATTGATAAACATTCATTTCTGGGAAACACACCACATACTCAGTACAGTTTTTACAAGAAAGTGCCAGTTTCTCTTTAGAAGATACCGCCATCTGTCAGCTCTGTTGTCATTGTGCTATGGATCAGTGGGTTCCATTTCTCGTAAACATGACTTTGTGTTTTTCACACAATAATCTGTCTGTTTTTTATTTTGCAACTGAATCTGAAATGCATTAAGAGAGTTGTATGTCTGTGCAGTGGGGCATTAAATGGATGAAAATATTTTCTTACACTATATTTGATGTTCTAATAGACTACAATTAAAAGGAAATATTTTTGTTTTCACTTCGTGGCATAAGACTATAGGTGTGTCTGTATAAAGATGTATTTATTTTTTGATTGTGTGATATTGTTAGGCTGGATGTGTGTGTGTGTCCCTGTGTGAAAGTGCCAGAGGGGGAAAAGTGTCAGGGCAGCCAGACTGTGTTCTATCTCTCGTAGTGATATTCTAGCAGCTGCTGGGTGTTTGAAAGACAAGTTCCGCCCGGCGACATGGGCCCCTGTGGTTTGCCTGCCACTTAGATTGACGACTGAGTGACACCAGTGTGGGTTCACCATTCCTCTCCTGTTTGAGGATTGCTGACTGACTGAGGGACTAACCTCTCATCAAGTAGTTTAATCTCTTTTTCAATCTCTTGCTCTCCCTCACCCTCTTGGCATACTTGATAATATCCAATGTCTTTTCAGAGGGTAATGCTTTCTGTCTGTCTCTCATTTACTCTAATTTTCTCAGCATGTTTCAGGAAAACAGAATGTTTTCCTCACAATATTCCATAAAACACAATGCATTTCAGTTGATTGATTTAAGGGGTGTGGATGAGAAACATATCAATGTTTAAATCCTTTTTGACTATTTTTTTACTATAATTATTTTTACGTGGCCTGTTGCACATAACACAGCAATTTCCTGGTGGATTGAACACCAGAGGCACCAAAATAACAATGGCTTTTGTCCCTGTTCACACAAATCACAAGTAAAGCAACAGATTAACAGTTCAAACACATTTACTTTTTGCTCTGTTCCTCTTATAACATCTAAAGAATTTTACTATGACTCATTTTAATGTTTGCATTACATATTCAACTACATTTACAAGCTTGTTTATGTGTGGTCAAATTGCACAATAGCTCAACTGATAGTGTTGCATATGCAATATAACGGATCAGGGTACAAGACCTGAAGAGCACGCGAGTCGACACGTCAGCCGAAAGTGTCATAGAAGCACCACAGAATGATGCAATTTCATGTCACATTTGCTTTTTCTGACACTATCGGTTAGGTTTAGGTTTAAGGTTTAGGGTTTGGAGGTCGGTTTTGTTGATTTAGCATTAACTTTTAAAACCTCATCTGTTCTGTGGAACATCTCACTCACTTTTAGTGCCACACAGTGAACATTTCACTTCACAACTGCTCTGAGACGAGTAATGAACCACATCATTTTATTTTGCAAAAACGTTGCCACAGCCACGCAATGTCCTTGTATGTGACAAGGCATTCAAAAATTGCGATGTCAGAGCTCCCAGCCCCTTGAGACATAGAGAAAGATAAAAATAAATAAATAAATAAGCTTTTAAGAATGTTATGTTGTTGGTTTTGTGAATGTTTTCTAAGGTTTGCTCCCAAACCTTGCGGTTGAGCTGATGGAGGAATTCAATCAAATTCATAATTAATATTAACTCAGATTCCATTTTTTTTTTTTTTTAAATTAACATTATTATTTTCATTATCATCACTGGTTATATAGTTATTATTATAATGAATAGTTGCCTAATAACAACAAAAAAAAATTCAGCAAATAATGAGTAGAAATTCATAGATATTATTCAAATATGAAGGTATGTGTAGAAATAAATGACGTATACATTTAATTACAAAACCCTTTCGTTCATATATATATATATTATAATTTATATATTTTTGCAACGTGAATGATAATTTTTGACTTCATAACTGACAAATCTGTGGAAGTAGCAGGTGTTTAGAATAAAGTTTAGGACAAAACTGTCAGTGTTTCTCACGTCTTGCTCTTAGTTTTGAAAGAAATTATCACATACGGTTGGACTGTCACATAAGGTCTAGTCGCACAAATATTTCAACATAACCGAAGCTCTTATCAGATCCGAATTTCACCTCTGCAGATGGTCAGAACTCCACACAGCCTCAGTGTGAAATTAGAAATGACCGACCTCTGGTTTGTCATCTGTTGTTTGTCGGATGCAGTGAAAAGGCGGTTTCAGTCAAGTATGACGAAAGAAAATTATCGGCAAAAATGTAGTGAGTACTTTTCAAGTTTAAATAAAATTGTAAAAAGTAAAAAGTACTTTTTTTTTTTTTTCCTATTTTTCCTTTGGAAATATAATTAAGGTATAGTGCAAGCACTGCTTAAGTATAACACTTAAGTATATTTACTCAACTACTTGACACCCCTGGTTATGTGTGTGCTTGAGTGAGTGCTGAGGGGCATCTCTGTGTGTTTGTGTGTAAATGATGGAAGGTGGTTTAGGGTTTCTGGTGCTAAGAGGTTTGGGCACTCAGATTTATTTACAAGTTTATTTCCTGACATCACTCCTCTCTGTTTTCTTTTTTACCTCACCATTAAAATAGGGGCTTTTTCAACTGAGTATCTTCTTGTAATAATGGTTACTGACAGTTGATATCTTTGAATGATCACTTTAGAGATGAAGTAGAGGGAGCAATGAGCAGAAATAGAGAAATGCTGTCTGTGGGAAGCAACACATTAGAAACACAACTAAACATCATCCATCAGTGGCACTGTTATTCCTGTGCACCAGTAAGCATTGTTTTACTTCATTTATAGTACACCATTTGAACTGTTTAATCTAAACCACTAATCAGTGGCAGGCTCATTCCATGATTTCATTTACTATATTTCTATATAAAAAACAAGACACTGACCTCTCGCGTGACTATTTTAGGCTGTGTGTGTGTGTGTGTGTGTGTGTGTGTGTGTGTGTGTGTGTGTGTGTGTGTGTGTGTGTGTGTCTGTCTTTACTTTGGCATAGAAATGCATGCAAACATAAATACAGCTCACTCCACGAAAACACCCACACAAAAGAATAAAATAAGATTTGATTGCCTATTACTCACATAAAAACACTGGTAATTTCTGCTGATGACAGAGATATGCTAGAAAATATAATAGTTACTTTGATAAGAATGTTAGAGCAACAGTGAGAGGTTGAAGGTGGGACAGTTGACTGGCCGCCCAAGTGAGAGGTTGATAGACAGCTCTGTGGTTTTATAGAATAACATCAGTCAGTCCAAAATCCACATACCATGTAGCACATGTCTCTTCAGATCTGAAAGGCTTAGACTGTGCCTGCATATACATGCATGTCTGTCTATGTGTTTCTATGTTGGAAATATATATATTTATTCTGGCACAGGCATCATTCTACATATAGATTTCTTTACCATGGCTCTGGTTGAAAAAAAATCATTTCTGTGGGGATACAGACCACATACTCATATTTTCATACATATAGCATGTATATTTTTAGAAAGAAAGAAAAAGTGTCAAACATCAAACAAACTAAAGACTAAAAACTCAAACACTAAACTGCTCTAATGGACTTTAAATAAGGTAAATTAGTTTAATTGTGTTAAATTTGTGTTTGGGATATAATCTTTTAAACAGATAAGAAACTACAGCGCTCTTGTGGTGAAAAAGTTCCACGCATTCTGACACAGAATACACACTCTTACAAAATGGGAGATGTACTGTAGACTTCAATTGTTTATATGTATATATACTGACTGATTTAAACAAGCCGAAACACTACCCCTCATTGATCACTTATGGCACAGTTTATGGCTATTGTGTAATTAATTCTTATTAAAAATTTGTTTTAATTATATATATATATATATATATATATATATATATATATATATATATATTAATAATTGAAAACACCTCCAAATGTTCCCACAGGGAGGTTTTGTCAGATTTAGAAACACACACTTAGATGAGGTGAGACGTTGCAGACTTTGATAAGGCCCGAGTACACAGTTCAGATGTCAGGGATAAGAAATCTGCCAGTGCACTGAATCATGGACATCAGATAACTTATTGCACTGTACATGAAGTACATTTAAGCTATAGTGAGTGGACTTGATTTGACCTCCTGATGCACTGGCCATTAGGGCATAAAGCTGCTCAGAAATCCTTCCTAATCATCACAGAGCAGCTGGAGAAAGTGGGAGTCATTAGAAACTTGACAAGAGGAGTGATTTTATCCACACACCTTTTTTTGCTCTCTCTTGATCTTGCAGGTGGGAACAATTATGACAATCCTAAGAAACTTAGATTCAACAAGTAATATGGTTCAGACTAAGGGCCGTTCACACAGGGTGTGTTCTTGCCTCCATCTGAGCTATTTTTTTATTGTTTTTTATTTTATGTAAACATAATAGGTGGACATCTTTGTTTTTTTAGAGTGCAGCTGTGTCAAGATAAAAGCAAAACTTGATATAAATGCATTTTGTTTCATTCCTTTGTGCTTCATCTAGCTATTTTGAATGCAAGAACACATCCTGTGTGAACAGCCCTAGCACCAGCTGATAGAGTTTAGATTTTGGTTAATGTTACACAGAAATGTCTATAAATATTGGTCAAAAATATTTTGAGGGCATTTTCCTCATTAAAAAAATCCCAGATTTATATAATTTAACTAATGACATCATAACTAGTAATTATCATGTTCTAACAGATATAACGTAGGATAACAGAATAACATATGACGTTAATGCTTGTGTTTCACATGTACAGCCACAGATTCAGTTGAGTTCCCTTTGTTATTCCCTGGGAGACTAGGCTTGTCTGATAGGGTTTCCTTCCTCTGGCTGCAGGGGCCTTAGCACTGATTAAAGGAGCAAAGAAAATAAAACAAACAGCAATCAGAGACGACAGGAATACACACACACTGTATACACATGCACTCAAACACATGCATGTGTAAAACTAGTCCCAAATCAAGTGCAGGAATATACACAGAAAATATCTGATCAAGCCTAAACTATATGGGCTGGGTTACATTTACAGAACTCATAAATACACATGCAGATGCATAAACATACTGTGTATACCAAGATACAGAAAAACAGATGTAACCCAGATATGGATCAACATTTTCCACTATCAAAAATACTTTAAGCTGTAACCTTTCAAGGTTAAATAATGAGCACTTTAGAACAAGATTTAGATGTAATCTCTTGTCGGCAAGTAAACCGACTCGCAAACACAAAAAACCACACACAAACATTGGAAGTCTTCCATCGTAGGCCTTGAGAATCCCAAAATCTCTTTGATTCCGAAATTTCCCAAGCTTTTCCTATTCAAAAACCTCAACATATATCAACATCATCCATTTGGCACAGGTGGCACATAACATTACCCCAGCAACAACAGTAGGCCCTGATTACCATGATGGCAATGCCAAGCCTCATTTCTCCCATTTGAGAAGCCTAATTCATTTGACAGTGAGAAAATCTCAAATAAAATACATATACACTGATTTACAGTCTGAGACGCACACTGATTCATACAATGTGACAGACAGCATGCACGTTTTGCTAAATATCATTCTGATTTCCCCTTTTTTCTTCAGCATTGAAAAGTCAGTCACATACACTGTTAACAATCAAATGCAACATGCATGACCATACACACACACACACACACACACACACACACAGATACATTGGCCTATATAAGGGTCAATTTCGGGCACTTTTGGCACAATGAACTTCTTGACAGAAATATTTTCACACCCACCATTTTTTATAATTTGACTACTGACAATATCCAAAAGTTTTTTTGTCATTGAATTCTCACAACAGTGTAATTTCCATCACGTCTCAAACTCTGTAATTAATAGAATTCGAGGTAGAAATGTGTGGCAGCGGGGGCATGGTCAAGCGCCCATCCGAAGGGAGAAAGCGGTAAGGGCGCTTGCACCTGAGCTAAATCATGTCTAACACCTGTCTCTAATTTCAGTGAGCACGGGGTGAGCGGATAAGAGGGCCACAGTTCCGCCAGTCGAGAGAGAGAGTCGCCAGTCCAGTGTTGGCAACATAAAGCGAAGTTTATTTGTTCTGTGTGAAAGACTGTATGTTTAGTGAGGTCTGCGTTCATGTTCTACCCCAGTGTGTGAATAATCTGGAATTAAAAAGCCTTACCTGTGAGTCGAACCTTGTTCCCGTCCTGTGAACCCAAACTGTTTACAAAATGATACCGATGGAAATACAATTTTTAATGCAAAATTACAGTTGCCAAATTTTTAAGGTTTTTAATCGTGCCAGATACAACACAGAAATGAAAATGGATAAAATACTCTGTGTGAAACTGTATGCCACAACCAAAAAAACGGTCTAATGTAATTTTTCTATACACAACTGCAAGAGACACACATTTGCATAGACAACACACAACACAGTATTTGTCATTATGTGTATTTTATAAATAAATAATTAAGGCTTGGTAAAAAGATTCCAGATCAGTTTTAATATGGCTTTCATGTAACAAAAATAAAAAAAAGTTGAAATATTTTCCTTTGAATAAAAATCAACCCTCGTGACATGAAAGTAAAAGATTTTCCAGATTGTTCCAAATGACACACTACATGAAATATATGCCACAAATGTAAACGACTGAAAAGAAACAGAACACCTTTCTCACTGCTCTACTTCAATTCAGCCCCCCTCCCTTTAATTTTTTGACAGGCCATTTTAGTGTCGTAGAATGTTTAAATTACCCAGAAGACTTCCCGCTGACTCGCACAATATCCATTCACTGCCAACCATGCAGGAGCACACACAGATGCTCACGATTTGAGGCTGTGCACCATTCTTACATTCTATCACTTCAATTTCACACTAAGCAGTTTTGTCATCAATGTGAAATAAAAAAGAATGAATGAAGACGATGAAGATCAAATTGTGACTCCTGGGCTCCAGTCACTGAGAGCGACAGAAAAATGAGCCATGACATCACTCACTGCTTTCCTTCTTTGTCCAGCTCATTTCGTATCTATAGCATCTTTCTTTTCTCTCAATCTTTCTTCCTTTATTTATTCAGCAAGAATTGGAGGGATTTGTTCTCAAATAAAGTTTTTATTGGCGATGAGGGCTGTACTGGGGTCCTTCAGAGGGTCTGCCAACAAAATGCCTGAATAAGAGCTAATGTGACCATTTCAATTACACTGCACAAAGGTAGTCTGGAAGCCATTTGTTCATAACCCCCTCAGTTTGGGTTTGATGGTTCCCAGGTGAAAGTTTCATTTTGTGTAATGAGACGCACGTATGTGTATGTCTCGTTGGTGGACTCAATTAGCAACAACTCCGATTGATTTCACTCATAACCCTCCCGTCGATAGCCGCCATGTTTCAGAGGGAGAGCTGCCATTTCCACTCAGATGAGCGTGTATACATACACAAGAATTCAAAGTGGGGCAGAAAATGAGCAGTCACACATAAGCTAGTACGTGTCACCTGGTCTTTGTTAAAATGAGACCATGGGGTTTGGGGATTGTGACAGCAGTTTCCCTTTGGTACGCATGCACAAAAAAATTAAAATAAAAAATAAAAATCACACAATCTTCCCCACACATGGTTTTTTGTGAGAGTGACAGTGAGCAATAGCGATATATTGTTGTGTTTTCCCTCTCCAGGAACCAGCACCTTATCGGGATGGAGAGGTTTGTGTGCCCTTATGATCCTGAGGGCTGTGTTGTCTGGAGCCAGGTGCTCCTGGTAGGGTCTCCCAAGGCAAAGTGGTCTCAGGTGAGGGGCCAGACTAAGAATGGTTCACAAAGACTCCATGAAAAAAACAGCAAGAGGAGGAGTTACCCTGTCCGGAGGAAGCCCGGTGCCCACGTCTGGAGCCAGGCCCAGATGGAGGGCTCGTCGGCGAGCGCCTGGTGGCCGGGCTTGTCACAGAACCCGATCGAGCACAGCCCGAAGAAGCGACATGACACCGAAGAAGCAACAGGAACCGGGAACTGGTGAGGGAGGTGGAGTGTTACCAGTTGGATCTGGTGGGGCTTACTTCAACGCACAGTTTTGGCTCTGGATCCGTACTCCTGGATAGGGGATGGACTCTATTCTTCTCTGGAGTTACCCAGGGTGTGAGGCGACGGGTGGGTGTGGGGATACTCACAAGTCCCTGGCTGAGCGGCGCTACGTTGGATTTTACCCCAGTGGACAAGAGGGTTGCCTCCCTACGCCTACGGGTTGTGTGGGGGGGAAACTCAGACTGTTGTCTGTGCATATGCACCAAACAGCAGTTCAGAGTATTCGGCCATCTTGGAAACCCTGAATGGAGTCCTGAATAGGGCCCCAGTAGGGGACTCCATAGTGATGCTGGGTGACTTCAACGCGCACGTGGGAAATGACAGGGACACTTGGAAAGGCATGATTGTGAGGAACGGCCTCCCCGATCTGAACCAGAGTGGATGTTTGTTATTAGACTTCTGTGCTAGTCATGGATTATCTATAACAAAAACCATGTTCGAACATAAGGATGCTCATAAGTGTACGTGGTACCAGAGCACCCTAGGCCAAAGGTCGATGATCGATTTTGTAATCGTGTCGTTGGATCTGAGGCCATATGTTTTGGACACTCGGGTGAAGAGAGGGGCAGAGCTGTCAACCGATCACCATCTGGTGGTGAGTTGGGTCAGGGGGTGGGGAAAGACTCTGGACAGACCTGGGAAGCCCAAGCGAGTAGTGTGGGTGAACTGGAAACGTTTGGAGGAGGTCCCTGTCCATGAGATCTTGAACTCACACCTCCGGCAGAGATTTTCAGGCATCCTTGCTGGTTGGGGACATTGAAACGGAGTGGGCAATGTTCAAAGCTTCCATTGCCGAAGCCGTGGTGGAGAGCTGCAGCCTCAAGGTTTTAGGTGCCGCAAGGGGTTGTAACCCTCGAACATCGTGGTGGACACTGGTCGTCAGGGAAGACGACTTACTGAAGATAGAGGCCTTCCGGAATTTGTTGTCCCGGAGGTTTCCGGAGGCAGTTGCAAGGTACCGACAGGCCCTCGGCCGTGAGGGAGGCAAAGCAGTGGGTGTGGGAAAAGTTTGGAGAAGCCATGGAGTAGGACTTTCGGTCTGCATCAAAGTGCTTCTGGAAAACCGTCCGCCACCTTAGGAGGGGGAAACAGGGAACCATCAAAGCTGTATACAGCAAAGATGGGACGCTGTTGACCTCAACCGAGGAGGTTATTGGGCGGCAGAAGGAATACTTTGAAGAACTCCTAAATCCCAACACGCCCTCTATGCTAGAGGCAGAGCCGGAGGCTGATGGGGGATCAGATTCTATTTCCCTGGGGGAGGTCACTGAGGTAGTCAAACAACTCCGCAGTGGCAAAACCCCGGGGATGGATGAGATCTGACCAGAAATGCTGAAAGCTTTGGATTTGGAGGGGGTGTCATGGATGACACGCCTCTTCAACATTGCGTGGAAGTCTGGGACAGTGCCTAAGGAGTGGCAGAATGGGGTGGTGGTTCCCCTCTTCAAAAAGGGGGACCAGAGAGTGTGTGCCAACTACAGGGGTATCACACTTCTCAGCCTCCCTGGTAAAGTTTACTCCAAGGTGCTGGAGAGGAGGGTTTGGCCGATTTTCGAACCTTGGATTGAAGAGGAACAATGCGGTTTCTGTCCTGGCCGTGGAACGACGGACCAGATCTTTACTCTCGCAAGGATCCTGGAGGGGGCCTGGGAGTATACCCATCCGGTCTACATGTGTTTTGTGGATCTGGAGAAGGCGTATGACCGGGTCTCCCGGGAGAGACTGTGGGAGGTGCTGCGGGAGTATGGGGTGGGGGGTGGGGGGGGTGGTCCCTTCTTAGGGCGATCCAATCCCTGTACGTCCAAAGTGAGAGCTGTTTCCGGGTCCTCGGCAAGAAGTCGAGTTCATTCCATGTGGGGGTTGGTGCACTGTTGTCACGAAAAGAGAGCTGAGCCAGAAGGCAAAGTCTGATGATTAAAGAAACGGTATTTAAAAAAAAAAAAAAAGGATTTGGTGGACTTGGATTTGGTGTTTGAATGCATATGCATTTCTAAAGAGCACAAATACACATGTATTATTTAGCTAGGTTCTTTTCCTTAGACGTAACAGCTACATGTGACAAAAGGGACAGATTTAGGCACTTTTGACACTTTAGGAGCATCCTCAATTGGAAAAAAAAAAGTATTGTGAATTGTAATAATAAAAATGCTAAATGTTTTCTTTTAGGGTAAGGGTTTGGGTTTAAGGTCATTCTTAAGTCATTTTAATTACCTTTACATAAAAATAATATAAGTATGTTACACAGTCTGTCCTCATTTAGATATATACTCCACATTGCACGTGTTGGTTGTGTGTATGGATGTGATTTCTGTGTTATTGTGTGCATGAATAGAAAAAGAGAGAGAAAGGGATAGAGAGAGCGGACAGTGAAGTGTGTGTTTCCATTGCTGACAGTGCAAACAGAAGATTTGTTAAAAGGAAGAATAGGATTCCTCCTGTATTTAGTTTGCTTCAGCTTATCTGTCAATATATGCTAAGAGAGAGAGAGAAAAAGAGAAAGAGAGAGCAAGAGAAAAAAGAATGATGCACGATGGAGAAGAAAGACTGAAATGGGTGGATAATATGTGCTTATGTGTTTGCGTGTAGCTTCCAGGTTCTCTCAATGACCAACCACAGACACCTGGGAGAAAGCAACTTCAGAAACAAATGCACATAATAGGCTATGTCACATTGTTTCTCACAAAGGTGGCAGAAGAGAATGAGTTCAGAGAGTAAAGGTTATGAAACAGGAAACAGGGGCCAAAGTGTAAACATGGGCTGGGAACAAATTAGTCGTGTTTTCAATATGTTTGCACTTACAATCACTCAGAACACCTTAGCAACTGCAGAACACCCTGGCAACCAACCACAACACCCTAGCATTTTAGCAAGTATTGCACAGAAAAGCACCAGACACATTGTCCAGTTTTTGTCTGCCTTTCTCCCCCCTGTCTGTCTTTCTCTCCCAGCCCCATCTGTCTGTCTCTCTCTCCCTCTGACTCCATCTTTCACTTTGTCTCTCTCTCTCGCCCTCTCTCAGAGACCAATCATTGTGACCTCATTCTCTGCACAATGACATCTGTGTTCAAAATGACCAATTAGTAGAATGTGTGAGAATCCCAACGAGTCTGTAGGGGAAATTGCAAGTGTATGTGTGTGTGATAATGAATGCCCTAAACAGCTGGTACAGAGTACCTGAATGTAAATCTACAAGACTTTGCAGTCTTGAGCGTTTGATTTTTTAGATGCCGTCAACACTAAAGCGAAGCAGTCAAAGACAGTAAATGGAAAATGTGTATGTGTGTGTGTGTGTTCTAGCTGATTTAATCTTGGGTTTCCTTGATACTATCTACTGTTTCAGCCTGTAGACCCAACATATCATCAGTCATAGCTGTCAGCCACTAAATCCCTCCCGTTCTCTCTCTCTCACTCGCACTGTCTCTCTCTTATTTCTATCCTTCCCACTTAAACACGCGCACACACACGCACACACGCACACACACACACACACACACACACACACACACACACACACAGGTTCTTAGTCTCCAGTGTGTTGTTCAAGACTATTCTCTTGCACAGTAAATGCGCTGTATATACATTCCTCTGTGTTTTCTCTCTAATTTCTTACCTTTGGACAACAGTGAATAAATGACATGTCTACAAATCTTCAATAAAATGGTAACAGTTCCTATCATACATTTGTTATTGGGTACATTTGTGCTCCCCCTGATTTCAGTGGAACTGGCAAAAAAAAATGACTTGAGTTGGTTTTCTCGACCCTAGTCGAGTTGAAGCAAATTTGAAATACAAATAAATTTTTCCCATTTTGAGAAAGATACAAATTACATTACAAAAACATTTCTTCCATAACCACATAACCTTTGTTATGCCAGCCATTCATTTTACTTTTTAAGAGATCTGTCTGCTAAACCCTCATGTTTTTGTCAGCTCCAGGTGTGCTGAGAGAGAAATTGTCAGCATGATTGACATTAAACTTTTTTGCCACCAGCTTTCGGATGAACACCAACTAATTGACATAGAAAAAACATTGTGCACTGCAATTTACCAATGTAAACACAGTGATGCATAGCTAGACTTACCCAGACATTTCATGGTTCGCCTCTCTGGTTTACGTGTATTGGCTGGTTTCGGTGCTGTTGCTTGAAATATTGGATCCATCCATACAATTTTAAACATGCAAGTGTTTTCTTTTACTGATTTTATTTGTCTAAGCTGCTCTGAAATGTCAATCAGCATTAGTGTTTTGTCCCAGCTGTTTTTTTAATTGGTTCCTTTGCTTCCCTCACTCCCAATCATTTTAAAAACAGTAGCAGAGCCATTTTTATTGGACCATTTGGCAGGTGCCAAGAGTTGAGATTGTACCTTTCAACGCCTTGATGTTATCACTACACAGAGTGGGAAAATGCCACATTCACTTGACTGCACAGCCCAAACAAAAACCATTCCTCTACAGGGGCAAACAGGGATCCATGGGATTTGATTTAGAGGCCCAGATAGTATGGCTGCTGTGTGTAGGTGTATGATGTGTGTGCAGGATTGACAATGGAAAATCAGGCTGACAAGATTTGAATGTAATAATAACAGTGGGGATTTGGCGTTTGAGATTTAGGAGATCAAAGAATTTGAATTAATTTCTCAAGTGGGGAACATTCCTCCAAAAATATATGTATGTTGGAGAGGGAGAGAGAGAGAGAGAGAGAGAGAGAGAGAGAGAGAGAGAGAGAGAGAGAGAGAGAGAAGATTTGTAAAGATAGAAAAGTCTGCAAAAAAAATTTACATAAACTTTTTCAAATTCTTTCAAGACCAAATTTGTGATGTGCTATCCATATTGATATTATAGATCTATAATATTACTGTCTGTCAACCAGAGTCTTGTGTGTGTGTGTGTTTTTATTTCTCCTAAAGATATTAGGAGAAACTTAGCTGAGAACTGCATTCTGCAAATAAATTCCTCTGGGTATGAAAGACAACGATTGTGCTACAGTATTCAAGATTGGCTTAAATACAATACTACAATAAGTGTATAAAACACATAGATCAGGTTAAAGTAATACAGTAATAGACAGTACAATAAATAGACCTCTATACAAATCTGTCAAAGAAATTACTGACAAAAATGTTAGTTGATGAAGGGTTTTTTGATTTTGCCAACAATAATGAAGATGAGACTATCATGATGATAATCAAACGCTTTAAATTAAAATATGCTGTTGGCAAAAATATCACAAGACAAATTGAGAAAAAATAATGCAAGATTTTAGCATGTTTAAATGACTAATAAGTAGTTAGTAATAATAAGTTGAATAAATTTTTCTAAATATTTAAATATTTGATTAAAGTTTGGCCTGTTACAGTTTGATGCATGTTTTTGTCATTTTGTACATTGTCGTCTCGTCAGATTATATATATATATAATTATTATTATTATTATTATTTTTGTCAACTGATTAAATTCTGACCAAATTTAAATGATATTTTTGTCAAAAGATAAATATTATGCCTTACATTCAAACTAATTCTCTCTCATCCATCCCAGTTTCTCACCTGTTCTTACATATCTGTCATCAGTCAACATGAGCTCTACTGTCAGCTCAAGTTCATGGCTAGTTTGCATCTCCATTGTCAAGTGTCTCTTGCTGTCTGTCTCTCATTGTCTTTCTCATGCTCTAATGCACCTTCTGTTTTTATATAGTCTTATCTGTTGGCACTAAGCATAGCATGTGATTGCTGATCATAATGAAGCTATCACATCTTGGTGGTTTGTGTACTGTGTATCTTCACACTTGTGAAGGGGTACACTGTAAAAAGTGGTAACCTGCAATTGTTACCGTAGGGGCTTTTTTTTTTACCTGATCTAGCCCTTAAAATTAGTTTTGTTGGTGTTGCCTAATGTAGTCAGGTTGATTCGGAGATGTTAAATAATATTTTTGACTTGAATAAAGACCGACAGAAAGGGAGGACAGAAAGCAAAAAATAAAATGAAATATGGAATATAGGAAACATAAAAAATATGTAGAAAGGATGGATGGTGTGTCACTTTTATGATACCACTATATAGTAATGTTAAGATTATTTACGGTTTGAAAGAAATTTGTGGGATTTAGGAGCTGTGAGAGACAAGATATAGTTATAAGGTGGCGGGGAATGCTGACAACAGTATATTTAGGTCCAGTTTTAACAATGGAGGTTGCTCGGCCACTGCCCCTCAGGTTAAGTGTAGGGGTCTAGTTCAGTTTTATAGTGAGGTTAAAGGTCACTCACTCACCCCAAACTCACTGCACTTTTCTTTGAATGGCCATCCCGCCCAACTTCGACCCCATCATGACTGTCAGCCACAACTGAGGAATCTGCAGAGCGAGGAGACTAGAGATCAAAGTTCAAGACCCTGCGAGGGGTTGTCTATTTTCTATTCCTTTACTCCACCTCTCTCTCTCTCTCTCTCCCTCCCATTCACTTTTGATCTATCTATCTATCTATCTATCTATCTATCTATCTATCATCTATCTATCTATCTATCTATCTATCTATCTATCTATCTATCTATCTATCTATCTATCTGTCTGTCTTTTATACCTCTCTTCATCTAATGTTTCTCATGTCCATTTCACTCCTGCATGATTACAGAAGCCTGAACCAAGTTCAAAGCTACAGATGCAATTTCCTGGTAAAGACAGAGCATATAACATGTACATAAATAGTAATATGCTAACGCACATGTGTGAACACACCCCTTCTCTGTCATTAAGGCCATTTCCTAGACTTCCTGCTCCTTCATAATTGTCTTCCGCTTTACTCCTGATTGGAAGAAACAAGTTGACCTCTGCAGAGATGGATGACTCTAAGCTCTTGCAGCAGAGGTAAGGTCTTGTCTCCACCTCTTGTCTGAGCGTGTAGTTTGGTTATCTGTTCAGGTCTTTGATCAGCTGGGGCTGACAGGATGGACGAAATAGTACAATGGGTCTGAATAGTCAACGGTTGTAATGAAGGATTGGATAAACTGCACATTAACCACACTTTGTCCTACATCCTTTGACAATATACATAAAAGGCATAAAACCATCCATAGTATCATGTTTAACACTGTGTATGGGGCATTTCAAAATACATTGAGGCACACTGAAGTGAAAAAGAAACCACTGGAACCTATATCAACATTGCGTGAGAGTTATGAATGTAAAAGCTTTTTTGCAATATAGGTAAGCTCTCCATTCATTTATGTGTATAGTATACAAATTATAAATGGTCTAGTAGCTCAGACAAGGTTAGCTTCTAGGTGATGTCATTAGTCAAGCACAGAGGTATGACAGCACCACAATAATGACAAATAATTATATTAATTTGCAAATGGCCATCACTGACTTTTTCTCCTGTTTTGCCCTTAGATATGAACTCTTTGTCTGTGGTCTGTGCTTTCTGTGTCTCACACTTTTAATTTAAAGTTTCATAAACACTCCAGCAAAATTAGTTGCAATAATTACACTTAATTTAACTTATGGTATCACATATCTCGTATTCAGCCTTGATGACAATTATTAAAGTAGTTTTGCATGAGAGCGTTGTGAGGTTGCATTGCCACCTGGTGGGTAAGAAAGGCACATGTAGTGACCTCACCATCTCGCAAACATGTCAAGTGACATTGTCAAGTGTGAATTTAATTTATTTATTTGTATTATCCAAATGACTGAACTATCTATTCCTATATGCTTTATATGTATTTGCTACATATGTTAGTTTGCTCTGGTGTTCTTTCTGTATGTTGGTATTCGTAAGATGTAAAAAACTGTACTGTAAAAAAACTACATATGTTAGTTTGCTCTGGTGTTCTTTCTGTATGTTGGTATTCGTAAGATGTAAAAAACTGCACTGTAAAAAAACAAAAAAAAACCATTGTCAGGTAACATAAAATATGCTTCATGTGCAACATCTAAATTAACTGGTTTTTTAAATTTATTTAGAGTAACCTGGCTACATTTACCTGAAAAATATAGGTTACAAAATAGCTAAAATATAAATAGATCCTTGAGGTAACAATTGCAGGTTACCACTTTTTCAGTGCACTAAAAATAAATGTTAACTGAAAAATGTGCTTCATATTGTAATATCCAAATTAACTGGTTGAATCACTGAACATCACTGAATCAACCTGGATACATTAGGTTGCACCAACAACATTTTTAGGGTTAGATCAATTAGAAATGACTCATTAAGGTAAAAAAAATGCACATTATTACTTTTACAGTCCAAATAATTTTATAATAATTAGCATAAGATTTGTAAATAAAAAGAAGCTCTTTGAATAAGTATATTGCATTTTTTTTTCTGTACCAAGATATAACTAATTAATATTCTCTACAATATGATGTTTTACTAAAGGGTGTGTTAAATTATGTATTATGTAAACATCTCTCAAATTATACACAATCAACTATATGACAAATGGCTGAAGATCACGCTACATTTTAAGCAAGTATGCTGCTGAGTATGTGTATGGCATTAAACTTTTTATATTATGTGTTATATGTTGATGTGCTGCTAATTATGACCTACAATTGTTATTTTCAAAGTGGTTTCTGATGGTCTGGTGCAATACAATATGTTATTCATAATGTGGCATCTCAGAAACGCCCTAAAACACAGTATACATAGAATATCCATTTTTCTACATCCTCATCCAACACAGTGTATCATAATATATATTAATATTTTACAAACATATATTTTATTATGAACTATTAATATTATATTCAATCTAGTAACTGACGCATACTAATCATTAGCCATAATTTCTAATAGTGCTAATTATATAATTAAAATATCCCACCCCTCACTACCACGGATGTCATCTGCATGACAGTTATGACAATTAAAATAGTCTTTGATGAAATGTAAAATTCCAAGCCAATGATGAGGACAGCTATGTAACACCTCATCTAGACATTTCTTACGTGTCAGGGTCATATTCAAGCTAACACGTCAAACATCTTTAACGTGGAAAAGCATCACACCTTGCTCACTTAGCCTACTGCAACAAATGCCTGAGTGGGAATTGAGGTCATAATGAGTTTCACAATAAACTGATTTAAACTAGCATGGAATCTTCTTCAGCTAATTTGGAGCGAGCCCCAAGGTTTTATTTCCATTTGAATGCACATTATGGACTAGTCATACAGAGTGGAATAGACCTTTTGTAAAAGTACTTATGTTTACAAATGTTGTTAACTGTATGATTTTTAAATGTTACCCATAGTTTAGCATTATATGTACTTTTCTGTGAGATTTTTTTACATCCTCATTTGTTGTCCATTTCCCTTCTCCTCTGAATTTGTGAGCACTCACATTCAAAATGAAATATACTGCAAAAGGCATGGGCAGCATAAACAACCACCAGCAGAAATGAAGAACATGTATGCTTTATCCAGAAGGTTAAAACTATTAAATCACTAATTAAATTAACTTTATATAAATATGTTCTGTATTTTAATCTCCTGGACAATATTGAGAGACCTGAGGCATCTTTGGTAACAATTTTACTCCCCTTTTAGTTGGACGTGCCACTGTGTTGCTATGGAACCCTAAAGAAGGTCATTAGTGAATATATAATGAATGAATGAATGAATGTGGGTGCTGTTTGTGTTATTAAGTATGAAATGCTGTGAGTGCATTATGTGGAATGTTATTGTGAGCATGTTTATTTGCACATGTCCAAATGTATAAAAACCCTGTAATGCATGTGGACTTCAGTGAAAGTGATTGAAAGATGTCCTACTCTACTCTGCTCTCTTTAGCCCTTGGGATCCTGAGCAGCTTGATGCTGAGGGAGGTTACTGCTCTCAAATTACCCCTTACAGATGACAGTGATCCTAATAGGTTTACATGGGGGGAGTTTCCAGTGGTAAGTGTTTTACCCTTTCTTTTATTCTGACAGCAGTTCTCTACTGTCTGATCATTCATTCATTTGGTGTTGGAATAAACTGATGTGCCAAATTATAGGTACAAGACATAAAATGTAAAGCAAAATTAATAGAAATGTTAACAACTGTTGGGTCAGTGCTGTCATCACAATTTAAGTGGATTGTCTAAAGGAAAAAGAGGGACTTTTTTGATCAATTTTAAGGAAATATTGATTGAAACTCTTGACTGAAATACTGACTGAAACTGTGCTGATTTTCCTTCTATATACACTAAAATAAATCAGGATATCTGCAGGTATCATCCTATCCAATTCAATCCTTTTAAATACCCTTTTGAAGACCTCAATCCTTAACATTCTCTGTCCACGCAGGTGGAAAGCGCTTCCAACAGATATCAGATATAGCCTATATTGTCCAGATATCACAAACATAGTTGTCATTTGTTCCACATTGCAAACAGACTGTGTTTGATATGTACAGTTTTACTATTAGCAGATATTAAAATTAATCTTTAATTATTTGTATTTTTTGTAAAGCATACGAATATAATGTTATTTTAACTATTGTAGGATATCCTAAAATAATCTTTGCTGAAAAATATTTTATTTTTACAATGTAATTCATATTATAAATATTATATTAATATAAAATATTAATTTAAAAATTATTTCATTTAATATGGGACTTTTATTTTGAAAAATATGATGTCCAGAAAGGCTTGCCGGGCGCAAATTATGACACGCTCCATCATTTGAGACAGATGCAGTTTTTTTGGAGAAACACGATTTTAGTGTCAGCTTTCAAATGAGGTCATATTTTGAATCTCGAAATTCAAACAATAAAAAAAAGCATTCATGCTCATTAATAGCTGGTCATTCAGACAGAGCGGGAACAATGCCCTCTATCCAACTTATAGCACAGGAAAAAAAGAAAAAAAAAAGTGTCGGCCCACCGGGAAAATGCCTGGTATGGCAGATTACCAATCCAGCCCTGGTCACGATCCTGGGGCATTAGGACACACACAGACTGCAGGGTGAGCACCCCCTGCTGGCCTCCCTAATACCTCTTCAAACAGCAACCTTCGTTTTCCCCAGGAGGACTCCTGGATGTACTGGCCAGGCTCAACCCTGATTAGCTTCAGTGGGCAACCAGTCTTGAACTACAGGGTGATATGTCTATTAAATTAAACTGTATTTGTTATTATTATATTTACTAAAATAAAAAAATTAGGGACCCCCCCCCCCCCCCCCCCCCCCAATCTATTTTTTATTTCTTATGGGGGGTCCCAGACAATAATATGTTGTAGAACTAAATCGACCTGACTCGATTAGGCCACACAAACCAAAGTCAATATTAAGGATCAGATCAGGTAGAAATGTAGCTACTTATGGGTAACAACTGTTCCTTCACACTATTTCTATATCTTTTTGTTTTCAAAGAACCCTCAAGAGATTCCACGGAGTCTAGAGATCGAGGACTTCACTCTTGACGTAGCCCCAACCAGTGGTCGTGTGAGCTCACCCACCATCCTTCGACTTCACCCGATAACTGCAAAACCAGCGCAGCACCTGCACGCCAATCTACCACTCCGCTTCGGACGGGATGCGCAGGCGGGTGCAGGTGACCGCGCGCCCAAGTCCACCATCAACCTCCCTCAGCGGTTCGGCCGGTCCTGCACTATGTGTGCGCGATCAGGGACCGGACCCTCAGCAACCCTACCGCAAAGGTTCGGGAGGAGGAACGTATTCGCTGCAAATCCCGCCTTGACTTTGTACACACGAACACCTGAAGCACCATTCCCAAAAGAAAGGTAAGTATTTTAAATTCATTTGTAATAAAACATGGCAAATTAATGGAATCAATAAGTAGAACAAGACAATGACATTTAATTTAGTAATTCCAGAATAACCCTAATTACTAACTTTTTATTTTATTTTTTTTTTAAATTGTTACTAACTACTTATTTTTACCAATCGTGAAAAAGCGCAGACTGACGCAAAAACGCGTTCGGTGTGAACGGACCCTTTTTTGGCAAATTACCTAAAAAATATCAATAGCCTGCCCCTGGATATGAACGTCTGTAATCTTTGTTACGCTGATTGCTGTATTTGTTTTGTTGTTGTTGTTGTTGTTGTTGTTTTTATCACAGGACTCAAGTCCACGACTACCTGCTTGAAATAGAAGACTCAGAAGAAACTTCAAAGAGCACAGAATACACGACTCTAGACTAATGGAGCCCAGCGGTTGATGGGATTTGTTTTGTTCGTGAGTGTTATGAATTGATGTATGTGCATCTGTGTGCATCTTGCCTGCTTGTAAATGGATTGAATAAAGTAAAGTATGAATTAACCTCATATGCGTCCTGATTGCTGACTGAGCGAGGGGGTCTTAGCGTGTGCGTCTAACAGCACCATGGATAAGAAAGCTACAGGCTAAATATTGTTGGAAGAACCCAAAATCTATACATCAGATTTGTTTGTTTTTCTATCCCTTTTCTTCATAAATTTCTCTTGTCTTTCCTTACTGTCAATTACATTAAAATAAAAAACATTCATACATGGCACTGACCCTCTTCTACAATGTTGCAGACATGAATGCATTAACCAAGGGCTGAAAGAGTTAATCAGCATTGAGGCAAATAGTATAAATGCTATTCACACTAATCTCTCATTGTCCCCTACTATTTGCGACCTGCTACTGCCAGCAGGGCTGTAGCAAGGCATTCTGGGCCTCCTGACTGTATATTGCTCTGGGCCCCTTTCTTATTAAAAAATACAGTTTAGTATTTGGGCCCCTTGATCATTACCACCTTTCACCACACTAGCTACAGCTCTGACTGCCAGTAACAGGAGAGTTAACCATCAATCAACAAGAATGATCACAAGGCCACTAGCTTTCACCTGCAAATGCACTGAACAATGCTGAACAACACTGAGCCTCTGAGAAGGACCAATTAGGCTATCTAATTACTGTTTCATTTTGATCCACAAAACAGCCTGCTACAGGTTGCCAAGGAACAGAAGGTGTCTCAAGAATGACCAGGGCAACATAGCATTTTCCAAATGATCTAAACACACATTCACACCAGGAATTATTGTATAAATCCGTTCTTTTCTTTAGATTCCATAGTTGATGCACAAAATGGAAACAATTTATCCCTATTTCCCCCTTTACTTACCACAAGACAAACTCATGAAATCAATTAGGAAGAAAGAAAGACTATCATAATATTGGGAAATACAAGAAATCAGAGTGATACAATCTTACCAGTAAGCAGGGGTTAAATTAGGATTTCGGAGGTGGGAGAACCGTAAAATCATGTGATTTCACAATCATGCCACCCGTCCGTGTATTTTATAAACTTTTAATAAAATACACCGGTGTCAAAATATGGATTTATTAATAAGCCTGTATGTATTCATAGAAAATGTTTTTCTCAGATTAATAAATTTTACTGGGATTATGATTTGTCTGTCATTATTTATGTAATTAATCAATTTAATTGTGAAAAAATACATAGTAACATAGAATATCTGGTTTAGTGTTTTACATTATATGAAAAAAATACTTGGAAGTGGAGTGGTAATTACATTTTTGGGTGAACTATCCCTTTAAGGACAGAAATGGTCACAAGTAAAGCTGCAGCACGCTATGGCCTACCTTTCCAAGTGTAATTTCCAAATATTACACAGTATGCTTAATATATCATAATTGGGGAGGAAAAATACAGCAATCATTTTATTTTGTTTATATAGCCGAGCCCCACACTTTTTTGTGAGAATTGTTTTTATTTTTTTTGGGCTCCTAGAGAGGTCTAATCTGTGGTGGATTCTGTGACATAAGGGGCATTATTATAGTCGTTGTAATTGATTATTAAATTGCATAATCGATGGATTGAATTACTGACACATTTTACACCCCTATATCATTAAGCATAAAAAAGTTATTTAATTTGACTGTGTAAGCTTTCATTTTTGGTTGCATTTTAGGGGCACATCAGCAAAAGGGCAGGGTCTTGAGCCTGCCACGTGGGCGAAGGAAAACCCTTCTATAAATGTCTTCCATGAGTTCAGCCTGGATGGCTGAAAGAAGGGAGGAAACAGTCAGAGCTCAAACGGTGAGAGCCGTTGTACGAGCCTTGAAAAAATAGGCAAGGCAGAGAAGCGGTCCATCTTGTTAGGAAGGTTGGGCTTGGGGGTGCAGGCAAACCTCCTTGCGAGGGGTTAAGGTGTCTGGCTATTGAAGGTTTGATGATGGGGAGGGGTCACCCATACTGAGCGTGGCCATATCCTTCAACTCCAAAACCGAGAGGCCGTGGTGACGATCAAGCGGGTCTCTCCAGTAGTGCTTTATTTGCTTTGCTCACGCGGGTAGGACAGGGGGGAGCTGTTTTCTCAGGACAAGTGGTGGCCCCAACAGTTTCCCATCATAAGCATCTCTATCCTGATCGGATGCATTTTGAAGGCTGGCCATTAGATGTTGAGCTGAGCAGCCACTCGCTCACACACCTCGAGGAGGATGGTATGCGGTAAAACCACCGAACCACTGACTGATTGAGCCTGAGCCGACAGGATGGCCTCCTCATCCTCCGAGCACCCCAGTACAGCATTGTCATCATCCCCAGAGCCAGGAGGCTCATACTCAAATGAAGAAACACAGGAGTGGGAAGATTCTTTGAGTAAAGCAGCCTCAGTTTGGTCAGCCTAATTGAGTGAAGGCAAAATCTGGGGGGCCTCCAGAGTTTGAGTTCGCTGCCTTATAGCATCTACTTTGAGCCTATGGCGCAGGAGTTTCCTTGGCAAGGGCATGCGATGGCTGCAATTTTCTGGGAAGGAGAGAGCCTCTTCCGTGTGTTTGAAACCCATCCATACAACACAGAAAGGACGGTAATCTCTTCCTGCGATAAGCGCTCCGCAGGTGGCAGGGCATGTTCGCGACTGCTGGATACCGGCATAGGCAGGTGACAAGGGTTTAGAATGAACAATGTTAATAAAAACTCTTGAGAAATAAACAGGCGGTTAGCCCAAGATGCAGGAAAAATGGCAAAGAGGAAAGGCGGGCAGCCTTAAAGCTTGCAGGCTGAATAACATTTTTAGTGCACTGAATAAAACAGCAAACTGACCAGATTTTCCTTTGGCAGGATACCAAAAATAGAACAGAAAACAGTTAAGTGGAATATTTACTACAATCTTTATGTTTAAACACAGAGCAGATGAGGATGTAAACTTAACTGTTGAAACTTTATTAAGTGCACTCTAACTGCATGTCTCACAACAACTCTCAGTAATGGTGGAGCAGCCCCTGTAACCTAGCAACCCTGGACCTTGCTTTGTAAAAACCAGAGCCCTTCTACCAAGGTTCAACCGCAAAGTTAGCAAAAAAATAAATAAAAAGCATAATGCAGCGGTCCCATAGATGTGCTTATGGCGGTTCATTGACAAGAAGACAAGAGACAAGAATAAAAACTGCTTTTATGAGGAAACAGCACATGTCTTAATGAACTGGCCAACTGTCCACTAATCTTCAACATGTTTTACAATCAATCCTATCCAGCTTTATCCTGAATGCGGAAGTGTTCCACGATTGGACTGTTTTTAATTTCCGGTCTCCAGAGTTATCACTTGCAGCAGCATATATTCTTAGTGGTAATGTAATGGTTAAGGTATTACATTTGTAAATTTGCTGTATAGTGCTGATACTTTACACAGTCGAGATGACCAATTTTATTGACAGTTCCTCACCTGAGTGTGTAGATGTCATGAAGCGATGGTCCGAGGTTAGTTAAGTTGATACCATTAACTACTTTGAGTTGTAATGACAACCAATAACAGCACAAATACATTTTTACTCAAAAAAAACTTAAATGGTTTGCTCTCCATCTGGATGGCTCGTTTTGATCGTTTTTAAAGCGCATCTCGAGACCAGAAACAGAAAACAGGCCATTAGAATTATCATGGCTCCACCCAGTAATTGCTCAGGGGAAAGGTGGATTGGAATGAACAATGTGTGGAGTTTACTACAGCAAAAATATCTGTTTAAGAGAAGTCACGGATGATTTTGCGACATGCAGGTGTCCGTTTACTGCTCTCCATACTCATACGGTGATGGCAATACAGTATTTTGAATCAAAACCTGCAAGTGCATCCTTCGTTTGACAGCGATGAAACATTTATTTTGTTTGCAGATTTTGAACAACTCAAGCTTTTGCCATTTTTCCAACCAAACAGGTATCAAAAACTAAAATGGCATGTTTTGTTTTACATGTAGGCTACACTGGACTGCTATGTAAATACCATGGCACAATGTACATCAATGCACCGCAGTATTACCATCTGATTTTTTTTTAAGTTATTGATTTTGAGAAACTTTAACTATTGCTGGATGTGCTGTGTGAATAACTATTTTATCAATGCTTTGTAGTCAAGATACAGGTGAAACTCGAAAAATTAGAATATCGTGCAAAAGTTCATTAATTTCAGTAATTCAACTTAAAAGGTGAAACTAATATATTATATAGACTCATTACAAGCAAAGTAAGATATTTCAAGCCTTTATTTGATATAATTTTTATGATTATGGCTTACAGCTTATGAAAACCACAAATTCAGAATCTCAGAAAATTAGAATATTGTGAAAAGGTTCAGTATTGTAGGCTCAAAGTGTCACACTCTAAACAGCTAATTAATCCAAAACACCTGCAAAGGGTTCCTGAGCCTTTAAATGGTCTCTCAGTCTGGTTCAGTTGAATTCACAATCATGGGGAAGACTGCTGACCTGACAGTTGTGCAGAAAACCATCATTGACACCCTCCACAAGGAGGGAAAGCCTCAAAAGGTAATTGCAAAAGAAGTTGGATGTTCTCAAAGTGCTGTATCAAAGCACATTAATAGAAAATTAAGTGGAAGGGAAAAGTGTGGAAGAAAAAGGTGCACAAGCAGCAGGGATGACCGTAGCCTGGAGAGGATTGTCAGGAAAAGGCCATTCAAATGTGTGGGGGAGTTTCACAAGGAGTGGACTGAGGCTGGAGTTACTGCATCAAGAGCCACCACACACAGACGGGTCCTGGACATGGGCTTCAAATGTCGTATTCCTCTTGTCAAGCCGCTCCTGAACAACAAACAGCGTCAGAAGCGTCTTACCTGGGCTAAAGAAAAAAAGAACTGGTCTGTTGCTCAGTGGTCCAAAGTCCTCTTTTATGATGAGAGCAAATTTTGCATCTCATTTGGAAACCAAGGTCCCAGAATCTGGAGGAAGAATGGAGAGGCACACAATCCAAGATGCTTGAAGTCCAGTGTGAAGTTTCCACAGTCTGTGTTGGTTTGGGGAGCCATGTCATTGGCTGGTGTTGGTCCACTGTGCTTTATTAAGTCCAGAGTCAACGCAGCCGTCTACCGGGACATTTTAGAGCACTTCATGCTTCCTTCAGCAGACAAGCTTTATGGAGATGCTGACTTCATTTTCCAGCAGGACTTGGCACCTGCCCACACTGCCAAAAGTACCAAAACCTGGTTCAATGACCATGGTATTACTGTGCTTGATTGGCCAGCAAACTCGCCTGACCTGAACCCCATAGAGAATCTATGGGGCATTGCCAAGAGAAAGATGAGAGACATGAGACCAAACAATGCAGAAGAGCTGATGGCTGCTATTGAAGCATCTTGGTCTTCCATAACACCTCAGCAGTGCCACAGGCTGATAGCATCCATGCCACGCCGCATTGAGGCAGTAATTAATGCAAAAGGGGCCCAAACCAAGTACTGAGTACATATGCATGATTATACTTTTCAGAGGGCCGACATTTCTGTATTTAAAATCCTTTTTTTTTTATTGATTTCATGTAATATTCTAATTTTCTGAGATTCTGAATTTGGGGTTTTCATAAGCTGTAAGCCATAATCATAAAAATTATATCAAATAAAGGCTTGAAATATCTTCCTTTGCTTGTAATGAGTCTATATAATATATTAGTTTCACCTTTTAAGTTGAATTACTGAAATTAATGAACTTTTGCACGATATTCAAATTTTTCGAGTTTCACCTGTATATACTTGTGAAAAGGTATAAATGCTGCTCCTAAAGTCACCACTATATGACATTCATTTTTTTTTTTTTTTTTGGTAGTGCAGTGTTCTTTAAAATATAGTTGTTGTTTTTTGTTTGTTTTTTTGCATTCTGTACAGGAATACAAATTTACAGTCACATTCCTGAGAATGAGAGTTTTCATTTGATATATGACTTGATATATGTCCATTTATGTGCTATGTGTAAGACACGTATTCATGTTAATGTTTTTTATCACATTACCTCTAGGGGGCGCTATTATGTAACGTAAATGCAAAAGTGATGGACTATGAAAAGTTAATATACTACACTTTCAAACAAAAACCTCTTTTCGCGATGTAGCGTCCCCTTTTGGAACCATCAGTCATTGGATCGAATGTTACTTCTTACTATTTTAAGCCTTTGAGTGTTCATGTTGGCATGTATTTAATGTCTTAACTTTTACAGGAAATTTAAGAGAAAAACATATGCTAATGGTTATGTAGGAATTTAATTACTGTCAAAAAGGTGGTCATGGTATTCTTTTTATTATTATTAATGGACTTAAATAAATGATGTGAGTGTTTAAGATCCTGCTCTATCCATCTACTAAATACAGTATATGTTGCCCAATGAAATATCCTCTCTTTTTGGGGTTGAGGCTGACACAAGGCTGACACAAAATTGTCTTACACAGGCTCTTTGGTTGCAAGACTGGTCAAGCATCTGGTTCTCCTACACACAAGCCAACATGGAGAAAGATGAGTATGGGCAAGAGAGAGAGAGAGAGAGAGAGAGAGAGAGAGGGAGGATCTAACAGAGTGTCCGATGGTCACAGAACATTCTTTCAATTTAGTTCAAGTAGTCTGTATTGCAGGTCTTGACAAGCAGGTATAGTTGCATAGAGAGAATACTTTCTGTGCTATTCTTTCAATTTAACTTTAAGTATATTTTAGACCTCACATTAAAACATATTTATTCCGCACAACAAAGTAATAGTGCACATTAGGTTCACAATTGTAAAATATATAATAGCACTGGTTTGTAATCAGGGATAAAGTGTTTAGAGAATTCAAAGAAGTATGTTCCTGGAACCAAGATGAGTTTTGCTGGAATCTGAAAGAAGAAGGAAAGGGTAGCTCTGATAGATTATTTGAATAAATCCACCACATCCACAACAACTTAAAACATGTTTTCTGCAAGACAGTTTAAACACATATTCACACAACAAGGCAATATTTATAAAAGAAACTCACAACCAATCACACTTGTTTAGCTTCACGATAGATAGATAGATAGATAGATAGATAGATAGATAGATAGATAGATAGATAGATAGATAGATAGATAGATAGATAGATAGATAGATAGATAGATAGATAGAGTATATGATAGATAGATAGATAGATAGATAGATAGATAGATAGATAGATAGATAGATAGATAGATAGATAGATAGATAGATAGATAGATAGATAGATAGATAGATAGATAGATGCTCCATTTCACCACCAGAGTTCACTGTCTCCCTAGTAATAATTCATCTCCATGGTTACAGCCAGGCCACACCTGTTCAATGCTTGTTTGCCTAGTCACATGTTCAGTTCAGGTAAGTAGATGTTTCCAATTGTTGTCATGCTTATTACATTTTGGAACTTTCTATTGCATGCTTTGTATATTTCTAAATAATAATAATAATAATAATAATAAACTTTAAGTCTCCAACCCGAGCTTTTGTGGTATTATACGTATAGCATGCTGAAAAAGCATGTAGGATGCCACTAATTTGCTTATGTAAAACAGGCTGCTATCACTACATTGCTGGTGCATTACTTTTAAGAAATACAACTCTGAATCTTATGCCAACTCACTTGAATTAAATCAATTAAATGGTGAATTTTTGTTTTATTATTATTTGGGGCATTTTAGAACAAAGACAATTAAGACCAGTGTTTTTATTTTTATTCTTCATATTTATATCATAAGTGAGTAAGTCGCATTTATACAGACCTATAACTTCTCCAATCCTGGGGGGGAGTTGTACTTGCTTGTTTTGATTTGGGGATTGGGGGGGGGGGGGGGGGGGTACTGGAATCTACACCCCTGCTTATAATATATCTTTTAGACAATCTTTAAAATTTCCAATAAAATTCTCTAACAGTAATGACAAGACTCATTATTTTAGGCGAGGGGAAAATGCCATATGAAATTCTATTGCTAGGGATTTGGCATGTTGCAAACATTGCCCATTGTTAATGGGAAACACTGGTTTCAGCCAAAACAACAACAATTGCACTATTCTTTATTATAGACTTTGAGACTTCCCCCAAAGCTGACAATATGACATAACCTCCATCATGCAAAGCAGCACCACTACAGTGTTTAAAGTGCTGCCCTTTGGTGCATTGGTGCAGGAATCTGCCTATGAGACTCCCTTTTAAAACATACTTTAGTCAGGCTCAGTGGTTAGGTGCATTCCTTGGATGGGAGGATTCCCTGTCTAGCATAGAAGGGTGTTGGCAATAAACTAAAGCCTCTGTTGTTAGGGCAACACTGGTAGGACATGCAAAGGAGCAGATTTGTCTTGCAACATAACTAAATCATGCTGATGTGGATTCCCTGTTCTACTCCTTAAACTTCGGTTGTCCTCGGTCTCAATGCATAAAAACATCTGCAGCTGCAGTCTATGAATATCTATATATTTTTAAGTTAAAAAGCAGTGCAAATGTACTAACCAGGATTACTAGGTACTAACCTAATTCCACATTCAAGTAATCTTTATAATTTTTGCCTAAAATAGCCTCTGTTGGCAACCTGAACCAAACACATAAAACCTTAAGTCACAAAGAAATGGGTATGAAATATATATGATCAAGGTTTTTCCACCAAAATCTACCATTATTTAAATTATGGGCATTCAGTTGACAAACAGAATAAAAACAGAATAAAGAACAAAGCACGACAACAGTCGTGACTAAATCTGTATACATCTGAATTCATTTTTATTTGTAGTATTTAAATAACACTTACAATTTGGCTACATTTCTCAGTTAGAAACATATCCTTCTTGTCTGTGTTCAAGTTTATAGGTTTAAGGAGCAACACAATGAAAATTAAATAATAGCTATCTGGTTCACTGCATGTTTGCATTCAGAGAAATGTGTCAAATCCACTCAGAGTTCAAGTTCGCCATCAAAATTACACCAAAAGTGAGACATCCTTTGGACAAAAGCAAACTCCTGAAGAATGCATTACCTTCTCCTGTGCTGTCATATATAGATGTCAAATATTTCTAAGGGTATAGAGTTTACAACAAATAACCGTTAGTTTATTTTAATGTCAGATAATTTCATGTAATTCAGCATTCTTTAAAATCCTCAACATATCCATTCAAAGAAAATGACATGCTCACAAATATGCACACAAGAGTGGATCATTGCAACTACTTCAGAGTGTACTGCACTACTACTGTATAGTAAATGATGGAAATTGTCCTTCACCTGGAAGCATAGATAGATAGATAGACAGACAGACAGACAGACAGACAGACAGACAGACAGATAGATAGATAGATAGATAGATAGATAGATAGATAGATAGATAGATAGATAGATAGATAGATAGATAGATAGATTCAAAAACATTAACATGTATTAATTATGTTAAAACAATACCTTTACCGGGATTTACCTGGATTACGTAACATTGTGTGGTCTCTCTTTTGCGTGTAAAATTCGTCTCTCGATAGGCTACATGGTCACCCTTCGCTGCATTTTCATTGGCTTTCTAAACGTCAATCAATCTTAGTCCCCGCCCTTACCGTGCTCACCTCACCGCGGAACTCAAAACACTGCACGAGAGGCTTCTGTAAACTTAAAACCTTTGTCCACGTCCACCTTCCGTGTCACTCTCGGATTACAGTGGCGCGTCACGGATGTTTAGGTCTTGGTAACATTCCTCGAAGCGAAGCTACCGAATATCTGGCCTCGGCAGGTAGAGGAAGAGGGATGGTGAGTCCGGTGACAGTCACTAGGTACAAAGTATATATGCGCTGATAAGGCGTTTTTTTATAAGCAGACAAAGTCAGTGACACGACGGCAGACCAGGCTCGCCATGCTGACACTCTGAACTTGTCTTCATTATTGTGGTAGGCACTGAGTTTGTCTTCATTTTACGCACTAAATAATATAAATATGCCTTTTACGGATCGAAAAGCGCTAGTGTGTTGTATTTTAAGGGAAGGTCGTAAGATTAGGATGGTCGTGTTGTAACTGTAATTCATAGTCACTTGTTACTCTGCCCCTTTATCAAGGAAAACTTAAGACATTCTCATTCTAACATGTATGAAAGTGTGTGTTTTGTGCATAATTTTCAAGCACAGTCAGAGTTTGTTGTCTGTTTAAATTCCACTGAGTAGCCTACTGTATCTCCTTAGAAACCTTAAATAAATAATTTTCTTCCACTGTCGACTACAGGATGGACTGACTCATTGTTTCTCTATACGCTGATTTTCCTTTACTAAATCTGTTTGTTGTGTGATTGTTTCCAGTCGGCTTTGCATTTTGTCTGTGTTGTGTGGTGTCAAATGAGGTGCTGCTGAACAGTGTGATCAGACTCTTTTGGAGCATCGCGTTGCTGTGGAAACGGAAATTATTCGGAGCACCAGCAGACTTTCATATCGCGCCACAAATGCAAATATTGATGTATTGCATAATTATGCATACTCTAGTTTGATTTTGTTTTGTTACAACATTAGTAGTGTTTGTCGTTTTTTATTTGCTATTTTTTAAACAGTGCGGAACATCGTCAATCATTGTTCCCTACTTTACTGTCGTCATAATTGTTGTGGTTTAGTGGGAGCGCCATTGTATGAAGCTAAAGACTTTTGGTGGGTTTAAATGGGTTTGAAATGACTGAAGTGGCTTATGAGCTGTTTTAACAGGTTTTTCCCCAATTGCACAAATGCCATGTTCTCGTGTACAAATATAGGCTAATACAAATAAGTGCCTGATGGCTAACAGACTCCAGACTTTCCAAAGTATACGTTTTAGTGTATTCGTGTGCGTGCGTGTCAACGTGCCCTTGTGTGCAACTGTGCCCAGAGTTTGTCAGTGTCACATGAAGAGAATCTATTTTAAGGAGACTTAAAGGAACAGACCACTAAAAAAAAAAAAATTCTGTCATGATTTACTCACCCTGATGTTGTTCCAACCTTAATATAGTAGCGGAACACAGAAGTGGAGTGGTGGTGGCGTAGTGGGCTAAAGCACATAACTGTTAATCAGAAGGTTGCTGGTTTGATCCCTATGGCCACCACCATTGTGTCCTTGAGCAAGGCACTTAACTCCAGGATGCTCCGGGGGGATTGTCCCTGTGCGATTGTCGCTTTGGATAAAAGCATCTGCCAAATGCATAAATGTAAATGTAAAAACATTTAACGTATATTGAGGTCTGTCTTCTTAACGCAGTGGATAGTGCGTCACTAAAGGTGCACTCTTGTGATGTCAAAAGTACTGGTACTTCGGTAACAGTACTTTTGCAGCACCGGTAGTACCGAGCACTGACTTAATTTGGCCCCAGCGTGCTGCATGACTGATATACGACTGCTCTCGAATGCTCACGTTTATTTGAGCAGGTGCTCTGTACTCTCATAACTCCAAACTCCACAGAAACATCCACGCTGTGTGTGATTTGAGATGACAGAGCAGAGCACTCAGCCACTGTGAAGCGCACATCACACGCAAACTTATAATATAATATCATTAAATCACAGCAATTGAACTTAAAAAACACTGAGCAATGTATTGAACTGTTTATCTGGACAAGTAAAGCTTCCATTGAAAATACTCGTCAAAATAAAATCTAAATGCCTGTAATTGAAGAAATTGCAACAGAAATGCAAGAGATTACAACCGCATAGTAAAATGTAATATTCAATGTTGTAATAATAATTAATAATAAGTGTAATAGTAATAAAAATAATAATAATAATTAAGCATATAGGCTATAACAAGCAAGAGTGCTGTTGTACTGAATATATGTTTGTTAAAAAAATTAGCAATTTCTCATTTTAAAAGTTGTATTCCTGACAAAATGAATAGCAACTTTGAAACATATGTATAAAATCATGAGCACTCACGTAGGGCTCAGTGATATGTAAAAAATATTTTATCCATAATCGGCTTAAAAAATATTGCGATATCCGATTATATCGTTGTCACAAACTCCTTTGTGTTTGTCCCATTACCTTCCCGTTATGCTTTGACTTGCACTACAATTCCCATGATGCACCTGTTTGATCTCACACCTGTTCCCAATCCTCTCTGAACTTTGTTCCCTGCTGATCCTTGTTATGTCTTTAGTTTCCATTTGTAGATAGCCCTCATGTTTCCCTTAGTCTTTGTCAGTTCTTAAGTTGTTTGTTTGTTAGCCTGTTAGTGTATTTATGATATTTTAGCCAGCAATCTGTTATTATGTTTGTTTTCCCATTTGCTCCAGTGTTTTAGTTTCATCTTAGTTCCTTAATAAATAGTTCTGCTATTGGATCCACACTCTCTTGTCTCGTCCTTCCCAGTCACGTAACAACTGTCAAATCCCCAGCCGAGGGTCATTGAATATTTTTCCTTTATTGATTTTGCTTTAAAAAATACATTAATTTATTGAAACACGAAAAACGTAGACATTTCTAAATTCAAATTGTACTTTAAATGAACCTAAAAAAGCTATTAAAATAAAGTGATCAAAAAATCTTATATAACACCTCCCCACATCCAAACATTTACAGTCTTCAACAGCCCCATTTGCCATCAAGCAAGTATCTGTCAATGACAACAGGTGGAAAATTACTAATAGCCTATAAGTTAAGAAATAAAACATGGGCCTGGGTAGCTCAGGATGTGAAGACGCTGACTACCACACCTAGATGTGCAAGTCCGAATCCAGGGTGTGCTGAGATGACTGCGCTCACAGATAATAACACAGTATCACAGAAAATGTTGTTTATTTGGAAAAATGTTCATGCAAAATGCACATTTTAATATCTCATCAAAATAATGTTCTTTAATACACAATATTAATACTCAAAAATGTAAAAAAAAAATCATTTCTCATATACATTTTTCTTTAAGATACGATCACAAACAAATTAACCTTCAAATATATTGGGCTACATTTACGCTGATCGAGAGCAGAACAAGCAACAGAACTGAACAGAACCTGTCCTGAATATGATATTTATTTATTAACAATTTGTTTGTCGTCATTATTGTAAACACATTTTTACAATAATACAAAATTCTACATTCTATTAATTAATACGATATCAGGAAAATGTTTTAATAATAATAATGATATGAGCTGTCAGTGTTTAAAATAATGTGTACAATTTACATGTAATTGTATTGAGTTTAGATTCATTTGTATAACATGTGCTAAAATGGTACTACATTTACATATTTGGCATACGCTTTTATCCAAAGTGACATACAGAGCCCTTATTACAGGGACAATCCCCCCCCGGAGCAACCTGGAGTTAAGTGCCTTGGTCAGGACACAATGGTGGTGGCTGTGGGGATCAAACCGACAACCTTCTGCTTAACAGTTTAGTGCTTTAGACCACTACACCACCACTCCGTACTGTCACTTTAAGAGTTCAATATGTATCTCACAGACTTACAGGTGTTTTGTTTTATTTATTAACAAAAGATATGTCTTTTTTTAGCATATCCGTGCTATTTGTGATGAAAATTATTTCCTTTTAATTATTTAACTGTAAAGGACATAAATTATATTAAAAGAAACATTATTAAAAGAAAATGGAGTGCTTGGATTTCATCTCTGAAGGACACACTACACAAAAGAAATGTTCTGTTTTAATCTCAAGCACTTTCAACAAAACAAGGCAATTTTTCAGTTATTCCAGTACTTAATTTCTAAAAGCTAAATCTGAGCACTTTACGCTCTTCAAGGACCTTGTGCGAACCCTGTAAACAGTGTAGAAAAAGAGCGCAGTATGGGGTAAAATCAACAGATAGCGAGATTCTGATGTTTGACGGTCATTTACTTAATAATCATATGGATAAAAATTATGTGGCAAATTTCCAAATATCGAGTTTTGCCTCTATATGGTTTGCCTTGAAACTCGATATATTGTCCAATCCCTACTTAGCACTAAAAACTGCCAACGCTCTCATGTGAAAATGCATTTTGAACGGCTGTCAAGATTTTCAATGAAAAAGTAGTTACATTGGTTGTTTCTCACCTAAATATATCATATGCCTTCAGAAGACTTGAAATATGACGCACAAGCCGCACAGACTTTTTTTTTTTTTAAGGTATTTATAAAAAGGATTCCCCTTTGTTTTCCACATAAGAAAAAAATAAGAATGTCATATGCCTTTGGAACAACATGAGGGTGAGAAAATTATGACAGAATATTATTCATTTTTGGATGAGTCTTTACTTTCAAGGGGGGTGTTTTTGCTTTCCCACACATTCATGTTGATTCTGATGGTACTATGACACGTGAGGTCGAGCAGTCCCTATCTAACCAATACACTTGTTTATTTAGCTTAAATTGCCCCTGTGAGATAATGCTTACTAAATCAGATAATGTGGTTTAAGGTTCCACTGACATAAAGCATCTGAAGACCTCAAGGGTTACTTAGATTATTTTTTTACCCGCCTAATGAAGTTATTGACTTCCTCTATAAGAACTGAAAAAAGAACATCCTCTACAATAAACTGTTCATTATGCATCAACGGACAAGTTAAAACAAGTTGATGCTCATTGACCCACCCATGGGCCTGACTTTACTTTGCTTAAATGAGTTCATATTTTGCTATTCAGAATTATTTAGAATGTTACATCTGTATAATTTGTCAACATTATTAACTTTTTTTTTTTTACTAGACTATATATTAAATGTTAACTAATTTAAGCAAAGTGACATCAGTTCGGGGGACACCTCAGATGAGGTTTTATTTGTTATTACTGTTACTTCTTTAAAGCTTCGGTGCCCTTGGTCCCACCCTACAGCTCATTTACTTATGACTAAGTTATGTGGCATTAATGATTGACAGACATTATGTAGGGCCAGTTCTGATATTTTGTGCATACATACACCCACATTCTATGTGTGTTTTCACATAAAAGTCAGGGTCATAAATATCAGTTTTCATTGAAGTGAGCAGGTTCCGTTCTCTTTGTTTGGCATTACAACTAATTCTGGTCATACCGTGTTAACCTTCAACCTGTTTACATTATAGGTTACTCACCCTCATCAGACAAGACAATTTGTGCTCAATGTCAAACATTAACAGTTTTCCATTCTATAACAGAAATCTTGCTTCAACTAGCATTTTTAGACAGATAGTTCCAACTCTAAAATCTGATTGGATGAGCCCCATTCAAAGCTGTTGATACATACATACACCGTAACCATACATCCATTGCATTCTACATTAATGAGCCAAGTCGATAGAAACCATTAAAAACCTAGTGATTATTATTGTCATCAACAAATATAATTATGTCTTAAATATCTGTGTATTTTATCATAGTTCTGTTGTCGCTGTTTTGTAAAGCAACAAGACACTCAAGACTGTGCGTTACAATGATTTTAGCAACCTGGTCTCATAAAATGACGTTATTACACCTACATTATTTATGTGGCTTGTTATATATATCACAGCAGTTTCATGGTGAAATCACGTGTAAAACAGCAGATTTTCAGGTCATAAACACTTATTTTTCACCCCATTCCTCACTCAGTGCTATCTTAAAACATCAAAAGACCTTTGGCATTATATTCCACATGTATGTGCTGTTGCCCACATATGGATTGAAGTGTAAATATATTTGTGATTGAAATGTGTTCTGATCTGCTTGTCCTGATCTCAGGGTAGTCGGGGATGCATTGTGATTAGATATCTGTGTAATCTAAACCCAATCTAGCCATTTTATCTGCATTTACAGGGCGACGTCACACAAACCCCACCCATTATCGTAACGCCCCTTTTCTCTTTAAAGGCTAATGTCTAATGGCAGGCTAAAGTTTACCTTTCTTTTTCTCCTGTTTGCAAGTGTACTTTTGTTGCTGTCTTTGCCCTTTAATAAAATATTTGTATCTCTTTCACACTTGAATAATTGCTGGATAACAATAAAATGAGCAATAATGCTGTCTTCTCGATTATCCTTTCCTACCAGTATACGTTTAATGTCCAGTACCCATCCGCAGACAAAATAATGACATGTGACGTGTTCTGTGACTGTCTATAAGTTAGGAAAGAAAAGGGTTAAAGGGAAACCCTGCCTTTGTGCATTTTCATATCTTCCTGCCTTTCTTTTAAAAGAATGCTTCACATGAGACGCGGGGAGTGTATGGGACAAAGCAATGTCACTTATTTTGGAAGAGCTTCCCTAGACATTTTTAGTATATTGCTGAAGTGATGATTTTATGACTGAGTTTTACACCTGGGTTCTAGCAGCTCATTTCTACCGAACATAGGAAATGTAAATAAACTGAAGTATATATTCACAGCCTAGTATGTAGGAAAGTTCCTGGTGGAATGTTTGTAGTGTGTACAAATTGGGGGATGCAAAACCACAGGAATTCAATTTTCCCTGAACACAAACTTGCACTCCCACACTGCCCACACACCTCAGTCCAACGTTGGACAAGTCTGGCAATGCAAACTAAACAAAAATCACACTGGAGTTTGGAAACCATGAGCTGGTTGTAGTTCTACTGGTATTTACACAAATATGTACTCAAACACACAAATTAAAGTCAAGCCAGCAAATTACCGTGTATGTTTGGAAAGAACTTGTGTGTGTGTGTATATGTATGAAATAACAACATGTTTATCCTAAAGCTACAGCAGCTCACATATACAATTGGAGCTTGTGTGTATGCAGTATGTCCATTCACCATAAGTTTGCGCTGGTGGCTCTAGAATGTCTCTGTCCTTCCATCTATCTATGAGCGAATTCCATTCGAAAGTGAGCATCACTTTGCCTAGTGCCTCCTCAATCTGAAGGGCAGACCCCATTGCAAGAAACCCAGCCTGATCTCATGAAAATTAACATGGCACAGTTCCAATGTGAAGTGTCCAGGATGGTGCTAGTTAAATGTTCACCCAAACAGATTGTAAAGTGTTAAATCACCCCCAAATGAAACTCCTCTCATGATATACTTACCTTTAAGCCTTCCCAGATGTGTATGACTTTCTTTCTTCAGTAGAACCAAAGTGAAGATTTTTGTAAGCAGTTTTCAGCTCAGTTTGTCCATAAAATCCATGTAAATGGGTGCCAGTTGCTGGCTCTTTGATGGTCCAAAAGGCATATTTAGGCAGCGTAAAAGTAATCTACACGACTCCAGTTTATAAATGAATGTCTGATAATGTCTTCTATAGATTTGTGTAAAAAATAAATAGATAATTAAAACTTTATTCACTTTTAAAAAATCGCTTCCTGCCAGCAGTCTGCGCATCAGTGACGTATCGGAAGCGCGCACTTTGTATACAACAAGAGAGTTATGTCATTTCAAACAGAAATTCAGTGCTGGGCGGAAGCAACGATTTAAAGTTAAAAAAAAATTCATTATCAATTTTTTTCTACATCAATCTGTTTGCTAGAGAAGACATTAATTTATCGACTGGACTCATGCAGATTACTTTTATGCTGCCTAAATATGCCTTTTGGACCATCAAACTGGCACCCATTTACATGGATTTTATTTACATGGATTTTAATTACCCATTTACATGGACCAACTGAGCTTAAATCTGCTTGTAAAAATCTTTACTTCAGTTCTTCTGGATCACATGTTGACTCACATGCTCTTCAGGTTTCATAGCTCTCTTTTTGTTTTAGGGTTTTAGCAGCCTTTTTTACATTCAGACTTTGGTACTTCTACAGTTTTGGATGTTGCCAATTTAATGGGAGCACATTGAGTTAAGATTAATAGAGAGAGACGAGGCAAAGGAAAGTAAACAGTTTACATTTTTCCACATACACAAGCATGCATGTTTACAGATATGAGTGTGAGCATGACATGGTACACAAAAATGGGTAAGAATAAAAGAACAGCATGTCCTAACTTTAGGACATGCTTGCCTGTGCAGTCAAAACAGTGTGTTCTGAACTCTCTCTCTTTGCACTCTCTGTTCTGCTGCACTCTGACAGATTTAACACTCAAATGTGGCTTGCGTTCACACAGAAGACTCCTGTGACATTTTTGGAGGGGGGGGGTTCATAAAATCAATTAAATAGATATAGATATCTAATTAAATATCAAAATGAGGCCATGCCATATATTGTTTTATAAAGCTAATTCTAATTATTATAGACTAACCCAAACCCTAATAGAAATCTTATAGCAATCTTGTAAATTTAAAGTGTAGGCAGAACTTGACCCACACGAGTGAATAAGACTACATTAATCTTACAGTTCGTACAAAATCTTTTGTTTAAACACTCGTCCTTAACACTTACTTCGTTTACTCATTTTAAATCGTGACTTGAACTACACGTGTGTTCTTTGCCACAGTCGCCTTCGGCTTGCTCACTGGGGTTCTAAATACTATTTACTTATTTAATTATTTATTTTAAGGACATTTTTATCACGGCACAATCTTTAAAAATTACAGATATTACAGCTTAGTTTTTTGTCAAAACATGGTTTTCTGTAAAGCTACTTTGAAATGTTGTGTTGTGAAAAGCGCTATACGAATAAAAACTTTACTAAAATAATGTTTTTGAATTGAAAAAAACAAACGGATGAAAGCTCTTTTTCATTTATAGGATGAGGCAAAGCAAGTATTGCATGTAATAACACTATACATGTAATCCAATGCTTTAAGATTTCAAGTGCAGCCTTTTACGTTTCCCCTGTTTTGTCTGCCTTAAAGCTCTTTTGCACTTTTTATCTGTGTCTCTTTCGCCCTCTGCTGGCCATCTGATGTACAATAATGTGGGTTCTTTGCTAATATTGTGTTGATTGATTTGCCTGTTTTTCTCTCCACAGTAAGTTAATTGCAATATGAGTTCAGAAGAGCAAAATGGACCGGTTTCTTCAAGGATGACATCACCCATGCCCACCTCACCAACCATGACATCATTACCTCAAAGAAAAGAGAGTAACTCCTCAGGTGAAGACAATAGACAGGTAAGACATCAAATCATATCAAATCTTCTTCTAAAGTGACCTAAGAGAACTTTAATGATGGGTAATACAAATATGGTTGTGCATGCTATTGAATATTTTACTGAATAAATTGGACACAGTTGCTGATGTTATCCTTTCTCTGTTTGCACTGATTAAACATCTACATCAGCAGTTTTTTAAATTGTTTAACCAAAAAGTCTAATTTGAAACATATCCCCATTTGGCCTGCACGATATGGAGGAAAAATGTAATATGCAATATGTAGTTGGATTATGCGGTAACATAAAGGAAGATCAGAGGGTATGCTGAAAGATACGATACAACTTACTAAAATGTGTCAAATCATGTAATCATCCAATTAGTTAATTATGAAATTACATGGAGAAAATCTATGGCGAATAGCTTGTGCTTTTCTCGTGCTTTGGATCTGCGCATACGCACACTGCATGCACTCACACCAAGTGACTATTGCGTGCCCCCAGCAATCGCCATAAGTGTTACATTTTAAAGTGTTATCACAATATCGCGATATGTAAATTTGCAAGATTCCGATAAATGCAATATATAGTGCAGCCCTAATTCCCTTGCATAGCATAGTGTAAGGAAATTGGTTCCTTTTTAACCTCATGAATTGTCCAATAATCACCGCTCTCTGCTCTGACAGCTTTTTAAATGTTACATTTGTGTTTAACACCTTTTCCCCTCTAATTTCTTTAGGACAACTGGGAGTTGGTTGAGGACTTACGGGCCTTGACAGGAAATATTCAGAAGCCTGAGAAGCAAGAGGGTTTGCTGTTGAAAAAGAAGAAGTGGCCAATGAAAGGCTGGCATAAGGTGGTCACATGACACAAAGCATTCAAAACCTGTTATTTGCTTGTTTATTTGTTGCTTTGGACATTTGCTTTTGACTTGCTGTAATACTGTCAAGCCAAAATGAACAATATTTTCCTTTAAAGAGATAACTTCCCAAAAATGAAAATTCTGTCATCATTAATGTATCCTCATGTTGTTCCAAACCTGGATGACTTTCTCTCTTCTATGGAACACAAAAGGAGATCATTCACACTCAGTCACCATTCATTTTCATTCCATTAAAAAAAAAATTTGCAATGAAAGTGGATGGTGACTGAGACTAACATTCTACATTCTATCTCCATAGAAGGTCATACAGGGTAGGAACAAGGTGAGGAAATGATGACAACATTTTCACGTTTAGGTGATCTACAACTAATATAATGACACTTTAATAAATATTTAGCTGAAAATGATTTTTCTCATCTTTTAACACTTCATGTGTTTGTTTAACAGAGATATTTCTCGCTTGAAAGGGGCATCCTTACGTATGCCAAGACAGGGACTGATGTGAGTGCACATACCACACACACACACACGTTCTTTGATGCTTATGTGGTCTGACAAAAACTTGCTTATATCAGCTGAGACACTGTCAGAGTTTCCTTTTTCATCCTTTACTCTGTAATTGATTTCTCAGCTGAAGAAGGGAAGGTTACGAGGTCGCATTGATGTTGGTCTCTCTGTCATGGCCATGAAGAAGAAGTCAATGTGCATTGACTTGGACACAGAGGACAGTATCTATCACCTCAAGGTATTTACAACACATTAGCAATATGCAAATCTACATATTTTCAAATTTTTGTCTGCTTACTCCCACATCTGCTGGGCCACAAATTGTGTTACTTACAGTCATATTGAGACAACACAGTCTCTCTCACACACACACACACACACACACACATACACACACACACACATTTGATGTATTTTGCCATTACATTCGCAGGTGAAGTCTCTGGATCTGTTTGAACTGTGGGTGATGCAGCTTCGTCATCATCGAACGTTCCGTCAGAACGAGATCGCCATGGAGCCACACGAGCGACAGCTGCAATCTGACCACACCTCCATTAGAAGAGTATTTAGAATCCAATCACAATATTTCCTAATAATCAGCCTTTTAGACCCCACATTCCATCAACAGATTTTGAAATAGCTAATAGATTTTAGAATAAAAACGGTTAAGAAAGCAACAATAATAACGTGGGATGCACCTGATCTTTACTTCAATTTGTTATGATAGATATGATGGCTGATATTGTAAATGTATACTTTTGTGCCTGTTTTTAAACAGCATTAACATTACAGCTCTAATCTGTAAATCCACGTGCCTTATAAGTTATATCAAACATATATATTACATGTTTTAATGTACAGTATAAAAGATGAAAAACTGTTTAGTACTTTTGAAACCTAGCATTGGTGTAAAAGAGTGTTCTGTTTGAATTTGAAGAAATAAGCCATGTATTTAACAAATATTAATAATCTAAATATCAGCAATAGTATTAATCCAAATAATAGCAATATTAACAAAGAAATGCTGTACATACTGTATGTACATATCATACATTTAGCTGTTTCTCTCCCTATGTCTTTTTATTCTTAGCGCTCCTTTCTCTCCAAGCAGCCTTTAACCCTACTGAGAAACGGCTGCCGCCAAAGCTCACAAGACATGGAAAAGTGCTGTAAAGGTATTTGAAAATGTCTGCACTGACCAACACACAGCATTCTCTGATTCCTTGCTCTGCAGTTTGATATGTCTGATTGAATAGTGTCTGCCTCATAAAGAGTTTCAAGGGGTCATTGTATTAGTGAATGATGTATCATGATGTTTGTTGGTAAGCTGTCTGCTGCATCACTATCGCCTGTAATAATCATGGCCAAAATACTGTTCATGTCTCAGAGATAGTGATAGGAATCTTAAGACATTTATTATTCTGGTATTGATTCCTCTTAATAAATCTAGTTACTTTCTTTTGAGAGAAATATTTGGAAATAAGAAATGCAATTCTTATTTAATATACTGCCTTCAGCAGCATGTTACCAAATGATGAGATAATTTCAGATTTGAACAAATGTTTTGCAAAAGGTGTTAATTTTAATAAAGATATTTTATCCATGCATTAATTATCTTAAAATATTACGAATTATAACAAAACTCATATAGGTCTTTAAGGACACATTGCCATATTAACAATCGTCCAGTAATTACTCTGATTTAAGTTTCACAAGCCTTAAGTACACATAACACAGCAACATTTCTTGATTAATTTTGAGTTGGACATGACAAAATAAAAGACTTGCGTTTCAGTACATTTTTCATTCACTAAGAAGAACACGCTGATGAGAGTTATTTGTTCGTGAGGTAACGCTGTATGTTTTTGTGGTGTAGATTAGAAAGAACCGGCTCATAATTCATTTGTTCGGGAAGCAGACTACATTGGTTGCACTGTATGTTTTGTGCTGTAGATTTAAGCCTTCCTTGGTGCTGACAGTCAGGTTCAACTAGTGACCTCACTGGGTCAAATTGACCCGGAGGGTCTACAAAGGGACTTTTTTTATAACTTCCTTTTAAAAGACATAAAATGAGTAATTTTTATATAATCAAGTTCAGATCACTCTTTAGAGGATGTCATGAAGTTTCAGGCTGAAAAGTGTATGTCAGTTGATGTAAATCGGTGTTTAAATCTAAAACAGGTCAAATTGACCCAGAAGGTCCTTTTAAAGGTTAAAAGAACCATTTGTTCGGGAATCGGACTCCACAGGTCACCGTATGTTTCTCACTGCTGATTGATAATTGGTTTTGCAGTGCTGATGAATGGTAGCGCAGGAAACCATGTCAGAGTATTTTAGCACTACGTTCCGTCCACATTGGCGGAAGAATGTGCGTTTGTTAACTGTTAATAAAACCAAAAGTCATGAAAATCATTCAGTTCTGTTATTTTTTAATATGGAACCAGTTCTGAATAACAACTGGTTCTCTGTTCTCAACCCTACTCGAGAACAACTTTTAGAAAAGAAGAACATGTTTACTAAGCCCTCACTGAATGGAAATATAGAATGGGAGATTGAGCTTTGATTAGTTTTTGTAACTTTCTTTTGTTAGATCTGACAGAATGCGAGTCCTCCTTGCTAGAATTAAATCTGCTGCTGAAAAATATGGAAGTTCTGCACAGAGCATTCTCAGCACCTGCCATCAACACACTACAGGTATTGGCATGTGCATGTTTGTGATTGCATGCATTTTTATTTTATGTAAGAATCTGTATTGTCTTCATCAACATTTGTGTCTCTTTTGTGTGCTGTGTGTGACCCCAGACTGAAGGCTCCAAAAAAGAGAAACGAGGACACAGAAAATGGCGATCCAAAAATCATCACAAGGATTCGAAAAACACATTACATGTACAATGCATATAGATCTGTTTGCATATAGATACTGTTCTCTCACACAGAACAACACTATTATACACTCTCTTATCCACTTGCAATCTGATCTGTGCTATTTTTCTCAAAGATTGCTGACACTTCATCTTCTCGTCTCCACGTGTCACATCCAAACCTGGTGTATTCAGAGCCAGTTTCTCCAGAGCTGTGCCTGGACTGTCCAGACTCGCCTACAGAAGCGTCTCGAATGCAGGAGGAGTTTTGTAGGCTTGCTGGCACTGGTGAGTATCTCAAAGCTGAAAACATTCACCCTCCATCATTCTTATATAGAGAATTCAGACAGCTATGTAAACAACAGGGTTGTAGTACTCGAGTCCAGGACTCAGACGTAAGTCAGACTTGAGTCCCGATATTCGTGACTTTTTTCGGACTTGAACACTAATGACTTGGACTTGAATCATTGAATGCATTCTGAATAGAGGGTTTGTTACAAACATTAACCACGGACGTCCTGAAGAGCTCCTCTTATGCAAGCGCCGTCTGCGGCAGTTCGTGCCAAACTCCAGCGAAAATAGAAACAAGGTATAAACCTAAAAAATATAAACTTTGATATTGAGAGTAAGCTACTCCAGTTTCAATGATCGTGTAATGGCAAAATGTTCCTGGTTGTTTTGGGTTCATTCATACACGCAAGTGTTAATGACATGCATTGACATTTCTGCAGAGATTTTAAAAATGAAGAAACAGAATCTCAAAGGTCTTCCTTCATTAGAAATAAGGGCTTGAGGGTTAATCGGAGAGCATTAAAAAAACAAAGTGAAAATCTCGAATAAACTAACCATTTTGAAATGTAGCTATGGTTTTACTATAGTAATATTGTAGTTACCATGTCTTTTAGCGTAAACCATACTTCCCCTTCTGTCACTCACTCGACGTTGTGTCGATTGCAGTGACACAAGGGGTCTCTTCTGAGAACCTTGCGTGCCTCTGAACTTGAACTTGAGAAAAGGCCAATGTCAAGTTGGCAGACAGAATTTGCATGCCCCGCCCCAGACATGCGGGTATAAAGGGAGCGGGTGAGCGAATGCCAGACAGATTTTTTCTTCGGAACCGAAAGGTTGTGTGATCAGCGAGCTGTGTGACACACGACTGCTTCACCCACCTCTGCAAGAGAGCTTGCTGTTGGATCTGACGGCACATTCCAGCGGCTTTCTCCTCTCTGCATGCCGTGCAGACTCTGCCCCTGGGTGCTTCGACAGCACTTCTCTTATAAAAGAGTTGACTTCTCTGAAAGAGTTTGTTTTCCTCTAAAAGAGTTTGATTCTGGTAAAAGAGCAACATACACAAGCGAGCGTTGAATGTCCTTTTCAGGACGCGTCTTTTTAAAGATGGCCTTCCGCCGCTGTGTAGTTCCTGGATGCGGTCGATTTCTCTCCACTTCTGACAGTCATAAAAGCTGTCTCGTGTACCTGGGCTGCAAACACACGCAGGGAGCATTTTATGAATGGTTTAGGTTCTCAGTGCGAGAACATAGCCATGGCAACATTGCGGTCGCGGCTTTCTTTTCTCACGAGAGAAAGCCACTTCAGCTGCCCCCTGCGTCTTTCCTTCTTCCCACGGGATTGAGAACGACCCGGCTGGTGTTGAAGGCGATTTGGGGATGACAACAGGTTCTGTTTGCACGAACCCCACAAACCACCCACCCCCCGGCACGCTTGCTTGCTTCCGTACGAGCTCGGGTTGAGTGCGGCTCGCTTCGCGGCCAGCCGGCATTCTCCTGCGAGCCCCCGGAATTGGATGACGAATTTGCCGTTGCAATGGAGAGTGTCCCAGTGGCGTCTGATGCTGATGACTCGCCTGGGCTGATCCTTGCGCGCGCTGTTCTCACGGCACCCCGGCACCAAAGCTTGCGCTTTCCAGCCCGTCGCGATTGCTGGCCAGGACGATCCGACTCGGCTACGTGATTCAATTCACCAGGCTCCTGACTCATTGCAGCAGTATTCACTCCACGCCAATGCGTGGCAAAACGCCAGCACCTTACGAGCAGAGACTTCCACTCTGCTACTCAGGGATGCAATAGAGCCTGTCCCTCCAGCCGAAATGAAGAAGGGTTTCTACAGCCCTTATTTCATCGTACCAAAAAAGGCTGTGGGTTGCGGCCAATCTTGGACTTGCAAGTTCTCAACCAGACTTTACACAGACTCCCGTTCAGAATGCTCACTCAGTGGCGAATTCTAACCTGCATTCGGCATCAAGATTGGTTCGCGGTGGTAGACCTGAAGGACGCGTACATGTCTCCATTCTGCCTCGACTCGGACCCTTCTTACGGTTCACGTTCAACAGCCAGGCGTATCAATACAAGGTCCTCCGCTTCGGCCTGTCCCTGTCCCCTCGCATCTTCACCAAGGTCGCAGAGGCAGCCCTCGCCCCGCTACGGGAAGTGGGCATCCGCATATTCCACTACCTCGATGACTGGCTCATCCTAGCGCACTCTTGAGAGTTACTATGTGCCCACAGGGATGCAGGGCTTAGGGCTTCAGGTCAACTGAGAAAGAAGCAAGCTCTCTCTGGTTCGGAGCATCTCTTTTCTCAGTTTGGAGTTAGATTCAGTCTCAATGTCAGCACGCCTCACAACCGAGCTAGCACAGTCAGTGCTTCCATGCCTGGTTCGCTACAAGCCAGGCACAGCAGTTCCTCTCAAACAGTTCCAAAGGCTCCTGAGGCATATGGCATCCTCGGCCGCGGTCGCATCGCTCAGGTTGATGCATATGAGACCGCTACAGCACTGGTTTCAGACTCCAGTCCCGAGATGGGCATGGTGCCGCGGTACATACCATGTGTTTATCACCCCTTCCTGCCATCAGACTTTCAACCCTTGGACAGACCTCTGTTTTCTGCGGACAGGAGTCCCCCTACAGCAGGTGTCCAGACATGTCGTGGTTACCACAGATGCCTCTGAACTGGGTTGTTTGTGCTACGGGCACGCAGCCGCTCCTGGACAGGGCCCCGCTTGCGTTGGCACATCAACTGCCTTGAGTTGTTGGCTGTATTCCATGCCCTGCAGAAGTTTCTCCCACTGATTCAGGGCAAGCACATCTTGATCTGTTCAGAAAGCACCGCCACGGTAGCATACATAAATTGCCACGGCAGTGTACGCTCCCGTTACTTGTCACAACTCGCCCGCCATCTCCTCCTTTGGAGTCAGCCGCGACTTAGGTCGCAGCTCGCCACACATAACCCTGGCAACCGCAACACGACAGCGGATGCGCTGTCACGACAGGTCTCGCTCAGCGGAGAGTGGAGGCTCCACCCCCAGGTGGTCCAGCTGATTTGGGGCCGCTTCGGCAGGGCACAGATAGACTCTTTGCCTCCCAAGACAAATCCCACTGCCCGCTCTGGTTCTCCCTAACGGAGGCCCCTCTCGGCACAAACGCACTGGCACACAGCGGGCCCCGGGGGATGCGCAATTACACATTTCCCCCAATGAGCCTTCTTGCACTGGTGCTATGCAAGGTCAGGGAGGACGAGGAACAGGTTACCTTGGTGGCTCCTTATTGGCCCACTCGGACCTGGTTCTCGGATCTCACGCTCCTCGCGACAGCACCTCCCTGGCAAATTCCCCTGAGGAAGGACCTCCTTTCAATTGGCGTCTGTTCGCAAATTGGTGTTCTTCCAGATCTGAAGACCCACAGAGATGCGCAGTTCGGTCAGTGCTTCATTCTTGCAGGAGTGGCTGGAGGGGAGGCTGTCCCCCTCCACCTTGAAGGTGTGTGTCGCTGCTATCGCAGCCCACCACGACGCAGTAGACGGCAACTCCCTTGGTAAGCATGACTTGATTATCAGGTTCCTTAAGAGGCGCCCGGAGGTTTAACCCTTCCTGCCCAAGCCTGTTCCCCTCCTGGGATCTCTCAGTGGTCCTCTCATTCCTTCAGAGACCCCCCATTGGAGCCGCTTGATTCAGTCGAGCTCAAAGCCCTCTCCTTGAAGACGGCCCTCCTGACCGCGCTCGCTTCCATCAAGAGGATTGGGGACCTGCAAGCATTCTCTGTCAGCAACACTTGCATGGAGTTTGGTCCGGCAGATGCTCACCTCATCCTAAGACTACGACCGGGCTACGTGCCCAAGGTTCCTACGACCACCCTTCAGGTCATGAACCTGCAAGCGAAGCTGCCCCAGGAGGAGGTAGACCCAGCCTCTTCGTTGCTGTGCCCGGTATGTGCTTTGCGTACCCATGTGGACCGCACGCAGGGCTCTAGATGCTGACGGTGGAAAGGGAATGCCGTCTCCAAACAGAGGTTAGCTCATTGGGTTGTTGACGCTATTTCCCGAGCCTATCACACCCAGGCCGTGTTGTTTGTAATTTTTTGAATTTTATAATTGTGTTTTTTAATCTTGCTCCTGGGGCCAATGTGTTAGTTTGTGGCTTGAGTTCATTTTAACCCAATATTACCTTGCTTTGGTAATATTGGGTTAAAATGTTCTTATTTTTAATATAAGAAAAACTGTTATTTTGTATAAACTTGGTAATTTTACACCTTATTATTGTTTGCACTCCCATTTTCTTATAGCCTACTTATCTTTTGTGATACTGCACAATAAATGGCTATTAATTTCTTGATGTCACATTGGAAAAATATTGTGTGTGTGTTTGTCTATAAATTGAAATGACAACAGCACTGATTTTTTTTTACTTATTTACCTCATTTTTACGTAGTTAATGGGGACTCGACACGGACACAATATTGGTGACAAGACATGAGACTTGACATGGACTAGAGATCTAGTGACTTGACTGCAACACTAGTACACAATGCTTTAGATTGATGCTCACTATTGTCATTCTCTCTCTTTTAGTTCATTCCACTCTTCGGTCAGCATACACATCTGTTTTGGCAGAGAGAGACCGAGTCAGAAATACATTGGACAATATCAGTGAGATGGTATGAGAGTGTGTGAGTGTGTGTGTGAGTGTGTGAGTGTGTGTGTGTGTGTGTGTGTGTGTGTGTGTGTGTGTGTGTGTGTGTGTATGTAAATAACAGAAAGATTTATTTTGTCTGTCTATATCTAAGGCCAGTTGCAAACAAGTGTTTATAAAGAGAATAGTTGCTTGGCAATCACAAACAGCCTACAGTTAAAAATAAGAACAATATTTCTTGCCAAAATAATTGCTTATTTTGATCATTATTAATAATCAGATTGGTCTTTTATCATATTGCAGTTGCCATCATTTTATATAAATATTTGAGTAAATATGTATTAATAAACACTCAACATCAACAAAGCCATTTCTGACTTTTCCTTTTCGTTCTTTCCCACCAATCAGGATGTCTTTGATGGGCCACACCCACTACTACAGCAGGTGTCCAGTGAAAGTCGAGGGTCAATCCCAGAATCCCTTCAGTCCTCAGAGTTCTTTGATGCTAAAGAGTATCTGCTATCTGGCAGCTCATCTGAGAATGAGGTCAGATCAAAGAGGTCAAATTTCAGAGTTCTGCAGTGCAGATGAATCATTTGTCTTTGAATTTTTGCTAAACTATAATGAAAATACTTTTATGTATGAAATAAGAAGAAAACGTGAGACAATGTGGGCTACATTGCAGCGTGTTGTCAGTGTTCTCAGAATGTAACTCATGAACTTGAGTTTGTGTGCAACCAGGTGTCGGATGATGACTCGTACGTCAGTGATGTCAGTGACAGCACATCAGTGGAGTTTTGCAGGAATGAGACTCGCAGCGTGCGTGAGAAATTAGGTGACGCACACATAAACCCACACTTTTGAACACAAATTTAAAGGAGAAGAATGTATTTTTTTGGATGTGCTAGTACTTTCGCATTTCCCAGCTTAATATGCAGAGACAACTACAAGTATGCAATTTGTAGGTTAATTTCCCTGAAAGTGTAAAAACTGAGTTAATGTTGACGCATGACTCTGTTTGTTTGAGCATCCCGACAAGTCCAAGACAGAACCATTGGCTCAACCAATGGCATGAATTTGGGGCTGGCCTGGAAGACAGGGGTAGTGTTTTCAGGGAAATTGTTTGAAAAAAAAAAAGTTATTTTTGCAATTCCTTTTGGTGTCTCATAATTTACTCACCCTTGTGCTCTCCCAGATGTGGATGACTTTTTTTCATCTGCTCTGAAGGTCCATACAATGCAAGTGAATGGGTAACAATATTTTTAAGTTCCAAAATCCACATAAGGGCAACATTAAAATAGTCCAGATAAGACTCCAATGGTTAAATCCATATGCGATATGATGGGTGTGGTTGAGAAACATATACATTTTTAAGTCCTTTTTGACTATAAATTCTCATCCATGCTCAGGCAATCTCCACTTTACTTTCATATTCTCATTTTTCTTGTTCTGTTTTTGGTGATTTACTTTCTTCGGGCAACCCCTGCTGGGCAGGGAGAAGAATTTATGATAAAAAATATGATTTAAACATGGATCTGTTTCTCACCCACTCCTAATATATCATGTCTGAACACATGGATTTAACCATCGGAATCTTATGGATTACTTTTATGCTCCATTTTATGTGTGATTTTGGAGCTTCAAAATGTTGGCACCCATTTGCTTGCATTGTATGGACCTACAGAGCTGAAATATTCTTCTAAAAATCTTTTGTGTTCTGCAGAAGAAAGAAAGTCATACACAGCTGCGTTGCCAGGAGGGTGAGTAAATAATGAGAGAATTTTCATTTTTGGTGAACTATCCCTTGAAGCTTGCACTTTTAAGTTTATTTATTCAGTTCAACCGAACTGTTTGGTAAAACTTTCACTTTTTTGCTACTATAGTTGTAGTTATTATAGTTATGGCTTTCCTATATTTTTGTGTTTTTGTTTGCATTTCAGGCAATGGTAAAGAGAATGTCGTGATACGGCGAGAGCGGTTGCCAAGTTCACGTATGACCGAGAGTGTGAATCTGTGGAGTATTCTGCGCAGTAACATAGGTAAAGACCTATCCAAAGTGGCCATGCCTGTCCAACTCAACGAGCCAATCAACACCCTGCAGAGACTGTGCGAGGAAATTGAATACTGCCACCTGCTGGACACTGCTGCAAACACACATGAACCACACATGCGCATGGTGAGATCACATACACCATCTCAATCAAGCTTCCCATACCTGAAATCTGAAAATAAAATGTATATGTTCTCTGTATGCTGTATCTTTCTATGGCAACACTCCCAAAATACTGTCAAAAATCTTGTCCATATCCTCGTCAAATCATGTACATTTTAATAAACACATGACCACTTTTATTCTTACTTTTTGTAATGCATTTTAGAGTATTTTGCAATTAATCTTATTTTCTATTATTTCATGTGTGTTTGTTTGTAGGTGTATATAGCAGCATTTGCTGTGTCTGCATATGCATGTTCATTCACTAGAGCAGGAGGAAAACCCTTTAATCCTATACTAGGAGAGACGTATGAGTGTGTCCGACCAGATAAAGGCTTCCGCTTCATTTCTGAACAGGTAAACACCCCCTTTTTATTTACCCACCTCAGAACCACCTCTCATACTTGGACTCTTTAGATTGATTTATTCTTCGACTTATTGATTTATATTGAACCTATGCCATATCCACCTCTTTTTTTTCTTCCTTTTTTGTGATTAATATTTTTTTATTGATTCATACATTAAACAAAGAAACTCCTGAAAGGAGGGCACTCCAGCTGACTTCGATCCCCCTTAAAATCATGATACTGGTTAGGACCCAATTTTTTATGTTTATTTCCTATATTGATGATTCTGTAAAACTCTGAACCTTCAACCAAAACTCTTGGATCTTAACACACCACCAAAAAACCTTGGTTGTGTCTCCATCTTCTGATTAGCATTGCCAGCGGGTGGGTGTGTCTTTAAGACCAAGCCTATACAAACTAGAGGGTGTCCAATAGAATCCATGTAAAATCTTGAAATGCATGTAGCGCACGCACCCTTGCATCTCTAGATGCAGACTTGACGTTTTTTTTTAATACTAGCACACACTCCCTCCTCCAATACTAGTTTAAATCTTTCTCCAATAATCTCTTGATAGAAGTTAATTCAGACTCTGAATTAGCAGGGAGTAATACACTGATGACTTGTGACCTTTTCCAAAAGCAGTAATCACCTCTCCCAGAGTATCTGCCGCTTTAGGGGGGTCTATGCTTCTCCTAAAAATAGTACAGAGCTGGTGGCACAGCTGTAAATACCTAAAGAACTTAGATCTTGGAATCCCAAAATATTGAACCAAATTTTCAACACTCCACTCTCATACAGGTCACAGAGTGTAGTAACCTCCCTCACAATCCACTCTGACTACCAGAAAGGGGACTTATCAATACATAATTTTGGGTTCAGCCATATGCTTGAGGCAACATTTAAATAAATGTACAAATTAAACACTCTGGACACTTTTGTCCATACCGAGTACAAATGTGAGATAACGGGGTGTAACCCAACTTCTCCTATTAGTTTGATAGGAAGGCTTTGCAATGGCAAAATAGGGGCAAGAAATTCCTGTTTAATACAAAACCAGGGAGGGGCTCTCTTAGGTGGAAGCGGCCAATGAGCCAAATGGCTGAGACCAAATATCTAATAATAAAACAAAATCTTGGGTAGGCCTAGTCCACCTTTGTCAATCAAGCTTATGCAGCTTACTGAAATGTTATCTGGGACTTTTACCATTCCAAATGAAGGACTTTGCTATGCTATCAAATTGCTTCAAAAAAGAGAGGGGGACATCTATAGGGAAAGACTGTAGCAGATAATTGCATTTTGGAATACAATTCATTTTAATAACATTAGCATTTTAATAACACAGAGGACACTGAGGACCAGTTGGTCTCCATATAAACATTGATTTCAGCCTTTAACATTTGTCACTGGGACGCAGAGCTAGTGTTCAGTAGGGTGACAGCCGCAGGAAAGAAGCTTCCTCTGAACCTGCTGGTTCGGGTGTGGAGAGACCTGAAATGCCTCCCGAAGGGGAGTGGGGTGAACAGTCTGTGGTTGGGGTGGGAACAGTCTTTGATGATGCTGTGCGCCTTACGCAAGTATCATTTGCCCTGGATGGCCTCAATGGAGGGGAGTGAGGAACCGGTGATGCGTTGGGCAGTTTTCACCACCCTCTGCAGTGCTTTCCGATCATGGACAGAGCAGTTGCTATACAAAACTGTGACACAGTTGGTGAGGATGCTCTCGATGGTGCAGTGGTAGAAGTCCACCAGGATCTGAGGAGATAGGTGGACCTTCTTGAGTCTCCTCAGAAAGAAGAAACGCTGGTGAACCTTCTTGATCAGAGCTTCAATCAACAACAGATGAAATGAGGGACTTAGATATAAAATATATTGTAGAATAAATCTTATGGACTGATGAAATTTTTTTTATAGTCCCTATCATAGGGTTTAAAAGTCTACAAATAACTGTAAGACCAATATTTTTGCACATCCTGTAAAGCATCAATGCTGCTTCACTATGATCAAGGACTGAGTCCATCAAAAGATTAAAGTCTTCTCCAGCGGCTTGCAACATCCCTTCAAGATCTTTAAAAAAAGCTCTGATCACCAACATAAGGTGCGTAAATATTAGCCAAAATAAGACTTTACCCCTTAATTTCTGCTAAAACAATAATGACTAATTTATCTTTAATCCGTTGGAGATATTTGAATTTTCGATGTTTACTTATCAGTGTAATGACTCCCCTGCTCTTACTTGAGTCAGCACTAAAGAAAATATGTCCACCCCATATCTTCACAAATTTTTCAGCTTCCTGCGGCGAAAGATGTGTTTCTTGAAGAAACACTATATCATATTTCTTATGTATAAGAAAATAAATAACCTTCATCCTTTTTTTGGAGTGCCCCAACCCATTCTCATTCCATGTGAAGAGAGACAATCCATGCATATTAACATTTGACATTTTGACATATTAGAAAAAATAGATTGTGTGTTAAAAACTAAATTATAAAGACCACATTCCAACATAAGTGCAACAATCAAACCCCAAACCTAACAAACAGAAAAAAGAAAAACGTGCACATTAACCCCGCGCACGACAGCACCAACTGGCATCCATCTCTCCATACTCAAACAGTCCATGTATGCCTACGAGAGCCCCTGCAACAACTTTGCCATTAGATTTCTCAAGTCCGGTGTTTCTATTCAAATTTTGTGAGACAGAATTACACACAAAAAAGATAAATATCTATAAAACAAACTCCAACCAGTAGGTGAAATAAACACAAAGAATGTGTAGATTCATTCACATAACTGTCCCAAAAGGTGTGTTCCTCCTCAAAACAAACTCCAGCCGCTAGGCAGAACCAGCACCAAAAAAATTTAGCCACTCAGTTTCCTCGGACAGTCAAACAAATGTTCATTAAGCCAGCCTATTTGGCTGCTACATGAGTGCAACAAATGATCTAATAACTCCAATGTCTTGCAAGAAATACTCCACAAAACAAACTCCAACCATAGAAGGTATAAGCACAAATAATGTGCAGATTCATCCACACAACTGTCTCGAAGGAGTGTTACTTCACAAAACAAACTCTAGCCGATAGGCAGAACCAGCCCAAAAAGAAACAAAAAAGGTTCTCAGTTTCTTCGGACCGTCAAGTGGATTTCAGTGAGTCGGTCCATTCGGCTGCAACGCGAGTACCACAAAATAACTTACTCAGTCCATTGACTTTATGCACATCGCTTGCTGGGTACATGTAAATGTTTTATGGTCATCCGTAGCATCTATTCTCAATTTGGCCAGGAACATCAGTGCAAAAAGCGACCTTCTGTTGATGTAAGTGTTTCTTTCATTCCTTGAATCAATCATGTTACACTCTTGCTGAATTCGTAAAGACTGGGAACAAGAAAATTCTGTCGTTCTTCCAAGAAAGCCTTCCTTTACTCCTCGCCTCACGTAACATGAGATCTCTATCATGTGATCTCAGAAAATTTGTCCAGAATTGATCCCTCAGCGGATCACTGAGCCAGAACCCTGTGAGCTTGCTCGATTTCCATTTTATGGCCTATTATGTTGAGCAGACTCTGAAAGAGCCCGTCCAGGAATTTCACCATATCCTGACCCTCTTCGGCCTCAGGACAGCCTCCAAGTCCTCCGACTTTTCCCAGACATGCTCCAAATCCACCTTAGTCACTAGCGGATTAGCAGATAATTCCTTCAAATTACTCCAGATAATCAATCCGTTTCTCGACATCCCCCACTCTTGCAACCACCTCAGTGAAGTTCATCTCCATGGCAGTGATCGATCAACGTATTACAACAAAATCTTTCAAGTCAGCAATGACCTTCGTTAGCATTGCTGACATGTCCAACATTTCTTGCCAAATTTCCCTCAATTCTCAGACCCAATCAACTCCTGGCTCGAGGCCTCCGCGGGGTGTCAGCTTGAGCATGAAAGGATCTTTTTATGTCTTCAGATCCCGAGGATTTTGAATTCTATAACATATCGTCCTCCTAGAACTGTTATGGAGCAGAGTGTATCGAATCTCACCGGTTTATGACATTTAATAGTGTTACTATAGAAATACTTGTACTAGCAAAGTGTGCAGAGCTCGCTATTCACATGTCCGAACCTCGCATGGCGTCATGTGACTCCTGAGGTGCACCTCTTTAAATATGTAACTACGCGTTGCATCGACACAGACCACAACAACTTTGATTGGTCCGCTTTGGTAGTGGCACATTTTCTTCATTCTTTGGAAGCTTCTGGTGTTTTTATATTCAGTTTATTTCAAAATGTTACAAGCAAAAATGCGACAAAAGCCAAAAGAGACAGACAAACTATTGACACGAGTGCATTCTGCCAAGATGACATAATCGTGATGCACCCACATCAATAAAAGACAGATATGGAGCAAGAGTGAATGGATCCTGACACAGACCGACACGGAACCAGACAGAGAGTCAGGATCCAGGCACCGTGCTCCCAACATGAAGCTAGACCAAAGAGCGCACGGCAGTGAATACAACCGAAACGGCACACTCACACAAAGACAGACATCGAAGTACAAGAGAGACATGGGAGGATAATGCCACAGTCCTGTCAGACAAAAGCCCAGACTGATGGAGTGACAGGACCGTGACACACAAAGCATTAATTTATGTTAAAATTAGGGCTGTCGATTTAACGTGTGAATTCAGTGTGATTAATTTTATAAAAAATAACGCGTTAAAAAAAATAACTCAATTAATCACAATGCCCCCGGACCGTAATAAGGAAGATTCCTGAGAAATGCAAGCTTGTAGTACCACCGGTTTACCACCGGAAAACACGTTACGTTCTACGAAGGGATCTCAATATGTTTTCTAAGTATTACACTATATTTAACTTGACACAGTAACCTTAAAATTGTATGTTTATGACGCAACGCACCCGAGACGCTACACAAGCATGTCTGGTGCAGGTGTACATTGACAGGCCCTTAAACAAGCCCTCATAATAAATCTTGCCAATGTTTGACATATGATCAATAATACGGTAGTAAACAATACATTTGTAATATATATATATATATATATATATATATATATATATATATATATATATATATATATATATATATATATATAAAGATAACTATGTATAATTATTTCATCATTATATATTGAATTATTGTTATATGAGGGGCTTTCAGCAAATATTTGTATGTGCAATTAATCGGGACACCATGTAATTAATTTGATTAAAGATTTTAATCGATTGCCCTGCGATGGACTGGCGACCTGTCCAGGGTGTACCCCGCCTTTCGCCCAATGTTAGCTGGGATAGGCTCCAGCCCCCCCGCGACCCTGTACACAGGATAAACGGTTGTCGATGGATGGATGGATGGATGGATGGATGGATTTTAATCGATTGACAGCCCTAGTTAAAATATATATTTATTATTTATGCAAGCATACAGTAAATGTATTTTCTCTCTGTATGGCAGGCAACATGTATAATAAATAATATGTACCTAAATACTACATAGTTTGATTAACTCCTTTTTTAATAGTTTAATAAATATTTTGGATCGATGAATTGCATTTGCCTTTGTTCATTTTTGGAATGTATCGTTATTTCAGAAATTAAAGCATTTTCTGTCTATATGCTAATACTAGCACTTGGCTGTGTACTCACAGAATGATGCAGACACACCAATGCAGAATTATAAATGCAAACCAGCCTACGGCATAGGTTCAACGCAGTAGTATAAATCTGCCTTTAATAATAGTTCTATATACCATTGTGGGTTTTTTTAAGACAGCATAAATTCAGCATGGCTAATGAAAGTGGTGATGTGCCACGTACTTCTTGAATATTTACCACAATCTTCTATTGGAATGGACAGATGTGTTACTCTCAAAATACATAATTTGGGAAAAGATTAAGAGATTTACACTTCTTTTTATATGTGTGAAATAAGAAGAAACATTCAGTAGTTTTTTTTTTTTTTTTCATTTGATACATTTGAAGTCAGAAGTTTATATACACTTAGGTTGTTTTAAGTCATTAAAACTCTTTTTTTTTAAACACTCCACAGATTTAATATTAGCAAACTATTTTTGGCAAGTCGTTTAGGTAATTTAGTAATTTTTCCAACAATTGTTTACAGACAGATTGTTTCACTTTTAATTGACTATATCAAAATTCTAGTTAACTGTGCCTTTAAACAGCTTGCAAAATTCCAGAAAATTATGTCAAGCCTTTAGACGACTAGCGTCTGATAGGAGGTGTACTGAATTGTAGATGTACCTATATCCACAGTAAAACGAGCCCTATATCAATGTATGTGGATATATTGGAGCAACATCTCAAGACATCAGCCAGGAAGTTAAAGCTCTGATGCAAATGGGTCTTCCAAATGGACAATGAACCCAAGCATACCTCCAAAGTTGTGGCAAAAATGGCTTAAGGACAGCAAAGTCAAGGTATTGGAGTGGTCATCACAAAGTCCTGACCTCAGTCCGACAGGCAGGACTGAAAAAGCATGTGCGAGCAAGAGTCCTACAGACCTGACTCAGTTACACCAGTTCTGTCTGGAGGAATGGGCTAAAATTCCAACAACTTATTGTGAGAAGCTTGTGGAAGGCTACCCAATAAGTTTGACCCAAGTTAAACAATTTAAAGGCAATGCTAACAAATGCTAACAAAGTGTATGTAAACGTCTGACCCACTGGGAATGTGGTGAAAGAAATAAAAGCTGAAATAAATAATTCTCTCTACTACTATTCTGACATTTCACATCCTTAAAATAAAGTAGTGATCCTAACTGACCTAAGACAGGGAATGTTTCTACGATTAAATGTCAGGCATTTATATGTATTTGGCCGAGGTGGATGTAAACTTCAGACTTCAACTGTATATGATTTAATAATTCATGCATCAGTGGTAGTGATTTTCAAGAGGTAGTTTTTCAATGGCCAATGCGATACTGATATCTAGAGAGCAGGATACAAATGCCGGTAAACATGATTCAATTTAACAACAGCAAATTTGTATAAACTGAAATAACTTTTATTTTATGCAGTATTTACTCAAATTTGCATAAACTTATAAAGAGAAATTGTTGACTCTCCATTGACAAATCTATTGGTATATTTTGAATTTTCAGGCTTCATATTCACCTTTTCATTCACATACACACTCACAAGCTTTGTCTTTTAGGTCAGTCACCACCCACCTGTGTCTGCTTGTCACTGCGAGTCCAAGAACTTTACACTTTGGCAAGGTGAGTAAAACACACACACTTAGTGTGTGCAAGTGCCAGACTCTAACGTTTTAGTATGGTTTTGATTGTGTAAACTGTCCATGCTTTGTATTTGCCTGTCAGATGTCCGATGGAAGAATAAGTTTTGGGGGAAATCTATGGAGATCGTTCCCATGGGAATCACTCATTTAGAGTTGCCAGGGTAATTCCTCTTTATTTATTTTTGTATAATTTTACAATCCATTCGTTTTTATTTATCATTTCATCCCACTGTATTCCCCACTCCAATGTCATTTCTTATCTTTCTTTCTCTCACTCACTCACTCACTCACTCACTCACTCATTCATTCTCAGTTTTGGGGATCATTATGAGTGGAGTAAGGTCACTTCCTGCATTCATAACATTCTGAGTGGTCAGCGCTGGATAGAGCATTTTGGGGAAATGTCCGTCAAGCACACCACCACCATGGGAGAAATCAGTCATTGCAAAGTTACTTTCTTTAAGGTGGGACCATCAAAAACTTTGAACTAAATGTGAAATCAGGCGTTCAGCTTGGTACCCAAAGCTTTCATTAAACATATATGTGTACATCTGTGTTTCTCTTACCCACATCTGCCTTATTAAATTCAGTCAGAATATTCACCTGGAATTTACACAATTAACCTCATATACATTTTATTACACTGAATAATTTTTCTTCTTTTATTTATTTAGTTTTTTTCATATTCTTCATGTTCAGGCAAGATCTGGAGGTTTGAATGCTAATGAGGTGGAGGGTGTGGTCACTGACTCAGAGGGGCGTGTCATTCACTCGCTGTTTGGCAAATGGAATGAGGCATTGTTTTTGGGCAAACCACCTTCAGCTACCTGCATCTGGAGAGCAAGTGAGTTAGAGACCTGTTCAGAACTATGTTTAAAGGGATAGTTCATCCAAATTCTCTCATCATTTAGTCATCCTCATGATATCCCAGGTGCGTTATGACTTTCTTTTTTCACCAGAACACATTTGATGAAAAATATAAAAATATCTTGGCTTATTAGGTCCTTAAAATGCAAGTGAATGGAGATTTCTCTTTTGAAGCTTTAAAAATCACAGACAGTCAACATAAACGCCATCCATACGACACCAGCTGTTAAGTGAAATGTCTTCTAAAGCAACACGATTGCTTTTGGTGCATCACAGTCGGAAGAGCAGCACTGTTTACAAGTGAGGAGAGACACTGAACAGAAGCTTGGTTGGTTTTGGTTTAGATCAGTATTGATCTGTTTATTTACTTACAAAGGTGAGTTTGTGTGCTCATCCTGGATGTCTCAAACAAGTGAGGAATGTGAGATTACATCTGTATCCATGGCAATGCGAATACGGTACACGAGAGAGTGCTTGGACTCCACCCGCTGGATAATAGTTAAAAAGTACTTAAATACTGATATCTTGTTTGCACCAAAAGAGATTGTGTTGCTTTAGAAGAAATTGATTTAACCACTGGAGTCATATCGATGACGTTTATGCTGACTGTCTGGGATTTTTTTTTTTTTTTTGAGCTTCAAATGAGAAATCTCCATTAATTTTCATTTTAAGGACCTACTAAGCAAAGATATTTTACTTAGTTTTCTTCAGATCTTTTCTGGTGAAGAAAGAAAGTCATGAGGGTGAGTAAATAATGAGAGAATTTTCATTTTGGGGTGACCTTATTCTTTTATTTTATTCAAACAAGTTTATAAGATAGTCCTCTCAGATTATTTTGTTGAAATGACAATAGGGGTGCTAACACTGCACAATTATTGTCAATGACAGTATATGCATGTGTATGTTTTGCATGCAGATCCCATGCCTGAGGACTATGAGGAGTACTATGGGTTCTCCCAGTTTGCAATTGAGTTGAATGAATTGGAGGAGAGTCTTAGTCCCCTTTTACCCCCAACAGACACCCGCTTTAGACCAGACCAAAGGTACTTACACATTTACTGACATTTGAACCTTGAATTTGGCATGAATTGCACAACTGCTGCCCAAAGTGAAGACTTTCCTTTACAAAGACTGGTGTTTTGCTGTGGGCTAATTAGGGTGTCTTTCATGTTAGATTACTGGAAGAGGGTGATGTTGCTGGAGCAGAAGAACAGAAAGAAAGGATTGAAGTGCTCCAAAGAGAGAGGAGAAAAGTGCTACAAGAAAACAACATGACACACTCACCCCGATTCTTCAAGTAAGTGGCTGGTCCAAGCACAGAGCTTTAGTTGTGTTGGGCATGTCACGAGTTTCTGTCCATAATGCTGTTTCGTTAATTCAATCAGGCGTTCTGAAGATGACTCCTGGAAGAGCAATGGCACATACTGGGAACTCAGGAAGGACCCAGGATTCAGCAAATTGGATTGTCCTGTGCTTTGGTGACCACCATTGGAAATGTTTCTTTGTTTTTTTTTTAGTTTCTGCTCTGGCTGTATGGAACACAACTATTTTGTTATACAAAACAAAACCCTTAATCCTTATTCTCAGTATGGACTTTTAATGCCTGATGGTGCCATGTTCCTTTTGATAAACATTTTTGCCTTACTTGGCAAACTGCCTGGTTGTTGTCTGGCTTTAAATGCACTGACAAATTACTCATGCAAGTGCCTGGCTATATTTAGGTAATTTATATTCAATATATTCCATAATTGAAGTAAGAATAATCATATTAATAAATTCAATAGGTTATTTAATATTAAGACTGGAATGCAGAGGTGTAAACCTCAAGAATAAACACTTACAACACTGATAACTACAGAGTGTTTATCTCATGAAAAAGTCCTATTTCACCCCAAAATAAAAATAAAAATAATAATTTGCTTAAAGAAAATTAAAACAATGTTTAGGAACATTCATATCCCCCCTTATTCATTTAATATAATGCAAAAAAAAAAAACATCTCATTCCTATTACTGTAATGCGAAAAATGAATGGATGCATTTATACAGCAAGGTAGTATTTTTTATATTTCCTTTTATTTTTGATGATTGATTATTTTGATCCAAAAAATCTTAATGGCACTACAAATAGGCTTAATTTTCTTTAAAATATTATAAAATGTCACTTATTATTTTCCTTTGATTTTGGGGCGAACTTTGACCTAGACAAAATTAGCTTTTACTCTATGAAAAGTTTGAAAGCCACGTTAAGAAATATTAAGTGACTCAAACAGTCCACTCTGGTATTATCAGAGTCAGTTAGAGATTAATCTTAGTCTGTATATTTTCATGCACATTCTGCACTGATGATTATGTAAGGGAAATAGACAAATATAGCATTATATCAAAGAATATGTTAAAAAGAAAATATTTTTTAAATTCATTTTGATTGTGTACTCTATTAATTCTGTGTTGTGTACATACCTGAGCTACTTTTTTGTTTTTATGAAACTGATTTTTATGTCCCACTGCAATAGTCTATATGTACTCATGAGGTATGCCTGTTACACTTGATAACTGTTGTCCTATTTCTGTGAGGTGTGGATGTGTTTTAGATGTGATCAACTATTTTTTTTTCTTTTGACTGGGACATTTACAAGGATCTAAACAGATCTTGGACTGTTGCTTTTCAGGGGGAACGGATTGCATCAGCGCATGACGACAATACAAATTTAATACTAGTCCAAGAAACTTTCCCTGTTTTCATTAGAGGGATGCTTGTGGATATTCTCCTATTTCTTAACTCTGATGTCAGTTGTAAGTTTCTACTTTTCAGTGCTTTTTATATAGCTACACTCTTTAATCAACTAGGAACTTATTTTATTTCTGACGGGGTATAATTTAACTAGGTATCATAATTAACTTTCTGGATATTACTGGCAGGGCACCCCATTACAGGTGCTTTGATTTATGTATGGCTAGTGGGGTTGTGTAACAATAGGAAGATCCCCTTTCCATAGCGGGTCATTTCATAAACATCATTTATACACTGAACGTCACCGGTGCTTTCCTGAAAAGTCATTGCTTTAATCTAAACTATGAATCTGGGACAGAAGGCAACTTCTCCATTACAAATGGCTGAATGTGAAAGAGACCTCAAGCTTTCTTTGTTAGCATAAGAAAAGAAAAAAACAGGATTTTATTCTCTCTGTTTGAAACGTTGACACACATTAATGCTTTACTTGCTGGTAGTGATGTTGTGCAGAAATGTGTACAAGTGTGTAATATGTGTTGTAGATAAATGTTAATAGAGAAGTGAATGTGTGTTCAGATGATGTAATTGGGGAAATGTGGGGTTGACATGAAAACATGTGTTTGAAAACATGAGACTTTATCAGCCTGACCACAGCTTCCTTTATCAGACTTAAAGAGTGTTCATTCCTGTTAAAGAAAAGTCCTAAATCTATTTCACGAAATTTCTCTGTTTTAGTCAGAGGTCGAATTGCTGATTCTTCCAGGTGTTAAAAGTTTGTCCATTCTTGTTTATCATTTGTGGATAAATGTAGTTCTTCTGCTAACTTTACAACTTCATCCTAACAAAGTTTCAAAGCAAGTACTTTAGATCTGACACTCATTTCACTAATAAAAATTCTCACACTTGTTTTACTTGCTACTACAAATGCTTTTAATTCTTCTGTATATTGCTATGTAGTAGTTTTTTCTAACATAAGCATGAATGTGATTTGTGTCCTTTTTTGGTAAGAGAGTGTATTACAAAAACTCTCAGAGCATCTTCACTCATTTGGCAGAATTGTGCTTCTGTGTGCATTTTTTCATTTCAAGCTGTAAATGTCGATAATTGCCATTTTAAATTAAAATTCATCCTTTAAAACATAATCATTACCATTATTTCAGTTTTGTGTATCTCTGTGTTTGGTTGGTGGTTTACGGTTCACTCATTATAAACAGATGCAGGGGGTTTTCAAACTGGTGTCCACAGGGGGTGCTGTGGGGGTCCAAGATAATTGTTTAGAGAAAAAAGTATTAAAATAAAATATAGACATAATTGAAATTATTATCATTTCATTCTAAACCATGGGAATCATCAAAATTATTTTATAATATTGACAGTCAGAATTTTACGACAAGAAATAAAAACAAATCTGTATATAATTGTATATGATATGAATTATTAATATTTTTATTTGTAAGAATTAAGGGGTGAACTTCACAATTCTCTTTAAAGGAATAGTTCGCCCAAAAATGCCATCCCAGGTGTGGATGACTTTCTTTTGCTGAACAAAGATTTTTAGAATAAAATTTTAGCTCTGTTGGTCCTAGTGTATGAGTGAGATACAGATCCATATACAAGTACTCTCCTCCCTGCCCAGTAGGTGGTGATATGCACAAAGAATGTGAATCGCCATTAACAAAAGAGTGGTGGTGGTGGCGTAGTGGGCTAAAGCACATAACTGTTAATCAGAAGGTCGCTGGTTCGATACCTATGGCCACCACCATGGATGCTCCGGGGTGATTGTCCCTGTAATAAGTGCACTGTAAGTTGCTTTGGATAAAAGCGTCTGCCAAATGCATAAATGTAAATATATTTGCAAAAGAAGAAGAATGTGAAAAGGTACTTGAATATTGATCTGTTTCTCACCCACACTTATCATAGTACTTCTAAAGACATGGATTTAACCAACAGAGTCCAACCACTTATGGATTACTTTTATGCTCCCTTTGAGCTGTTGGAGCTTCAAAATATTGGTCACACATTCACTTGCATCGTGTGGACCTACAGAGCTGAAATATTCTTCTAAAAATCTTCATTTGTGTTCAGCAAAAGAAAGAAAGTCATCTACATCTGGGATGGCATGAGGGCGAATAAATGGAGAATTTTAATTTTTTTTATTTAACTAATCCTTTGAAGCTACTTTGAAACAATATTGTGAAAAGTGCTATTGTTACAGGAGCCGGCTGATACGTAATAGCTGTATAGCCTTCTTTAGCCTTCTCATTAGCACGCCTGCCTCCAATGCCAGTGACTGCGGTTCGAATCCCACTCGGATCAAGTCGATCAGGACTGATTGCACTATACAAATGCTTTTATATACAATTTGATTCAATGATTTTACTTTAGTACAATGGCACTGTTTAAGCCAGTTATTTCAATTTCGCAAACAACATGTCTTTATAATATAATTTGGGGGTCCTTTGCATTAAAAACTATGAAAACCCCTGAACTGATGGACACTGCAGTATATTAAACTCTATATTATCAATGTTAAGGTATTATCACTCGTTTAGACACAGTGAGCAGTAAGTCACTGAAAGGGGCAAGTCTGTTCTTGTCCCACAATTATTTATGTTTCTGTTCACATGACTCCAAATTTGAGCCAGGACCCATCCATTTTTTTAATAATTTAAAATCAGTTCATACCGCCCTCCTCCCTCAGACAGTTACCCTATTCGCGCCGCTGCCGTCACTGTACGGGGGTGTTGCGACTTTTCAGAAGTGGAGGAGGCATTTAAATTTCGGTTCAGTTCTTCAACTGTCGCATTTTCCCGCAAGAGAAGCAGTGTACGGTTTTGTCTGTCACAGAGCTGTTGTTTTCTGAAATATAGCGGCGATAAGAAAAGACTTTCTTCACAACTCATCGCGATTTCCGCTTGTTTGTCTGTTGTTCTGCAGCGCATCAGCTGAAGACTAACAATAACAGGTGTGTAGTTATAAACTATTTATAAATCACTTATAATATAGTACTCTGTCGCTTGATGTTCTGATTTCATACTTGACTGTATTAATAATATATGTAATGTAGGCTAATAGTAGATAGTAAACAAAAATGTCATTTAAAAAGGAAGATCTGGTCTTAAACATGGGGTCCGCAAAGGAATGTTTGATCCAGTTGTTTTATTCTGCATGGACAGGGTTTGTCTGTGTTTCTGTCTATCTGTCTGTCTCTTTCTGTGTTTTTGGAGGAGGTTTGACACAGGGATTTATAGGGGAATTAAAAAATGTTTGTTCATGTAAAAAATGTTGCAGACCCCTGCTGTACATTCCCACTGAAAAGACCAGCTAAAACCAGCTTAAGCTGGTTGGCTGGTTTTATCTGGTCTCCCAGCCTAGCCAGGCTTGTCAGTTAGCAGGTTTCAGAGGGGGGCTGAACACTTTTTAGCTGGTCAGTTTTGGAGACCAGCTAAGACCACCCCGACCAGCTAAGACCAACCTTACCAACTAAGTCCACCCTGATCAGCTAAGATCAGCTAAGACTAACTAATACCAGCCTACCAGCTCTTGTGCTGGTTTTAGCTGGTCTATTCAGCAAGGCAGCATTTAATGATTTCAATGGCTTTGTCATGTACATACAGTAATATGGTAGCCTACCATCCATGCTTTTATAATCATAAAACTCAACACTAAATTTCATGCAATTTGTAACGGGGGTGCCGGCTCCATCTCTCTACCCACCAAGGGGTCCTTGGCCTGAAAATGGCTGAATACCCCTGGTTTAGATTGTTTCATGGAGTTTCGAGAGAATCTAGTGGTGGAGATGAATGCTATTTATATACTCTGCCATGAACATCCTCTCTAGCCTTTCTGAGGAACACCATGAACACATGCCCAGTTGCCACATCTGGGACATAAATTAGGAAGACGTACCAATGAAGCATTTGGAAAAATCACGTCACAAAAAAGATGCAAATAAAAGTTAAGAATCAGCCATTGAAATAGAAACCTGTCTGGTCATTGACTGGTTGGACAGTTTTTGTAGTGTAGAGGATTAAGGGATTACTGATCATCGCTTCCTATATTAAATTCTCTTACATGCTTTTATTTCACTTGATTGGGGAATGTGATATGTAATGTGATGCCAGCAGTATTTAAAGGAATAGTTCGCCCAAAAATTCTCTCATCTTTTACTCACCCTCATGCCATCCCAGACGTGACTGTCTTTCTTTCTTCTGCAAAACACAAATGAAGATTTTTAGAAGAATATCTAAGCTCTGTTGGTCCTCACAATGCAAGTGAATGGTGACCAAAACTCTAAAGGTAAAAAAAAAAACACATAAAAAGCAGCATAAAAATAATTCATAAAACTCCAGTGGTTAAATCCATATTGTATGAAGTGATACTATATGTGTAGGTTAAAGCAGATTTAACACTTGTGCATCAATAAAACATTTTTTACTCAGTGGTCCTTAGAGGACAAAAATGTCCACATCAAAAAACTGCCATAATAATATTATATATTAATATTATTTTCCACTTTAACTGACTTAGATATTTTAACCAACATCAGTCCTGATCATAACTACCCGATTTTAACCCTTAAAATGCCAGTTTGAAAAAGAAAATCTTGTATTTGCTCCACAGGCTAAACATGAGGAAAATAGCGCCATCTGGTCGAATATATATATATATATATATATATATATATATATATATATATATATATATATATATATATATATATATATATATATATATATATATAATTTTGAAGCCAGGGCTCTGTAATGAAAGCATATTATCATAGAATTCATGATTTTCTGCTTTAATTGCACTGGGATCAAATATTGCCATTTTAATGGGTTTCAATGGGGACATTTCTGTCCTGAAGGTCCTGAGTGTAACTATTTTATGTACACAGTGTATTTTAGATGTATTACAGGAACTGAGGTTATAATATCAAAAAAATACACACATTTGGCAAAATATATGTCATTTTTATGACTTTCTTTCTTCTGCAGAACACAATTTATGATTTTTAGAAGAATTTTTCAGCTCTCTAGGTCCATACAATGCAAGTGAATGGGTGCCAAAAGTTTGACGCTCCAAAAAGCACATAAAGGAAACATAAAATAATCCATATGACTTCAGTGTTTTAATCTATATCTTCAGAAGTGATATGATAGATGTGGGTGAGAAACAGATCAATATTTATTCCATTTTTTTACTATAAATTCTTCTCCCTGCCCAGTAGGGGGCGATATGCATGAAGAATGTGAAAGTGAAAGGTATAATTGGAGAATTTATTGTAAAAAGGACTTAAATATTTAACTGTTTCTCACCCACACCTATTATATTCACTGATTCAGACTACACCTGGCAGGAATATGCGGAGCTCATCCTGGAGACTTTCGCTGTGGGGGAGCCTCCTCTCTCGATTCCGGGCTGGGCTCCTGGGTGTCCAACGCCTGCCACGGCCAACGAGCCAACGCCCACGCCTGCCACGGCCAGCGCGTTGCCAGCCTCATCCGTTCCAGTGCCAGCCTCATCCGTTCCAGTGCCAGCGTTGCCAGTCTCGTCCATCCCAGTGTCAGCGTTGTCAGCTTCGTCCACCAGGAGGAAGAGGAGAAGAAGGAAGGCTTCCACTCTCCGGTCTCCGCCTACCCCGATCTGCGAGCCTGAACTCACGCATGCCTTGGTTAGCGAGCCAGCGCCTGTAGCCTCGACCGTCCCAGAGCCAGCACCTGTAGCCTCGACCGTCCCAGTGCCTGTAGCCTGGACCGTCCCAGAGCCAGCGCCTGTAGCCTCGACCGTCCCAGGACCTCCGCCTCTCGAGCCTCCCGGGGCTCTGCCTCTCGAGCCTCCCGGGGCTCCGCCTCTCGAGCCTCCCGGGGCTCCGCCTCCCAGAGCTCCGCCTCTCGAGCCTCCCACGGCTCCACCTCTCGGGTCTTCCAGACCTCAGCCTCTCGGGTCTTCCAGACCTCAGCCTCTTGGGCCTCCCAGACTTCAGCCTTTCGGGTCTCCGCCTCCAGAACCTCCCACTCCTCTGGAGCCTTCCATTCCTCCAGGGCCTTCCACACCACCGGAGCCTACGTCTCTGCCTACCTTGGCTCTGCCCCTTGAGCTTTTCACGGCTCCACCTTCTGACGCTGTCCCTGTCCTGTGGCCTCCTCCCGGGCCTCCTGACGCTGTCCCTGTCCTGTGGCCTCCTCCCGGACCTCCTGACGCTGTCCCTGTCCTGTGGCCTCCTCCCAGGCCTCCTGACGCTGTCCCTGTCCTGTGGCCTCCTCCCGGGCCTCCTGACGCTGTCCCTGTCCTGTGGCCTCCTCCCGGGCCTCCTAGCGCTGTCCCTGTCCTGTGGCCTCCTCCCGGACCTCCTGACGCTGTCCCTGTCCTGTGGCCTCCTCCCGGGCCTCCTGACGCTGTCCCTGTCCTGTGGCCTCCTCCCGGGCCTCCTGACCCTGTCCTGTGGCCTCCTCCCGGGCCTCCCAACCCTGTCCCTGTCCTGTGGCCTCCTCCCGGGCCTCCTGACCCTGTCCCTGTCCTGTGGCCTCCTCCCGGGCCTCCTGACCCTGTCCCTGTCCTGTGGCCTTCTCCCTGGCCTCCTGACCCTGTCCCTGTCCTGTGGCCTTCTCCCTGGCCTCCTGACCCAGCCCTGTGGCCTCTCCCCAGGCCTTCTGACCCTGTCCCGTGGCCTCTCCCCAGGCCTTCTGACCCTGTCCCGTGGCCTCTCCCCAGGCCTCCTGACCCTGTCCCTGCCCTGTGGCCTTCTCCCAGGCCTCCTGACCCTGTCCCTTCTGAGCCATTCCCTGTCCTGCGGCCACCTCCCAGGCCACCTGAACCTTTCCCTGTCCCGAGGTCACCTCCCAGGCTTCCTGACCCTGTCCCTCCTGACCTGTCCCGTGGCCGCGTCCCAGGCCTCCTGAGACTTTCCCTGCCCTGAAGCCACTCCCAGGCCCCCCTAACCTGTCCTGCGGCCACCTTCCAGGCCCCCTGAACCTGTCCCTGTCCTGTGTCTGCCCCAGCCCCCACCTCGAGGTCATTCCCCTTGTCTGTCTGTTGATCTCCTTGTACCGCCCCCCCTTCACTCCTGAGTTGTTTTGTCTTTTTTTTTTTTTCCCCGTTTATTTTGTTTTGGGGTGTCTGGAATCCGCCCTTTTGAGGGGGGATTCTGTCACGATTCCCACTGTCTGCCTCGTGTTTTTCCCTCACTATCTCCCCAAACTACAATTCCAACAATTCCCGGCTCTCATCCAACCTTCCCTCATTGTTTGCACCTGTTCCTTGTTAACACTGTGTATTTAAACCCTGTTGTCTTTCCAGCCACTGTTGAATGTTGTTCCAGTCGTGTTGCCCCAAGTTCCTGTTGCTCCAGTCCTTTTTCACCGAGTTCCTGTTTGTTCCTGTCGTGTTTGCTCCTTGTTCCCGTTTGCTCCAATCGTGTTTGTTTCCCCTCGTGGACCTTTTGTTTATTCCTGTGTTTTGTTTACTTTTATCTGCTCAATTAAAAGCTGCACCTGGATCCCCACTCCGTGTCTGCTCCGTTCCTATTCGTAACAGATGGCATGAGGGTGAGTGAATGATGAGAGAATTTAAGTTTTTGGGCGAACTATCCCTTTAAGATGAGAAACTTAACTAACACCAAAAGACATCAGACGAATGTTGGAAAGTTCTTAAAGGTTTGTTATACCTGCTCCCACATCTGTTGTTTATCAAGAGCAGGGGCGTAGATTTCAGGGGGGAATCTTGCCTTCCCCAATAATCAAAATAAGCAAGTACAACCCTTGTTGTATTTATGGATTATACCTTAAACAATATTTATGGTATAAACATTGTTTCAAACCTGCGTGACAAAATGTTAAAATGTTATTTTGGCAAGATCTAATCCACAGTCACCAAAAAGATGCGATTATAGTGAATGGTGACTGAAGCTAACCTGGAGCATGTTCCACAAAAGAAAGTCAAATGAGTTTGGAATGATGACAGATTTTTAATTTTTGGGTGAACTATCCAGGGTCAGAAATTAAGGGAGGTTTAGGGCAAAAATGCTAGAAAAAATGACATGAATGCCCTCAAAATTCTCAATGGATGGGGCAAAAAAAAAAAAAAAAAACCTAGTAATGAATTCTTTTGGGTTTTTTCTGAAAGTTTTTAATAATCATTTTAATCATAGTTATACATATTGTGGCACAAAATATGAGCTGATAGTTATTTAATTCTTGGAGTAGGAGATTATTAAATGATCAATCCTGAGAATTTCTATTAATACATTGATAAAATTGATGTATTTGACATGACTAATATGCCCTCCGAAAGGTAACAAAATGCCCCTGAAAATCAAATCGAGGGGAAAATATTGCCCCTCAATGTAAAAGTGACTTTCTGACACTGGAACTGTCCCTTTAATGCATGTATAAATGTTGCCATATTTGTGTATGTGCAGGGGATGTTTGAGAAAGCGACGAAAAAGCTGGTCCGGCAGATAGATCCTAGTGGTGCTCTGATTGCTTCTTCCAGTCTGAATGATTCAAAAAAACTCCGGCCGCTTGCGGTGGTGCTGAAAAGCCCGAAAGTTTGGTTCTGGCAGCAAACTAAGTACACACCTACAGCCTTCACTCTTCAAGACCTGCTGCTGGGGAATGCAATAAAACCAGGTAATGATCCTGTGTGAGAGCTCATAGACCCACATGCTTTTCAGACCTCGATTTGCACAGAACAATTCCGATCTTGCAGGCTGGTTCATTAGTTTTTGTTGGCAAACATGACAGTGGTATGAGTCTCAATATGTTCTCAGCATGTACAAGTTGATTTCGATGTGTACAAAACTGCTCCAATGGAAATGTAAGTGTTATTGTAATGTGACGGCAAGAAGCTATAAAAATGAATAAACGTGCTTGACTGCTCCTGTCCTTGTTAAGCTGAATATCCCTCTTTTGATTTACCAGTGCGTGAGGAGACAGACCTTGTGAAATATCAGGGAATATACAAAAACAATGTGAGTGGATCTGTGGAGGTTGGAAGTGGCGGTGTCACCCTAATTGCGAGCGGACGGGGAACATCTAAATTCTGCTTATCTCTCGGGACACTTCGCAAGGAGGATGTAAATATTCCACAACTTCTGAAGGACTCCAGAGGCAGGTTAGAGAAAAACACTCATGCAACGTGTATTCAGTGTCAATAAAGTGATAGTTCCCCCCAAAATGTAAATTCTCTCATTATTTACTCACCCTCATGCCATCCCAGATGTGTATGACTTTCTTTCTTCTGCAGAACACAAATTAAGATTTTTAGGTTTCATTTTTGGGTGAACTATCCCTTTAAACTGACAAGAACTACTAACATGGTAGAATGACAGTGTTTTCACACTTGAGTCTGCTATAATCTCCTGAGACCCAATTTGGTCAAAACACAAAGTGATCAAAATTTATATTAAAATGAAACAAATTGACCCACAGATGTGTTCTTATTGAAAAATATTAAAAAATAACTAACATGGGGGACCTGGGTTGCTCAGCGAGAAAAGACACTGACTACCACCACTGGAATCACGAGTTGGAATTCAGGGCGTGCTGAGTGACTCCAGCCAGGTCACAAAAATGGCCCGGTTGCTAGGGAGGGTAGAGTCACATGGGGTAACCTCCTTGTGGTCACTATAATGTGGTTAGCTTTTGGTGGTGCGTGTGGTGAGTTGTGTGTGTGGATGCTGTGGAGAATAGTGCGAAGCCTTCACACACGCTATGCCTCCGTGGTACCACGCTCAACAAGCAACTTGATAAGATGCGTGGATTGACGGTCTCAGACGTGGAGGCGAGTCACTACACCATCATGAGGACTTAGAGCACATTGGGAATTGGGCATTCCAAATTGTTGACAAAAAGGGGAGAAAAAAATAAATAAAAATAACTAACATGTTTTTTTTTTCAACTTTTGTGGGAACGCGGTCCTCATTTCAACATATCATGTTGATCAGCATGCTGACGCGCGAAAATGAACAGATTTTTTTAAAACCGCATATCAAATGAAATTAGATGCTACTCTTTACAACCAAAACTTAGATAATAGATTTCTTACCAGAGGCACTTTGGCACTGTGCCAGTTGCAGCATGTATATCAACTGTCACGCTGTTGTGTCACGTGACGCGGTGCACCAGATGTTTAACCCTTAAATGACAGTGTAGAGTCTTGTGAACAGTTTTCAGTCGGTTTTATTTATTTAAATTATCCATTGCATATAGCAAAGTCAAAATACACTGTCCACACATGTGGACGTGGTGTCGCATGACGTTAAAAGAACCAAACTTGGACCATTTTTAAGTGGACTAAAAAGCGAACATAATGAAAAGGAACCCAGTTCTCTTGAAAGTGGGCTCAGATTTGGTTCATTTAACATTTGACCAGCTTTTAGTCCACTTTTCATTCACACTGTTGTTTTTTGAAACCCGGATCACTACAATAGTGTATTACGTGATTTTAGTTTTTATTATTATAAAATATTAATATATTTCAGAGGTAATTTCTTCACTTTGGACCAAAATTTGAATCTTATCTCTTAACATTTACAATAATGTGAATAAGCTTGCAAGTTAGAAATTTTACATGACTGAGCAGACTACCAATTACAAGGCACAAGAGACAGGCTGCATGTCTTTGTAATAATGTAGTGATTCATTCTGGTTTTGATTTGACCTGTTTGTATTGATGGTCCCTGTAGTATGTTAGACACCCATCACTCCTTGATTCAGCAGTCACTGAAAAGGAAGAAGGTTTTTACCCTCCTGAAAGAGCGAATCTTTACCACCTGTGAATGTTCCATCTCCTATACCGGACTGGAGAAAAGCAGCTGCCTTGCCATTTTGGGAGCATGTTGTGCAGAGGTTTGTAAGAATTGCATGCATGTTCAGGGATTAACTGAATTTATGCCATTGCATGAATGAATGTCTGTTTATCTGAGGGTGTCTATGGTCTTTCAGATATTCATGAAAGAGACAGGTAAGCTACAATACGACTCTCAGATTGCTATAGAGATCCCACCAGACACTGTAATGGCTTACAGTGTCATTGAAATGAACATCAGCAGTGATGGCTACTTTGGTAAGTGATGTTTACGTGGCTTTCCAGAGCACATTTGATTTGTTTTTTTTAAATGCATTATTAATTCATGAAAAATATTCTTAATGTCATTTACATATTATTCATATAGTGTGTCCCAACCGCATTTTCAACCCCAAGTATGCCAAAGCCACATCAATATGTCTCAAGTACCCCTCGAAATGCTCAAATTATACTGGATATTAATTAGATTAATCATTATTGTTATTTATGTTACTCCAATTAGAGAGATACTGGAGCAAATGCACACCTTAAGTTTGGAGGTGCATTTAGGACAAAAACATTCAAAAGAAAAATATAACTGCACACTCTTACAAGTTTACTTTATTACCAACATGGTCAACATTACCAACCATCTACCTTTGTCGACTTTTTATTTTTGACCATTTTGCAAACAAATGCCATCTTTTCTGAAGGACACTAGCCAGATACTGCCCTTTATTGATTCAATCAATCCTGTTTCTTATTATATTCTTGTATCTTTTGATGTTCAATCCTTGTATACAAATATACCACATATGGACGGCATGAGTCCATGACTTATCAAAACGTAATGTTGATTCAGCTTCCTCTAATTAGTGTATTAACACATTAACTGAAATTGTACTCTGATACAAAGATTTCTTTATCCAACAAAGAGGTGTGGCCATGGGGGGTGCATTTGCACCCTTTTTTTGCAAACGTATTATTGATATGTGTTTTTTTAAGAAAATGTAATCTATTCTCAGCATGAATTTGGTGCTAACGTGTTGTTTTGGAAGAGATATTTGGATGATTCAAGGTCTTTTTACCTTGACTCTTTCCACCAATACTTAAATAAACGTCCTGAATATTTTAATTGTACCATTGGATGTTGATCAGAACCAAATTAGTTTTCTGGATTTATGGATTGTAAAAGGAAATTGGCTTCATTCAGATCTTTTTTGGAAACCTACAGCCCATAATACATTACTGAGAGCTGATGTTACCTTTAAAGAATAGTCTTCCATAGAGTCAATTTTGTCGGATAAAAAGAGGAAGCTTTGGAAGATAGGAATTTGAATGGTATGAAGAAATATTTGTATTGCAGAGGCTATAATGCCAAACAATTACAATCTGAAGAAAATAAAATGGAAAAACAATCCCGTTTATACCTATTCAATAAAAGAGAAAGGCTAAAAAAGTTCTCGGTTGTGTTTACCACGAAATATATTAAATGTTCAGTGCAAATCAAGAAAATCATAAATCAACATTTTACAGTTTTATAAGAGACTTGGTGTTTTTTAGGACTCTCCACTTACAGTGTTCAAAAGAGGATTTTAAGAGACTGCTTTGTTAACCCTGACTTGATCCCTTCTCCACATGTGAAATTACAAGGCATGTTGACACCTATCCCAGTAGGTCAAGTCAAGTGGTTTTTACCATCATTGGTAGTGCATGTAACCAATGTAACTACACTTATCTTTGTAGGTCATTAAAACATCCTCACACTGGGAAAAGTATTCCGATAAAAGGTATAATAAGCTGCAAATCAAAAGCTGTGATTTACTAAATAACATATCCTTGCGGTAAATCATATGTGGGAAAAACAAGCAGGGAATTAATAACTTGAATTGCAGAATATCTTAGTGCAACATGTTCGACACTTCGGCATGTAGAGTCATGTGGGTCGGGAAACGAACTGCCAACCCTGCGATTAGTGGCCAACACGCTCTACCACCTGAGCCACAGCCGCCCCAATTGATACACAGATTAAAAACTATTGTGCCACATGGTTTAAATGTTGAATGGTTAAAAGTAATGTTTCTTATGACATACAAATCAGCCTGATAGCTCAATTGTTTTAATTGGTTGAGACAGGCTTGTTAGCTACTTACTAAATGTCCATTGTGATGTCACTGTTTTCATCTTTGTGTAATGACTGATTCTAGTTATGCTACTCTCCATTGTGAGGAAATTGTACCATGATAAAGGCTTGTTGCCGAAACGTTGGTAATAAAATACATTTGTAAGAGAAAACAATTAGTATTGTGGGTGTAAAAGTATATATACTATGCTACAAGTGTCATCCACTCAAATTTATAAAGCTTACACACATTTAAAAAACAATTTCGATCCCTAAAAAAAACTGAAAAAAAAACACAATAAATCACAATTAAAAGATGTCATTTTAACCTATTAGTGGTTTTGTACGTATTTTAATTAATAGTTTTTGTCTTTGACTGCCCTAATATGTTTATGCGCAGCTCCCGTTTTGTTGGTTTAACAAAGTTAAATTGTTCCAAGTACCCCCTGGAAATGGCTTAAATAACCCCTGGCAAAGAATAAATGATTTGAACTATATAACTATATATTTATAATAATAATAAAAAAGTGGACATGCTATATATGTATTAGGACTGTCTCTGTTTGAATGTTGTTGTTTTTTGTGACTGTTGGAGTGTAGATTTGTGCGTTGAGCCTAGTGGGATTGAGGCAGATGACATTTATCAAAATACCTTTTCTGGTTACTCTGAGGTTGACGGTCTGTGGACACCACAAGAGTTCAAGGACGGGTCTCCACTTAGTACTCTGAATAAAGGTATGTGTTTGAGTGCACAATATTTGCAGGCGCAGAAGTTAGAATTTCCTTTTTCTCCCACTTCCCCTTTCAGTTCCCAAAACAATTTGGCTGATTAGAAAGACCTTGTCATATTTTTCATATAGGATATGAAAACATTGATTTTTCAGTTTTGTTTTCTGAAGGCTGTATGTGAGCTTGTGGTCTCTTTGTAGCACTTGCAGATGTTCAGATGAGGTTTTGTTCACTGGCTGATCTGTCTGCTGAGTGCTGTTCCTGCTTAATCCGATTGTTCAGCCAAATTCTGTTGGATCGATGCATCCTATCAGCTTTGACGGATAAGGTGAGCGATAGCTTGAAAGCATTCCCATGGATGAACTTTGTAGCCCCACTGTTTGTAAAGGAGTTTATTCCTCCTCATATCACTTTATTTGTTTATCTTTCTGTCTTTCTTAGCTCGAGGTGCTAAGCAGTGGCGAAGCGCCATGCTTCAAGAATGAGTTGTCTGATGAACAGAGCCAGGTCATTGATGCATTTTTAGACTTGCTGAAGTGTGAACCTTTTGAAAAGTGTGGTCTCACCACAACATCAATGGAATTGTCCAATCAGAATGGATCTCAGGTATCAACAGCCAAAAACAATGGTCTTCCTTTGGCATCTGAAATGTACGGATCATCTCAGAATGGGTGTCACACGGGCGTATCCCAACACAATGGAAGTTCCTCAAATGCAAAAGTTCTGATTGCTATGCATATGCTGATCAGCGCCACTGAGGGTTAGTACTTAAACTTCAAAGGCAAACAAATCTTGTGTGCAAAGTCTTTAGATTATTTTCATCTGCATCATACACCCATCACATTTAATTTATTTTATTATTATTATTATTATTATTATTATTATTATTATTCAGAGCTGACAGATGCTGGACTGGACCTGCTAGGACATTTCTGCACTTCTGAAGGTCTTAAAAGTCTACAGGATTTAGTAAGTTCAGCATAGATTGATGCTAATTCAAACTCGAAATAATTCAATAATAAAAGGATTTAAGCAATAGTGCACCCAAAAAAATTAATTCTGTCATCATTTACACATCCTCATGTTGTGTAAATGATGACAGGACATAAAGGATGTCCTGTTCACTGATTTCAATAGAATGGCGGACAAAAAAGTTAGTGACTCACTTTTAAGCTTAAAAAGGATCCCAAAGTTTCATAATAGTCCATGCAACCCATGAAAGATATTCCAGACAACTCATGCATCAAGTTTTCTGAAGGTATACGATTATTGTTATTTTACAGTGAAAATCTTGACTTCTGTCATAGCTCTCCTATACGTGTTTATGAGCATGCATGTTCACAATGGCTCACACTTAAAAGTTGCATAAGGATAAACAGTGCCGGTTCTTGCGGGAACACGCAAGCTTTGCATGCAATCATGAATGTGTTGAAAAGAACCATGGCTTAAGTCAGAATTTTCCTTATAAATACTTCACTGTACATAGTTTCACTCTATATTTAATAACTTAAATTTCAGTAATCTTACCAAAACCTTTCGTATGCTTTCATAAAGCTTAGAATACAACGTATGAGTCGTATGTATTACTTTTATGACACTTTTGGGTACATTTCTAAGCTTTAAATTGTCACTATCAAATACCATTATATTGAAATTAGCAAATGAGACATCCTTTAAAATTCCCCCTTTTGTGTTTAATTTTTGGGTGAACTATCCCTTTAATGTATTGGTTCTAATAATGGAAAACTGTCTGAAAACAGGTATTTTCAATAAATAAAATAACACATGAACTTTGGTAATTGTTTGGATTCATGTGTACTTCAGACAGGTAGAAAGAAAAATCAAAACTAGCATTTTTTTATTGTTTTATTTTTGTTTTCTGTAAACCTAGGCAAATCTTCTGACTTCTAACTGCTTGCCAATCTCCAAGGATACCATCCCTGTTTTCTTACAAAAGGAGGATGAATTCCACAGAGTGCAGGAACTTTTTAAATCATGCAATGTTTTGTTAAGGAAAAAGGATAACATATTGTCTGCTGAAATTAGCTCTGGAGAGGGATTCCTTCCGTTGGTATTATGTATAGCCATCCATGGCCTTGCATCCTTAGCTAGTAAGATTTGGTGATGGCTGATGTGTCAAAATGGGTAATGTATGAAATGTTCCTTGTGTTCTCAATACTGACTGACAACACCCTAGAACTAGACAGAAATGTTAAAGATGGTTTGTACTTGCTTTGTCTTTTTTATCTTTGTTCCTTTTATATCAGTTTATCTAATAGCAACTTTCTCCAACAAAGTGCATTTAATACATTTTTATATAGAATTTATTCATAAGTCATATATACATAATACAAAGTTATTTATTTTCCACGCTGCTGTACAATGTTTTTATGCATATGCAAATATTTTTTTTTTAAATCTGAATCCGAACTTTTACCATTTCTATTATAAAAGGATTGATGTTGTTGTTATTTACATTCGAAACTTAAAGTACAGTGGCAAAAGTTTGGGCACCCCTGGTCTAAATGTATGCTGCTGTGAATAGTTAAGTGAGTAGAAGATGAACAGATCTCCAAAAGGAATACAGTCAAAGATGAAACATTCTTTTCAACATTTTAAGCAATATTAGTGTATTATTTTTATATTGTACAATTTTAGAGTGAAAAAAGGAAAGGAGCACCATGCAAAAGTTTGGGCACCCCAAGAGGTTTGAGCTCTCAGATATTTTTTACCACGGTCTCCGATATTAATTAGCTTGTTAGGGCTATGGCTTGTTCACAGTCATCATTTGGAAAGGCCGGGTGATGCAAATGTCAAAGCTTTATAAATACTCTGAATCCTCAACCCTTGTCCCAACAATCAGCAGACATGTGCTCCTATGAGCAGCTGCCGAGCACTCTGAAAATTAAAATACTAGATGTCCACAAAGCAGGAGAAGGCTCTAAGATAGCAAAGCATTTTCAGGTAGCCGTTTCCTCAGTTTGTAATGTAATTAAGAAATGGCAGTTAACAGGAACGCTGGAGTTCAAGTTGATGTCTGGAAGACCAAGAAATGTTTCAGAGAGAAATGCTCATAGGATTGCTAGAAAGGCAAATCAAAACCCCTGTTTGACTGCAAAAGACCTTCAGGATGATTTAGCAGACTCTGAAGTAGTGGTGCACTGTTCTACTGTGCAGCGATACCTGCACAAATATGACCTTCATGGAAGAGTCATGAGAAGAAAACCTTAGGATTTCCAACACAAAATTCAGCATCAGAAGTTTGCAAATGAACATCTAAACAAGCCAGATGCATTTTGGAAACAAGTCCTGTGGACGGATGAAGTTAAAATATAACTTTTTGGTGCAATGAGCAAATGTATATTTGGAGAAAAAAGGGTGCAGAATTTCATGAAAAGAACACCTCTCCATCTGTTAAGCACGGGGGTGGATTGATCGTGCTTTGTGCTTGTGTTGATGCCAATGGCACGAGGAACATTTCACTGGTAGAGGAAAGAATGGATTAAATTAAATACCAGCAAATTCTGGAAGCAAACACCATCTGAAAAAATGCTGGTGAAGAAGAGAGGATTGCTTCTACAACAGTATAATGAGCCTAAACACAAACTCAAAATCCACAATGGACGACCTCACGAAGCGCAAGCTGAAGGTTTTGCCACGGCCCTCACAGTCTCAGACCTAAACATCATCGGAAATCTGTGGATAGACCACAAGAGAGCAGTGCATGCAAGACGGCCCAAGAATCTCACAAAGCTAGAAACCTATAGAAAGGAAGAATGGGCGAAAATCCCCCAAACAAGAATTTAAAGACTCTTAGCTGGCTATAAAAAGCTTTTACAAGCTGGGATACTTGCCACGGGGTGTTACAAAGTACTGACCATGCAGGGTGCCCAAACATTTACTTCTGGCACTTTTCATTTTTTGTTATTTTGAAACTGTAAAAGATGGGCATAAAGTAAAATTGTTTAAAATATTAAAGACATGTCATCTTTAACTTTATGCCTTTTGGAAATCGGCCCATCTTTAACTCTCTAAGCTATTCACAGTTACAGACATTTTGATCAGGGGTGCCCAAACTTTTGCATGCCACTGTAGGCCTACATGTAAAAGTTTTATTTTCAAAAAAGAAAACTTTGGCTTTGCTTACCTGAGAGCATTTCATTTCCTTTAGTTTAGGATGCGGTACTTCATTCATCCCCCAGGGGGAAATTGATGTTTAGATGAGATTTTATAGCGTTTATTCTTTCTTTATATAACATTAAGAATGCTAGTCTATCAGGTCTCTTCATAATACTTTTAAGAATAGTATAAAGATTTTTGTGTTCATGTATGTCCACATGTATATTGAGTAATAAGCTTAGTCACCTTACATAGAGTATTTGTGTTATAAATGTACAAAGTTCTCTATTGAAACCAATTGACTGAAGCCATTTGGACCTGGCTTTTGTTCATTTTCCAGATATTTTACTTGGAAACTAAATCTGATTTTATAATGAAATCTGTGAGTGTGTGTATGCATATATATATATCTCATTCATCATATTATCTATGATGTGTTAATGTAAGTTTTTTTTCAATAAAATCTTAATATTGAAAATATTTATCCAAAAGCTTCTGTGTTTGATGGGATCATGTATTTACAAAATTATTAAATGGAAAAGAGGAACCAAGAGTAAAAATGTTCAATTTATTTATTGCCTTGCTGTAGAGGTCATGATGACAGTGACAAAAACACATTAACAGAAACTTTGGCAGGCAGGTCATGTGATTCCGAGACAGAATTTTTGTTACAAACAAGAAAAACATGCAGATGATTTAATGCAGAGAATGGGGTTGCTCAGAAAAGGTATGACTGAAAGCAACAGGACTATTTGTTCAGTTCCTTAAAGGACACTAAAGAAAACAACTGAGGATCATTAGACAGACACAATGTGCATCCAAACATTTTACAAAACAGATACAAATTCAGTGAATGTAAAGTTACAAAACAGACTAATTTATAAAACAAGCTGCACACACTGATATGGACTTTTGCAGAAAAGAGATTCAACACATCTCTTTTGGATACAAAGACAAGCACATGATACAGTTCAAGTTATGTGGCTGAAAAAGGGTTAAGAGATGAGGGTGTATGTAAACAGTATTATGGTTCTTGGTTTTGGGATCTAGATTGGGTTCTAGAATGTTCTATATGAGCCCTTTGCCTGCCACACTGTCAGGTTAGTCAGACATAAATCAAAGTCACAGTTTAGGGACTACAAAACAAAAAACAGAAACACGCAAAAAATATGGCCTCAGTTTCATCAAGGCCAGCTTTAATTTTCCTTCTTTTCTCTTTTCTCCAATCGCCCAAGATGTTACGATTAGAAAGATATCCTTTAAAAACATACAAATACTAAAATAAATAAGTACTCTTCCCTTTCAGTTTGAGTAGAAAAAACATTGCATTGTGTGCACAAAAGAGAGGTTGGGGCTATTCCTGATGTTAAAGGAGATAACGCTCATTTGGTTGGTCAATCCAAACCTGTAACTTCACTTCCCCACATCCATCACCTCACAGATATCACTCTCACACACACACACACACACATTCATACACACTCATACCCTCTTGTACGGTGATCTTTTAAAGGTGTCCTCAGTAGACCCAGCTCACTGGAACCCACTGCGGTTCATTGCAAAGTTTGTCCACAGCCGACTTCAGTGTCTCAAATGCGAAGTCTAGGTTGTCATTGACAATGATGAGATCAAAGTAGTGTCTGTAAGCCCGCAGAATACGAGCACTTTCATCCACAGTCTTCTTCAGGTCCACATCCTGAGGGAAAGAGAGAGAGTAGTTTCAGCATGTCTTGAAGAGAGAATCTTTAGGTAACAGACTCAGGGACAGTTCAAGGAGTCAGTGGATATTCGGGGCTTAGCCTAGATCTCTGTGGCTACATATGGGGCATCGTTTAATGTAATATAGGACTTAAATACACTTTATAATTTAAGTTTAAACATTACATCTGTGGTGTTTTAAAATATTACTGAAACAAACGAAAAGGTCCCACTAACTTTCATCTCGGCCTCAGGTATGCTCGAAGATCAGAAGTTGTGTGCTTATAACACTGTGTAATGTAAAATGTGATTTTAATATGAACACTATTTTTGTCTCTTTATGCATTCCGTAGTCCAATGCACATTGCGTACAATTGACAGTTTAATAGTGTATTACTGATTGGTCAGGTGTTTTAAATTTAGAAATAAAGCAGGCTGTAATAGGCTAAAACAGGTGATTATGATAAAAAGTAGTTGCTAGATTTGTCAAAGTTTCCGAGGGTCATGGCATGATTTTTGCAAATGTACTGGCTAGTAATTTAAAGAATATTCTGGGTTCAATACAGTTCAGTTAAGATCAAGAATTAAGCTTTATTGCTACGTGTTCTTACATAAGTAATTTGTTTTGGTGATGAGAGAAAGAAGTTCACACAGAACATTACAGTGAGACGCAGAATATAAAACATGAGTATAAATGGACACAAATAATAGGACATATAACAGAATGGCGTATGTACATGTGCAAGTGGTAGGTGTATGTACAGTTATTGAATTAAATATGTGGATTTACATATGCACATGAGATTTGTATTTATATTATTGCACTGTGAGGGACTCCTGAGGCAGTTTAATTGTTCAAGAGGAAAATGCCCTGAGGGTAAAAACTGTTCTTGTGCCTGGATGTCCTGGTGCTCAGTGCTCTGTAGTTCCAGTTCAAAGAGGGAGTGGGCAGGGTGTGTGAGGTCCAGAGTGACTCTACCCAAACATTTGCATGTAAACATGATTTTAGTCATCAAAGCCATTTGCTAGGCGGTTTCTAGGGTGTTATCATGTTACTACGCATTTGCTAACTTCTTCTGAGTGGTATTAAGTGTGCTGCTAAACGGTTGCTACACTGCTCGATGTGGTTGCTGGGGCATTGCTAGGAGATTGCTTAATAGCCCAAAAGACAAAACAGCCCACGTCCCAGTCTCTATGATATTTTTGATACAGTCCCAAGAATCCTGGAATTTTTTCACCAGTTTTATCATCCGCTAGGTGAAAATCCTAAATCCAATGGCTTAGAAAATACTAGCAGCACTCTCTTCAAAAATGTGCACTAATTCAGGTTCCTTAGGACAAGCAGTACGGCACGAGTTCCAAGACAAAATTTAGTACTAACTCAAAGTATGAGCAACAGTAATAAAGAAGCTTGCCTAAACAAGCACCACTAATCATTTCGAGAAAACTCACTCCGAGCTGTTTGGTAGTGATTCCAGCATCAACCACAGCTTTGTGCATTGCCTTCAGTGTGTCAAACTCTGGTGCTGCGATGAACACAACATATGGCATAAACTCTGCTGTTTTCAACACCTTCAGAGCCTGAGGAGAGATCAGGAGAATGCTTTTGTAATATGAATATAAACCAGATATATACATAATTATTAAGGGCTTTGTTTGCACATAGAAGCATTTAAGGTGAAGTTTGTCATTTCTGAGCAACTAATGGCACCAAAAAACATTTTCCATTTTGATGACTTATGTAAACAATGATTCCCTTTAAAAACTTATTATAAATTAAATGTATTTGGCATTAAATGTCAAGAACAAACCTCTTAGAGGAAATTGGTGAGTAGAAGTTTGTTAAATCACTCACCTGAGGATTGACATCTAGAATACAGGTGCGCCCGGTACTGACCACCTCGTGGATGGAATCGATTTTGGTGCCATAGAGGTTGCCATCATATTCTCCGTGTTCCAGGTAACGGCCAGCCTTAATGTCCATCTCCATCTCTAACCGTGTTACAAATCTATACGACAGACCATCTAGCTCATCATCACGGGGCCGCCGAGATGTGTCTGAGATTTTGAGACAGAGGCAAAAAGAGCGAATGTTAAAAAGAGAAATGGGTTAATATAGACACTCATTTATTGGTGATATTTTCTGGGAGGGAGATTGACAGAGTACTTACGTGGTACAGTGGTACCAAATCGGGTGGGATGTAATACAACTAGTCTGTTTTTTAAGCTACGACGGCCCACTCCTTGTGCTCCAATCAGAACGAGGGTTTTTCTCTGAAATGGTGGCATATGTGCTACCTCTTCATAGATTTGAAGTTCATGTCGGTCAAATTCTTCAACAAAACCAATCAAGAGAGGGAGAAAAATTTGTTTAAACAGACATGGATTGGTGGATTAAATCAGTCAAGTCAAAACGCAAGGTGAGACATATTTTAATAATCCAAATTCAAATGAGACTTTGAGAAACTTTATGTAAAGTTCATATAACTAAACATCTGAAAAATGCATCAGGGGCTTACCTGCATTTTTAGCTGTAAGGTACATCATCTTCTTCTTCTTTTTCCCAGTCATTGTTCCACACAGGATTCCTAAAAGGCAAGACAGAGCAGAGAGAAATGATGTTATGTAATACTATATTTGGCCGCTAGAGGGGATTTCACCTGTATTGTCTGTTGGGTTGTGGCAATGTATTCAAATAAATGGTTGGTATGAAATTTCCATGGTAACCACAGTTATTGCCAAGAAAACAAAGTTACTAGAGATATTGTTACTGTAACAGTATATTAAATTAATATGGGATCCCTTTCAAACAATTTAAAGGGATAGCTCTCCCAAAAATGAACATTCTCCCATTATTTACTCACCCTCATCCCATCCCAGATGTGTATGTATTTCTTTCTTCTACAGAACACAATTAATGTTTTTAAAAGAATATCTAAGCTCTCTAGGTCCATACAATACAAGTGAATGGGGACCAGAACTTTAAAGCTGCAAAAAGCATGTAGAGGCAGCATGAAATGAATCCATATGACTCAAGTGGTTTAAAGGGATGGTTCACCCAAAAATGAAAATTCTCTTTTTATTTGCTCACCCTCATGATATCCCATGTGTGTTTGACTTTCTTTCTTCCCTCGAACATATTGGAAGAAAATTTGAAAAATATCTTTGCTCAGTGAGTTCAAAAGTGACCGTGTCGCTTTAGAAGACATTAATTTTACAGCTGGTGACATATGGATGACGTTTATGATGATATTGTGATTTTTGGAGCTTAAAAAAAAACCGGATCACCATCCACTTGCATTTTAAGGACCAACTGAGCTAAGATATTTGTCTAATTTTATTCACATGTGTTCGTAAAGAAGGAAAGTCGTACACAACTTGGATATCATGAGGGTGAGTAAATAATGAGAGAATTAAAATTTTTGGGTGAACCATCCCTTCAGTCCTTGCCTTCTGAAGTGTCAATTAGCTTTGGGTGAGAATACACCAAAATGCAACTCCTTTTTTATTATAAATCTTTTAGGAGATTTAAAGTTTTGGTAACATTCACTTGATTTTATGGACCTACAGAGCTGAGATATTCTTCTAAAAATGTCATTTGTGTTCTGCGAAATAAAGTAATGGCATGGTATGAGAGTGAGTAAATTATGAAAGAATGATAATTTTTGGGTGAACTATCCCTTTAAGAAGTCTTCAGAACCTTTCTGACATTTTGTTTTGATGAAAGTGGTGGCTAATGCCAAGTTACTACTGTTTTATTCAGAAACTGCAGTATATTTAATATTTTTGTGACACCGTGGTATGTTTTTGTTAGGGACTTTGTTTAAAGTGTGTTTACTTGTGCAGAACTGTATATGCTACTTCTGGTGTGTGTTTCTGTGTGTATCACCTGCTCCATCCAAGTCTCTAGGAACAAACGCTTTTCTCTTTTCTTCCAGGAACTGACTTGGAATCAGCCCGGTAGCTCCTTCCATCAAATGACACGCCTAACAGTCAAAACAAAATCCTCAATCAAACACAATATCCTCATCCAAGAAAACAGACCAATGCAAATCAGTTCAGAAGACGCCAGTAAAGACCAGGAAAAATATCACACCTGCCACCAGTTTGGGTCTTCCCGGTTGACAATCTGCAGGATATCACCCCTTTTGAAAGCAAGCCCCGCCTCTCTGCATGGTATTAGATTGTCATTGGATGGATTGTAGTCAAAATGTGGTTGCACATACACCTGTGAGATGCAAAACAGGTCAGAATAGTCTAAACTCAGAAAAGCACTTAGCATGATTATTATATTCACTGATGTTTTACATCTCCAATTATTTACCAATCAGCAAATGACTTCTGAAAAAAAATTACAATTCCACAATAAATACACACTCGGTCTCTCGGGAAAGTTTCAACTTGAGCTGTTTTTCATATCTGATGGGATTACAGAGAAAATTATAATAGCCTACTGAATAAAGAAAATGAGGTATAACTTCATTTAAGATCACTTGCAAAAAAGTTTCTTTTTAAAGGGAGAGTTCACCCCAAAATAATCTCTCATTATTTACTCACCATCAGAGACGTACACAGACCTAAGCAGGGGCAGGTGCAGAAGGATAAAAATGGGCACTGTTTTTTTTTTTTTTTTAGTTCATAATGAGTAGTATTTATGAATACTTAACCAATTTATTTGCTTTGTGAGTATTTAACCATTATTGTATATATATATATATATATATATATATATATATATATATATATATATATATATATTATATACACTGTACATAATTTTATCAAAAATAATAGCCTCTGTTATATTTCTCACAAAAGGCATTATGGTAATACACTTGTTTATTTTTTTTATTTTCAGACATGGTCTGTGATAACCCCATGTTTTTGACATGTGTCACACTAAAACCATGGTATTTTTTAAAGTACCTTGGAGTACCATGACAGTATCATGAAATATGAACATGATCAATCATTCAGTACCATGGCATTACTCTGGTAACGTGGCGCACGGTGTGAAGGAGCGATGAGAAAGTGTGTGCGCGAGGAGATCAACTGTTTTCCACGAATGCTACAGGGTCCTTGAATAACGTATAACATGTGAGTAAGGGAAGCTGGTGGAGATTCTGGTGCCCCCCTAGGGAGTTGGTGCCCTACGCAGTTCTGCGTAATATGCGTATAGGGAGCGGCGTTACTGTGGTAGCCCAATGGTATTTTTCTGAAAGTAATTAGTCTAATGGCTTATTAGTTTAAGCAAAACCAAACTGGCTTTGGCTGAACCTGACAGCTTCAGTTTATGTTGATATTCTATATAAGACTAATTGAATGTCTATCACTGAAACGACCGCTCCCCTATAATTAATAAATCGAAACTGTCGAAACTGTCGAAACTGCAGGTGCACAATATCCGAAATGCGGTAACAGTAGAGTATTATTCTTTTGATGAACTTACAGCACAATAAAAGGAGTGAACTTTTTATCTGACCTGTTACTCGTCTGAGGTAACAGCACTTCGATGCTCCTGGGTGAAATCAAAACTGCATTTTTTGCTTCCTTGAAGAGCACTGCTGCGGGAGGGGACCCCACTTGAAAGCTCGTTCAAAACAAAAGTGAGAAGATAAATCTTTTAAAGATAAGACTGTTAGCGAAGGGTACATAACAGTAATGCCATGTTTCCTACAGGAGTACCCCCTTCAAGGGCTTTGCAGTTCAGAGTGAGTATAGGGCATAGGGAGGATCACTCGCGATTGGCATCCACCCCGATCGCATGCTCTTAAAGGTACCTCCGCTTATTTTTGTTTAATACACCTGCGATTTACAAAGAAGTCTCACAATAACACATTATTACTGTTATTGTCAGATTATGAGGATATTTGAATTTTGTTTTATTTAACAATTTTAATGTAATTATAAAAATGTCTCCCCTTTTTCTGGACGACCAAAAGGGCACCTTTAGATTTGTGCATGAAAGGGGCACGGGCTTGTACCCCTGCTTCCCCCGTTATGTGTACATCAGTGTTCACCCTCACGATATCCAAGGTGTGTTACTTTCTTCGCCAGAACACAGCTGAAGAAAAATAGATAATTATCTCAGCTCAGTTGGTCCTTAAAATGCAAGTGAATGGAGATTTCTCTTTTGAAGCTCCAAAAATCACAAACATAAACGCCATCCATACGACACCAGCTGTTAAATATAAAATAAAGTCTTCTAAAGCAACACAAACGCTAACTTTAAAAAGATAACTTTTTAAGTACTTTTTTTACTCTAAAATCATGCTTCCATTCTGCAGCGGTATGCGCGTGATGTAATCGTGTTGACATTTGAAATATGCCAGTACTGACGCACGTGCAACACTGCCGGAAGAGCAGCGCTGTTTACAACTGTGTAGGAGGAACCTGTACAGATGCTTTGTTGATTTTGGTTTAGATCGGGATTTATCTGTTCTTTACTCACAATCATGAGTTTGTGTGCTTATCCTGGATGTCTCAACAGAGAGGAGAACATTGGATTACATCTGTATCCATGGCAACAGATTACATCACAGGAGAGACCACCTGGACTCCACCCTCTCCTGTAGCCTAATGGAAGTGATGGTTTAAAAGTTAAAAAGTACTTAATTATTTATCTTTTTTTTTCCTCACCAAAAGTGATCATATTACTTTAACAACATTCATTTTACACTCGTATCGATGATGTTTATTCTGATTGTCTGTGATTTTTGGAGCTTCAAAAGAGAAATCTCCATTCACTTGCATTTTAAGGACCTACTGAGTGGAGATATTATTACATTTTTCTTCAAATATCTTCTGGTGAAGAAAGAAAGACATACACACCTGGGATATCATGAGGGTGAGTAAATAATGAGAGAATTTGTATTTTTGGGTGAACCATCCCTTTAATAGAGATAACCAGTACAAACAGAGTCCTCTTATTACATAAAGTTTGAATGTGCGGAAGTGTGAAAGAGATTAGAGATCTAAGGCAGAGGGCCTTAATATTTTTTATGAATAATAACTCACATTTTGGTCTGTTCCTTACTCAAAGCTATTGTAAAGCTATTAATATAGTATAGCCCACAAGTTGCTTTTACTTATTTCATAAGACTGTCTTCAGCCATAATATGCTTTCATTATATGGAAAAGAGCAGAGTGAAATTTGTGCGAAACATCTCCTTTTGTCTTCAACAGAAAAAAGTAAGTCATACAGGCTTGGAACAACATGATCAATTGTCCTGTTTGGGTTAACTATTCCTTTAAACACTGAATAAAATATCTATACCTACCTCTCAAAGTCTTCAATATTTTGAAGTGTGGCCTAGTTTAATTTACTTCTTTATATGTGATCATTTGTTTATATGTGAATTCCCTTCTAAAAGCCTTATATAAATTATAACTACACACATTCACAGAAAGAGAGAGAGAGAGAGACGTGTGACAGATAAAAAAATATCAGAAGCCATGTAATGAGATTGAATATTGCGTGTGTGTGTGTGTGTGTGTGTGTGTCTTGCCCCAGATAGCATGTGGAGTGTTATTAATAGGGCTCTTAGGGTTCTTTTATCACAAAGCATCATGGGATTTCACAAATGGACAAATTTGTGGAGCCCTGAGGATGAAAGTCAAATGTGTTGGTATGCACACAAGTGCAAAAATGTACAGTATATGAGTACATTTGACACTGGGCACAATTTCACAAATGAGAGGAAAAACTGGTGAAATAATCTGGCTTAAATGGTCTGCATGAATATCAGAATGAATGTCTACAAATGCATATATTTGTTTTTGCAGAGTAATTTTACACATATTTGCTTGCATGCATAGGTGTGTGTGTGTGTGTGTGTGTGTGTGTGTGTACCTGTGGTGGCGCTGGAGCATCTCTATAGCTGGGCAGTATTTTCAGTGTTATTCCTCCACTACAATCTTTCAGCATCTCCTGAAGCTCAGAAGGATCATTGCCAACATCCCTCCCATTTACCTCCTTTATGACATCTCCCACATGTAGCAGCCCCTGCCTGTCAATCAGCCCTCCGTGAAGAATCCGAGCAATCACCAGGTCCCCCTTATCCATTCGGAAGGTCACACCCTGGTCAAACCGATACAGACACACTTTCACGCACCGAGAATACATAATATTAAGAGGTCCTGTGTGTTTATCCGAGTTTATGGATTAGATGCTCACTGAAATTATGATTGAATGAGATAATAAATAGTGATTGATGTTACATGGCCAAACCTAATACAAATGTATGTATTGTCACAAAAGTTCACACACACCAGTGGTTCTCCTGCTTTCTTGCGGATACCAATCATCCTGACGGCATCAGCCTGCAAGAGAGCATTGTTCACTGCCGCATCATTGGTTACTTCAGGAGGGGGTGGGGCCTCATAGCATTTAGATGCCACAATGTCATGGGCCTCCAGAAGAGACTGAAAGAGAAACATTAAGAAAAAAGGATGAGATGAGACAAGATGAGGAAGTATGAGAACAGACAAATCGAGAAGAGAGGAAAAGAGACAAAATGAGAAGAGACAGTAGAAGAGACAAGATGAGAAGTCAAGATGAGACAAGAAGAGAGATGAGAAGTGAGAGAAGGTATGAGACGAGATAAGACAAAGGTAGAAGAAAAGATGAGACGAGAAGGTATGAGAAGAGAAGTTACAAGATGAGATGAGAAGAGATAAGAAGGGAAAAGACAAGAAGAGGAGACAAGATGGTAAGAGGAGAGGAGAGACAAGATGAGAAGAGAGGAGTCGAGAAGAGACAAAAAGAGAAGATATAGTAGAAGAGACAAGAAAGAGATGGCATGAGACAAGAAATGAGAGAAGGTAAGAGAAGAGATCAAACAAAGGTACAAGACAATATGAGAGAAGGTATGAGAAGAGAAGAGATAAGAAGGGAAAAGACAAGAAGAGGAGATGAGAAGACAATAGAAGTTAAAAGTACAAGATGAGAATGTATAAGAAGAGAAGATACAAGATGAGATGAGACAAGAAGAGATCAGATGAGACGAGAGGAAAGAAAAGAGAAGTTACAAGTTGAAAAGAAAATGTGAAAGAATGTATGAGACAAGATTAGACATAAAGGCAGGAGATAAGACAAGAGAAGAAGGCATGAGAAGAGAAGGTAAAAGATGAGATGAGAAGACAAGATGAGACAAGAAGAGAAGAAAAGAGACAAAAGGAGAAGACGAGAAGTGAAAGAAGTTACAAGGCCAGATTAGAAATAAAAGTAGGAGATGAGATGGAAAGAGAAGGTATGAAGAGGATGTGAGAGGTGAGACGAGAAGAAAAAAGACAACGAGAGAAGATGAGAAAAGACAAGAAGGAAAACAAAAAGAGAAGAGACGAGACAGTATAAGATGAGATGATACGAGAGAAGATGAGAATAGATTAGACAAGGACAGAAGGTATGGGACAAGAAGACAAAAGAAGTGAGAGAAGGTACGAGCCCAGATGAGACAAGAAATGAAGGTAGGTACAAGACAACAAGAAAAGTGAAGGCAAGGTATGACGAGACGAGACTAAAAGAGTAAAAAGAATGTACAACAAGAGAAGGTCTGAAAGTCGAGAAGAGGCAAGCATGTACCTGAAAGTGAGGTTCCTGCAGGATTTTAGAGAGTTCTGCTGCGCTATCATCTCGTACACTCAGTCCGCTGATGTCACCCAGAATCTCAGTCACCAGCTCAACATTATTCTCTTGTACTGCCTCCAACTTCACATCCTCCAAACGCTCATGAGCCTGAAGACATTCATGATAACTTCTCAATTAGGTCATCAATAGGATAATCAATAAATTGATATGTGTGCTTAGCGACTTCTTTCTGAAAATGTTAAAAACAATTGTCATGACACACAACTGTGAATAGTTATTCAAACATGACAATATTCACATAGTTTTATTCAGTCTGAACCTCATTAGCTATTTACCTATAAAACTATAATAAAACATAGAATAAAATGAGTGTTTTACCTTGGCCAGCGAGCGTACGATAGGGCTCTCCATGATGCCTTTGAGGAAGATGAGGTCAAGGTCTTTAGCCCCGGTAGTGGAGGGCAACTCACCCAGGTTTTCCAGCACCTGCTGCATAGCTACACATGTACAGAGAGAGGATTGTTATGACATGCCATAAACACACCTGCAAACCAACAAGTGATACACCAGGGTAAAAGCTGGCAAACGATTCACCTGTAGGATTAAACAAATCAGAATATCAAATGGTAAATATGTTTTATTTCAGGGGTTTACATTTGAATGTTTTGACAGTTGGAGTTTGAATTGTCAAAAGATTCCATTTAAAGTTTGACCCGTTTGAACACTCCGTCTATGGAATAATTCTAAGATTTGATTGCCCGCTGGTCATAAACTGTTAGAGCGCAAGGTTCTCCAAGTATTTTTCTCAATAATTTTTTCCATAGACTTCATAAAATCCTTAAAAAAAAATGAACCAAACCAACCAGCTCTGAGGTGAATCACAACACTGCAAACTTAGTTTTGAAGCAAAAAAGTATTTGAAAATCTGACAAAAAGAGAAAGCTACAAGACTGTGTACTTACTGTCTTTCATGAGGGCATAAACTACAATCCCATGAAGCATTACGAATGACGTAATCTAATATAAAACTGTGGACATATATAAAACTATTGACTTTAGTTTGTTGATTACAAGTGTAGAAACAATACAGTTAACATTTTTTGATAAATATTTTGATATATACAAATACAGTATATAAGAAGATTGAGTGTGAAGGGAGACTCATCTTTCAAAGTGAGTTATGGGAGTGGGCGGTCGCTACCGGGCTTGTTTGGCAGCAGTTCACTGATTGGTGGATCTTTCTCTGCTGGACCACGGGAAGTGTAGTTGTTCACCAGGAACTTGTTTTTTTCTCTCTGCTTTTCTCTCCAATTTGGCAAGCCCAATTCCCAATGCTTCCTTGCGGTGGCACAGTTACTCGCCTCAATCTGGGAGGCGGAGGATGGATGTCAGTTGCCTCCGCTTCTGAGACAGTCATTATTATTAACATATCATTACTGTTAATATTGCAGTACATGCACAATTCACCACTTGCCCCACTGAGAGCGAGAACCACCATATTGTGACAATCAGGAAGCTAATCCCACATGACTCTACCCACCCTAGCAACCAGGACAATTATTTACTGAGGAAGCCTGGCTGGAGTCACTCAGCACACACTAGATTAAAATTTGCAACTCCAAGGGTGGTAGTCAGTATCATTCCTTGCTGAGCTACCCAGGCCCCCATTCGCCAGTGCGAATCGCCAGTTGCAATTAAACATGATTTCAAAACAATGAAGTTTAGATATCATGGACTGATGGCTTCAACAGATATACAGTATCGGACAGTATATATATCATCAATTAACAACATCAGAGCTCACGGTATGCCTGTCTTTAAAGGTTTAAAATGTATCTGTAAAATCAATTAGTCTATGGGAAAAATGGATGGCATTTTTACTTCCGGAACCAGACTGTTGCACACTATTCTGATCAGTTGGGAAAGTTATAGAATAGTCTTAAGGTCTGAGCTGAATTTGGTGAATGTAGCTTGAAAGCTCTGGGAGGAGTTGGTAACTAGTCATTTTGGCCTTGGTTTAGGGATTTTGGAACAACCCTAAACCTTGTCTGTAGTATAACAGTATGTTGACTTTGTCAAGCCAACATTTAAACATTTAAACATTTATGCATTTTATCCAAAGCGACTTACAGTACAGTGCACTTATTACAGGGACAATCCCCCCGGAGCAACATGGAGTTAAGTGCCTTGCTCAAGGACACAATGGTGGTGGCTGTGGGGATCAAACCATCAACCTTCTGATTAACAGTTATGTGCTTTAGCCCACTCCACCACCACCACTCAACATAAAAAATAGATTTTATTTTGTTTATTCATAGGGATGGTAAGACCACACTTTAACACAGTAATTGACAAATCTCCCTCATCTCTACTCCACACACACAACCATTTTGCGAGGCCAAGCGCTCATTGAGTCACGTGACTACACAAGTCATAGCCTGCAGTAGTGTAATCCATCTGTGACAGTTTAACAGAGCAGAGGGTGTGTGTGTGTGTGTGTGCACACACACATTTAATCTCCATCAGGAAACAATAGGCGAGACAACAGATCAATATTTAACCTCAGTTCAGTGGTTCAGTTCCACTCACTTAATTTAGGTCAGACACTCAAGCAGTCCAATAGCAACCATCAGCAAGCTTGGACATTTTACTGCTGTTCTATTGCTAATATGTCACAGAGTGCAATGTACCCTGGGGCATCCCTTATTTAGCTGAACAGAGAACATAATAGATGAGCAAACAGAGTTATAGATAATCTAGGAACAAATAAAAGTGAAAGCAAATGAACTAACACTGAACACCCTGTAATAAAAGCATCCTGGCATATTTATCAGATTCTGTAAACTGCACTTTTATTTGGTATATGTTGAAGACCTTATTAGAGGCATTACTGTGTTTGACAGTTAAATTACAGCTTTGGCACATATTGTTGTTACACATTGTGTTTAATTACACAGCTGATTTAAACTAAATTCCCATGCACATGGTCAGAGAAAAATCTTACTAGGAAACCATCCCTCATAACACACACACGTACACACGAAAGGAGTGCGGTTGGCTTCATAATATCAGGTTTTCTAAATGAAATTATGATAAGACCCTGAAATCATGTGATTCAGAAAAATCCAGCTCAAGTTAACAGTTTTTTGTGGATTTTGTCCTGATTTTTATGCTGACTTTACACAGACATAAATGTAAAAGTATTTTATCTTGCTTAAAAAGACAAAACCCGCCTCCAAGCCATAGTTAAACTATGAAAAAATTATACTCAAAAATTACTGGTGTACCTTTACGTAGTTTAACTGTATTTTATGAGGAGCAGGTGATAAGAAGGGCTTATATCATGGGAGATGAAACACATCCCTTGCTCTCTCAGTTCAAGCTTTTGCCCCTTGGGAGGTGTCTACGTGGTGTAAGGTGCCTTACAAATCGATATAAATTTTCCTTTGTGCCTGTGGCTATTTGACTATGTAATGGGTGATATCAAAGTTTATTTTCATTATTAATGTATTTTTATGTATGTATTTATTTATCTTTAATATTTATTCTCAACATGTGATCTGGTATGCTGTATTCTTGTTTAGTTATTGTGTGAAGCACTGCTGTAGCCCTATATTAATTGCCCTGCGGGGATTAATAAAGTTATAATAATAAAAATAAAATATCACATGCATGTATGTCTCAGGTTTATAATAGTACAGCTTCTTCAAGCTAAGAAGGTAAATAACCATGAATGAACAATGTACATTTTAATTTAATAATGGATAACGTTTTAAAAACATCAGAAAAACGATACTTGGAAGTCTAAGTTTATTGAGCAACAAATTAGTATCTGTGTGTTGACTGAATCTTGAGTGTAATTTCCATTTGATTTGTCCACAGTCAATTTAACTCTTTCTCTCCAATGAAGTCTTTTACACTGATTATTTGCTCTTTTTTTATAAACCATGACTCTGTTGCTACTCCTGCTTTGCATTCAAACTCTGAATGATTTGAGGACTACTTTCTAAACGTTTGCCATCAAAATGGAACAAACATGACATTAAAAAAAACACCTCTCAAACCAATCCTACCAGCTACAACTCAGCATGTTTGGATCCAATAAAAACTGTCACTACTTGGCAGCGCCACACAAATAACCCCTTGATTTGTTCAGATTATTTCACACCCCATCACACCCCCATCACTATCTCCTCAATGTTGTGTGAAATGCCAATTTGAACACACAGTATAATTACAGAATAAGTAGTCTATAAAATTATGAAAATGTATGTCTAACCTCCGGAAGAGTCTGCTCCCTCAGGGACCTCTGGCACCCCCTCCCCAGTTTCTCCAATCCCCCTGGCATCCGAGTTAGAACTAGCTCCATTTGAGAATGTTTCGTCTACTGTTAAAATCATTCCTGTTGTAACTCTGACCTCCGCACCGCTGAACTCAATGAAAGCTACGCAAATGATGGCTTGCCCTCAGCCAATAAATACAGTGACTAATAGATAGAGAAAAATGTGGACAGAAACTACTCTCTACTTGGGTACTTTAAGCTGGCAAGTACAAAAGCGAAAAAAGACAGAAAAAGAGGCGAAGAGAGATTCAAAGACAGAAAGGAGAGCCTTCCACACGCCTGCAAAACACAGATGTGGACACAAACATACATACACAAAGATCCTCTTTACTAGCACTTCACTTTAACATTCCTCTCTCAAAACACCTAATCCCACAATCCTCTCCTGCTGTTTTAGAGAACGCCCCTTACATCAGAGACTGCCCATCACACAGTTAAGCCCCCCACTGCATCTTACATAAGTGTTCTTGTATAAGCTCTGTAACAGGGGGACTGGTGGGCCTAAGAGATATAGATATATCTAAGATATAGATATCACCCACCCTCATTGAACAACTATCTGCAGTTGCACCTCGCTTTCTTTGTCTTGGTCTGCACAGTGTACTAGTATGCATACTGTCTACATCTACATTGAGTTTATTGTGTAATTTGAAAATTGTGCAAAGCATGTCTGTCTATCCATCCATTCATCATGTATGTAAGGGGTTCCTGTAGCTCAACTGGTAGTCATGGTGCTAGCAATGCCAAGATCATGGGTTTGATTTCCAAGGAACACACAAACAGATCAAATGTTTACCTTGAAAGCACTGTAAGTCGCTTTTGATAAAAGCATCTGCTAAATGCATACAGTAAATGTTCAGGTAATGTACTGTATGTATGTTTGTACCTTTCGATTTACATTTCTCATTCCATGACCATAAGAGACAACAAGACTCAGAATTCCAATCATTCTCATGATCTATTTATTGGCAGTGGAGTAGGAATGAGGCAGGTAGGTTTCTTGAGAGACCATTATCAACCACTAGCTCTAAATACATTCACATTTATACATCTGGCAGATGCTTTCATTCAAAGAGACTAAAAGTGTTTTTAAGCTACGTATGCATTTTATCAGCATGCCCGTTCCCTAGGAATCGAACCCTTGATTAGTTGCGTAACAGAAACATTTCAATTTATGTTCAAAATGCAGATTTAGATTTAACATGCATCTTATAAATATTTATTTTACCTGGAATGTATGTATACATATTTGGAAATTAATGCTTTTTTGAGCTAAATCTAGAAACTGGGCATTTGTTTGCATGATTTATTTTATATTTGACATCCAATCATTTTCATTTGTATCAATCCACTCATTTTTATTCCCTAATGATTTTAACCGTTACAATGAAGGAAAGAACTATCTCATACAAAACAAAGATTATCATGTCAAGCACTATCCAGATTAAGAAAGACAGATATCCAGAGAATGCATCAGACTATTTGGGTTTGTATAAGCATTCAGAGCACAAACAAAGGGCTGGTCTGATGCAAGTCCATTTGAAGGCCATGTTTAATAATGATCCAGTTATCTCGTCTGTTCTCAGGTCAGTTTGTAGGGGCATCCAGCAATGGTAGTCACTCTCCTGCACAGCTGTGCCGTAAAAGGATACGATATGTCCCTAATCCAGTCGCCCTGCCCCCACATCTCTCTCTCTCTCTCTCTCTCTCTCTGTACCTCCCCCAACTCATGCCAGTGCCTTCTGTAAATCTGAGATGGATTTTAATCTCAATATAACCACAGAGGATTAGGGAATCCATTATGTGTTTGTTGAGGAAAGACTAAAAAGTCCAAGCATCAGGTGTGTAAATGACTCTTTGTAGAAGCAGGAAATAAAGAGGTGGTGATGAATAATGCCAGAGGGCTGAGATATTTCCAGTAATGGTCCATATTATGACAGTAAATGTTTTGTTGTTTTTTATCCCCTTTTCTCCCAATTTGGAATGCCCAATTCCCACTACTTAGTAGGGCCTCGTGGTGGTGCGGTTACTCACCTCAAACCGGGTAGTGGAGGACAAGTCTCAGTTGCTTCCGCTTCTGAGACAGTCAATCTGCACATCTTATCATGTGGTGCATTGTGCATGGCACCGCAGAGACTCACAGCATGTGGAGGCTCATGCTACTCTCCGTGATCCACGCACAATTTACCACGCACCCCATTGAAAGCGAGAGACACTAAATGCGACCACAAGGAGGTTACCCCATGTGACTCTACACTCCCTAGCAACCGGGACAATTTGGTTGCTTAGGAGACCTGGCTGGAGTCACTCAGCACACCCTGGATTCCAACTAGTTTTAACATGTTCTGTTTATCACAACGTTGAAGAAGGACATTAGTGAGTTTAGAAACTGATGCTGAATTTAAAACTAAAGCTTTTTTTTCTAGCATTAGCAGTTTTGTCAATTATGTTCTTCTCTTTAACTTTCAGAACAAAAAATATGAACAAACAAGTCAATCAGGAGACACTGTCTTTGCAAATTAGTTTTAATGGACCATAAACACACAAACCATCACTCGCTTTCCAGTACAATCTGCAGTCGCTGAAAAAGCCCATTGTCTTTTAAGGTATTAGGCTCTAAGGCAAACTCAGTACCTCAAGTTTGAATACACGTCAAGGGCAAAGTTATCACAGAGGCATATTAGAGGCATTATCTTTGCAACTTTGTTACTAATGTAATATTTTAGCAACCACAGAATGTACAGCTAAAAAATGAGAGAATTTATTTAGTAGTTTAGAAGTTATTTAGTACTGTAACCTACATAAACCATTAAAACATAACCAATCCAACCCAAATGAAGGCTTTGATTTCCCAACAAAAGTAAGTATGTTTAGTAAACTTTTTGCTCAACGTTAGAGTTCTTTCAATGTATAGGTGTGTCCCAAACTGCACACTTCTGCACTATAGAGCGCAACATTCTGGTTCCGGTAGTCTTCTAACTGGTTTTCAACACTAACTTATAAACCTTTAAAGACAGACCAACAATAAGTTCCAAGGTTGTTCCTCACTGGTATTTGCTTCCGCTGAAGCCATCATTCTGCATTGTTTCAACTCGTTATTCCATTCTTTAAAAAAAAATTGGAATAAAAAAAAAAGTTTTTAAAGAATGAAAAATGAAAAATCTACTCAGCCTCATGATAGTCTTTCTTCACTAGAACACATTTGAAGAAAAATAAAAAAAATATAAGTACAGAAGCTAGGTTGGTTTTGGTTTAGATCTGTTTTTATTGGTTTCTTTACTCAAAATGGTGCATTTGTGTGCTTATTTGTGTGCTTGTGTAATAGATTTGCACTACGTGTGTGTATGTGGGTATGTATGAAGGTGAGTGTATGTATGTATGTATATGTATAATTATTTATTTTTAGTCTTTTTTTGTTTTTAATTACCTATGTCTTGCTGCTGTTTTTTGGTATTGTTTGTATTGTCATGCACTGGAAGCTCCTGTCACCAAGACATATTCCTTGTATGTGTAAGCATAAAGCTGATTCTGATTCTGATTATCCTGGATGTCTCAACCGTGAGGAGGACGTGAGATTACTTCCATATCATGGCAACGTGAAAACGAGAAACCACGTGATTTCCACTCTCTCGTGAAGCTTACCGGAAGCAATGATTTAGAGTTAAAAAAAATACATAAATATTGATAATTTCCTGCACCAAAAGTGATCATATTGCTTTAGAAGACATTAATTTGACTGCTGGAGTCGTATCAATTATGTTTATGGTGACTGTCTGTGATTTTTAGAGCTCCAAAAATCCGATCCCCATCCACTTGCATTTTAAGCAACTACTGAGCAAAGATATTTTTCAAATTTTCTTCAAATATGTTCTGGTGAAGAAAGAAAGACATACACACCTGGGATATCACTAAGGTGAGTAAATAATGAGAGAATTTAAATTTTTGGGTGAACTATCCCTTTAAAAGCAGAATTCACAATGAATATCTACATTACCCATGTTCCAGCAGAGAAAGCTTCACTAATCAGAGAATTGCAGCCAACGAAGCCCACGAAATCAGCCCAGAAGCCACGGCCATTCCCATGATGCAATCTGAATAACACAGATGGGTCGGTCTCTCTGCACTCACAAACTGCTTGTATATCTGTGTATATCGATAAATGTAAACTATATTGTTTCTATACTTCTAATCAACAAACAAAAATCAATACCGTAGGCCTGTCGCGATTATTATATAAACGGTTATCTGATCTAACCGTGATTATTGGGCATTCAAATTTCAGTAACATTTTAATGCCCAAATAACGTAATTTAAGCTAATATACTGTATAAAGGCCATGAACTGTATAATATACTGTATAAAGGTTTGTGTGTCATTCAGTTGAACTCTGCGTCCGAGCATCACTGAGCTGCACCGCTGAGAGGCTTGGGCCAAACTGTTCACCTTCATTACAGTAAATAATATCAGGTCAGCTGACGGACAAGACACCTCAACATATGAATTATAAATATCAAAATGTTCATTCTGAATACAAATGTATACATTGTAAGGTCTGTGCATACAATTTAATTGTACAGTTATTCACCATGGTTATGTAATTGTTATGTGTTAGATAATATTGTTTTTATCGGTACAGTAACTGAACGTACATGATTCAACAGTGTTTTAAACATTGGCAAAATTAACATTTAATATAAAAATAACAGTTAATTCCTATGCGAACGGACATGCTAGTAAAAAGTAAATGAATTCACGCTGTCCAGTCTGCAGCCCTTTAACTGCTGATGTCTTGAAGAGTTCTCAGAGAGTCTGAAGTGGATGTTGTCAAAGACATCATCAAATACAAAGACACCATTCACAACTTATTCAGAGAAATAACACTGGCTGTTGCTGATGGACGTGAATTATTTAAAAACATTTGTTGCTCCAAGGAAGACCTCGATAGTATTAGGTGCGTTTTATAATACTTATTTGATTTGAATCGATTTCTGCTAATAAATCACACACACACACACACACACACACACACACACACACACACACACACACACACACATATATATATATATATATATGTGTGTGATCATGTTTAATATGTCATGCATAATTATGTCATGCATAATTACATACATAAATATAGTTTGTTAGGTGAATTACCTGTGTCAGCAGAGTAAATGCAGTAGATTCACACATTTTGGTGATTTATATATTGTTTATCCTGTGCGTATTGATGATAAACATGACAGATAGCCACAGTAAAATATACTTTATAGACAAATGTCCTAAAGCAAATCCTGTCTGATTGATACACATCCCACTGTGTCATTTTTGGTAAAAATATGCCTCTCTGTCATTGACACCCTCTTGCATTTAGGCATAAAAAAATGGCCGCAGATTGCACGTCCTTTATATTTCCCTTGCTGTCTCTCTGTTTTTTTGTGCCTTCTTCCTGCCTTGTGCTGTGTATTCCTGTCTTGCTGTGCTGCTTTCCTTTTGCCGTTAATAGTTTTGCTTTCTATTTATTCCAGTTTGCTCCAGTCGCTGTTGGTTTCATTTTTCCATTGCTGTTACACCACCGACTGTGTTGGACTGCCCTCCTGGTTTTGACCCTAGCCTGCCTCTGATTCTGTGTGTGCTCATTCCCTGGCTGTGAAGATAAGGACTGTTCTACAGTTACCCACCTCTGCCTGTCTCAATCTCCATATGCCTGAGCCCTTCTGGTTTTTCTGCGGATATTCTTCCAGTTCTCCCAAGTTTTTTGGCTTGAGGTTTTTTATTCATTAATGAACTTTTGTTCACACTCCACACTTGGGTCCTTAAAGTTTCCACACATTTGAAATGTTTTAAATAAATATTTGGATATTTAGTAAACATTGTGTCTGTTTGGATTGAATGTCATTAGTACTTGTGTAGTTATAAAAAAAAAGTAGTGTAATTATACAAAAATTATAAAATCGAATTAATAGTATGAGAAATAGTAATAGTATTTAGTATGAATGAATGAATAATTTTTACAGTAACGACACTGTATTACATAATTACAGTAGCATTTAGTTACTGTAAAACTGAAATATGGTTGCGGTACTGTAAATATTAATTACAGTAACTTACTGTAAAAACCATTTGAAATGTCTAACAGTGTAGCTTATGTTTTAGTAGCCTTTAATCTATGAAGAGAAACCATGTGGACATATCGGACCAACAAATAAACTCCAAGAACTCTTCCAAATGTGTATGTACACAATGCAGCAGTTTAAGTACTGCCAAGCCAATTGAACTACCGATAGCAGTAAGTACTACTGCAGTAAAGATATTTCAGATTGCGGTGATTCAGGAATCCAATGGCTATAAAAATGAGAGCAAAACACTTGTAAATAATACCAGATTTTATTAGTCCTGAGAATTTGTAAATTCAGTCATCACTGCATACCCCCAGCACCGAAAAATGAATGCATGTTGGTCTGTCTTATAACCTGAACACCCAGACAGATGAAACAAGGTTGAAATTAACCAGCCTTATAAATTATTATATTTTTTTCTGTCTACAAATCTTTAATGCCATTGAAATTCTAAATCACTTGCAGTCTTATAGTATATATGGTCAGATAAGTACACTCAGTCTCTCTGCTGCTCATTTCACCAGCTCTACCTGTGATCATGACTGCCAATCAATGGGACTCCGGCTGCGAAGACAATGCCACATTCACTAATACTGTCGATGCAAGTGACTGAGATAAACATTCACCATACACAAGAAGCACATTTACATTTACATTTACACACAACTCACTTGTGGCTGATGTTGTTCCCTCTCCCTCCCCGAGCTGCTATACACTTCTCATCCACTGCTCCAGGAGAATGCCAAAACTATTGAGAGAGAAAGACCATTTAACATTGATCACACAGACTTACACAGAGTTCTCATCTCGGGTCAGAACGGAGACTGTCACTGCCAGATACAGTGAGGTCATTGTGGGAACTGTCATTCGAGTTCAGGAGGCAGTTGGCTGGTTTGTTGCGTTAAGGACATAGTTCATTAAAAAACTGAAATTGTCATAATATTGACATTTAAAACTTTCTTTTTTTTGTGGAACACACAAGATATTAGGCAGTATGGTTGTCTCAGTCACCATTGACTGTCATTCTACTTTTCGATAACATTAAAGTGAAAGGAACTGAGACTGAGATTTTTTATTTGTGTGTGTCCATGAAGGAAAGAAAGCCATCCTGGTTCCTCCATTTAAAACCATTTTAAACAGTATTTTGCTATTTAGTTTTTTATAATTATGCATGCAGCTTATGACCTGATATTAATTGAGAGATTATACAGAATATTTGTACTTTTAAAATTGAATTTCTCACAGCACAGGACCATTTGAAATGAACTACTAAAGGCTAAATTTGTTTAAACATGGTGAAAAACTAAAGAAATGGTGACAGTCACAGAACTTAAGGATTTAAATTTTCCTTAAATATTTATTTACATTTTAATCTAAATATTTGTTTATTGCAAAAACTCCATGTACATGTTATATGTCCGCTACTTATTGTATATCACACACATTTATTTATTAATTTTTAATAATGTAATATGCAAATAATTTAGTATGCAACTATTACAGAGGATCAGAAGACACAGATGTCGTCACATTGTATATTAGGCATTTTACAAGATATATAAAAATAGATGCACAACATACATGTTGAATTTAGCTTGTAGCTTCAGTAAATACCTGTGCTATTACTGGAAATTCTCTTTACATGAACAAGTTACTATTATTAAAGGCACATGTTTTACAAACATTTAACAGACAAAAATATTCTGAGTGCCAAAACAAGAGCACCAAAAAACACAATTGATAAAGAGCCAAATGTACTTAGAGACAGCCATTAAAGTTTGCGTAATAGTCATTACGAATCTCTTAGTAAAGCTGATCTAAGAAAAGGGGGCTGGTAACCTGGATCTGCCAAAAGCCTAATGTCCTTTCCACAGCATGCACTGCTGCTGAGGTCTGAAGAAATGCTTGATAATTAGTGAACTTGATGGACTGCACACACAGCTCATCTCTCATCAATGTTTACTGCACATTGCCCTGCAGACCCCCCCCCCCCCCCCCCCCCCCCCACACACAAAACACAAATATATAGGTCAGTTTGCATGGTGATGTGCTCTGCAAATAAGAAGATTACATTGATTGAGCCATGTGTTACAGCTAAACAAAAGCATAAAGCAACAATAATATTCATTTTCCTCTTCCTAATTCTCATTTCGAATCTAGGTCTTTCTATTAAAGATGAACAACATCGATTAATTTCATTTTCATAATTAATGAAATTGTTTCATTATATAATGATGCCCATTTTTTGTCAGTTGGGTAGGGGGAGGGCAAAGGTTATAGACTACCAAAACTGTTTCATACTTAACACACATTCACATATACTGTAGAAACTAGAGATGTCTTGCTCTAAAGATTTCTGTCATTGCCAGGTAATTGAAGCCCCGCCCCTTTGGAACCCCAAGTCTGTTACGTCATTAGGTAGAGGGATTCCCGGTCTCTTCCCAGGAAATGTGTTGTTTTCACAGGCAGATGTCCAATGTCCACGGTATAATTGTGAACTAAAATATAATTTTATACCCTAGTATTTGTCCGACCATTCACATGAGCAAATGTGTGACTTATTTGCACAGTAGGACACTTTTTTTTAATTGACAGCCCGCTTTAAAACACTAACACAATAGACACTCAACTCACGAGGACGTTTAATCAATGAGCCATACCAACAGAAACAGATCGATATAACCAACACAATATAAGCAAATTTAACTGCAAAATATATCCAAAATTTATATATATATACATTTTGCCTCGCAGATGTTTTCACACGCGGGACCATTTTTGTTATTTATTCAAAGCACGGAGACTTAACCTGTTCCACCTGAACCATGACAGGACACTGGAAAGATGAGGAGAGACTCATGTCACGCACAGAGAGATCATTCATAAAAGACCGAGCCTGATGCCGTACAAACACACACACACACACACATTGCGCGTGCACACACAACACACCAAAAGAGGAGTGCTTGGAGGGCTGGACATCCGAAGGCAAAGTCATTTCTCACAAAAGTGTCTCTCTCCGCACAAATAGTGTGACATTTAACTGAAGCACAACTTGCCCTCATGCACACTTCGCAAATAAAGTGCTCTCTGCACTCACCTTGTATTTGCTAGGTTAATCTGAGTCGTCCCGGTCAGATATCCAAAAGCTTTCAGTAGTCGTGGGTCCCGTGGCTAACTATTCGGACACACACAATGCCAATCAAACGCTAAGCCACGGTTTTCTGGTGACGTATATGAGAATGGACCAATCAGAAGACGCTCTAGGTTACTCCCCTCTCCCTCTTGTGGCAGATTATGCTGGTGATTATAACAATGCGTTTTAACAATGGTATGACATGGTCGAGCCGAACTATGTGTGTGTGCATGTCAATGCTTTAAGTGTATGCGCCTTATTATTCAGTACAATTAATAATGAATAAAGTTTATATCTGAGTATTGTGGATAAATATACTAATAGCTATTAACCAATGGGTTGTACAGGCAAATCGAATCAAGGCAAGTCTTTTCTCATATAATTTGCATTGTATTTAACAGGCAAAGTAAGTAGGGTTAGGGCCATCTTTTTGCCTCTCAGTAGGGTAACCTCTGTTTCCAAAACAAAAGATCAATAGTGGGGATCTCTTCATATTTCTACCTTTGTTAGTTTTATCTGTTGGCAAGGCAAGGGTGCCATAGTCACTACAGTCTAGTGCAAGTTGAAGGCATCTAGTGTATGTGCTTGCAACTGTGGAGCCAGTAAAGGCATCAATGGAGAAGATATCTCCTTAGGGACCTGAAAAGGGCAACACTTTTTCAGGGAGTGAACACACTTTCAATTATTTATCTATCTATCTATCTATCTATCTATCTATCTATCTATCTATCTATCTATCTATCTATCTATCTATCTATCTATCTATCTATCTATCTATCTATCTATCTATCTATCTATCTATCTGTCTGTCTGTCTGTCTGTCTGTCTGTCTATCTATCGTGAAGCTTTCACATGTTTCCATTGATTGTGGTATAAATAATGGGGGATTGTACTTCTAATTATTTAGACTTACTAACTAATATAGGGAGGGAGCTGCTATTCTGCAGCTCCAGATTATAAATATATCTATTCATAAGAATTTACAGTACAGTGATATGTAGAACAAGTGCTAAAATATTACTGTCTCTTTAAGAATGCCGTCAGCTCAGTGAGTTGAAGTGGTTTGGAGTGTCATAAAGCTTGTTTATTAGAATAACATTTTTAATTTTAAATTTATTTTTATCAACAACCGACTGTAAAAAAAAAAACTACAGTGTATGAAAAGAGACATTATCTATGACAAATTGATTTAATAAATAACATTTTTAGATACAAAAACGAATCAAACCAAACTTTCTCGGTGCTGAACTTTGCTTTTAGAGATTGCAAAGATCGATTTTGGGATCTCAATCAAAATTAAATTAAAATTAACTGGCATAGTTTTACCCAGCCCTAATCCCAATTAGCCTATAATTATTTAAAACCATACATTTTGTTTTATTGGCTAAACAAAGCAAAATGCAGTTAATTTAGAATCACTGGTTTACAGTATATTCTGCCAATGATTCAGTTCTGACAGAATAGCATAAAAACATACAACTTAAGTGCTATTTCTCTAGTGTGCAGTATTTGCACAGTATGCAAATTTTGTGTATGCATGGGACATCCGAATGGCCTACTGACAAATTTGAGTCTATAAAAGAGCATACTGCATAGTGTGACGCAGGAACTGGACATAATGGGTGTTTCTCAATTCTAAGAACGCAGAGAACGGACATGCGTGCTTATGAAGACCAGTCCTGCCAAGCCACCTTGGAAGAACGAACCCGGAAGAACAGAAGGATGTATGTGTCTCGTTTTGAAGGATACATCCTCTGGAGGTCTCTTGACGGCCGCATACGTCATCGAGGCCGTCTCGTTTGAGAAAAGCGAGTAGGACACTCCGAATGCAGCCGTCTTTCACGGGAATTCGGATGATGCATGAGGTGTATCTTTCGATTCTTTGCTTCAATTATTAACCTCATCTGGCTAAAAAAAATTATGCCAATTTGCCCGTAATGTTCACTTCAAACGCAAGTAATGTTAATTCCCAAGCTCAAGTACCTCAGTAGAGGGATGCAGAGGATAGCCTGTAATATGCATGATTATATTAATATAATTAAAAGTATTATAGACTAAATGTACACATGTAAAATATATTTTCTTTAGTACATTCTAAAATGTACTTCTTCCAAAGGGACTTTGTTCCCTTCTCAGTCAAAGTGCTTTTGCTTTTTAAAGAGTGTCTGTCATTTCAACCTTGATAGGGTTCTGTTTCCATTTGTCCTATGAAGGCCGTCTCGTTTAAACGAGGCTTGTTTAAAGGAGAACGCTCGGTCTCCACCTTATTCCTGGGGGTCTTACCAAGGAAACTGATATGGGATGAACTTCCGCCGGGATTCGTTATGTAGCATTCGCTATAGGCAGCGGTCATATAGACCCCGTTTTCAGCTGGTATTAGGATATGATTTGGATGATCCGATGACAAATGATCAGCACTATGATCGGATCACCCGATCACGTCCTTTTATGCATATCGCGGTGCCTTTTCTGTGGTCCGTTCTGCATAAACCAACGGATCATTTTAGCTTATCGTGGCCAACCCACTGGACCCCTCGGTTCTCCCAATAGTCAGTCCTCCCCTGATTGGCCCCAAAGTGCATCGGCCCACTGAGAAAATGCCCAGTATGCCAGAATACCAGTCCTGCCCTGCCATGTACTCACAGAGCCAGTGAGGTTTTCCAAGACTGACATGTTAAAAGAATAAAGTCTGTAAACATTAGTTTTCTCCATGTTTATTACTGTATTAAAATTATGCCCAAAAACAACAACAAATGTTGATGGAGAATAACGACTCTCACAAGACGTCAGACTTTCGCAAGCTTACAGTGGGAAACGCTTAAGGAAAAATCAAAACGATAAATGTCCTTCGTCTGCCACCGTAGTACCGAGGCCTACAAATCACCATCCGCTGCATCCTCGATTTCAAGGACACATCCGGGTAATTTCCTGTGTTCTCTTGCTTCTTTAGGATTGGAATTGAACTTCAGCAGTGGATGATGCTCTATTGGGTTGAAATCTGGTGACTGTGGGGGCCATTTTAGTACAGTGAACTCATTGTCATGTTCAAGAAACCAATTTGAAATGATTCGAGCTTTGTGACATGGTGCATTATCCTGCTGGAAGTAGCCATCAGAGGATGGGTACATGGTGGCCATATAGGGATGGACATGGTCAGAAACAATGCTCAGGTAGGCCGTGGCATTTAAACGATGCCAAACTGGCACTAAGGGGCCTAAAGTGTGCCAAGAAAACATCCCCCACACCATTACACCACCACCACCAGCCTGCACAGTGGTAACAAGGCATGATGGATCCATGTTCTCATTCTGTTTACGCCAAATTCTGACTCTACCATCTGAATGTCTCAACAGAAATCGAGACTCATCAGACCAGGCAACATTTTTCCAGTCTTCAACTGTCCAATTTTGGTGAGCTCTTGCAAATTGTAGCCTCTTTTTCCTATTTGTAGTGGAGATGAGTGGTACCCGGTGGGGTCTTCTGCTGTTGTAGCCCATCCGCCTCAAGGTTGTGCGTGTTGTGGCTTCACAAATGCTTTGCTGCATACCTCGGTTGTAACGAGTGGTTATTTCAGTCAAAGTTGCTCTTCAATCAGCATGAATCAGTCGGCCCATTCTCCTCTGACCTCTAGCATCAACAAGGCATTTTCGCCCACAGGACTGCCGCATACTGGATGTTTTTACCTTTTCACACCATTCTTTGTAAACCCTAGAAATGGTTGTGCGTGAAAATCCCAGTAACTGAGCAGATTGTGAAATACTCAGACCGGCCCGTCTGGCACCAACAACCATGCCACGCTCAAAATTGCTTAAATCACCTTTCTTTCCCATTCTGACATTCAGTTTGGAGTTCAGGAGATTGTCTTGACCAGGACCACACCCCTAAATGCATTGAAACAACTGCCATGTGATTGGTTGATTAGATAATTGCATTAATGAGAAACTGAACAGGTGTTCCTAATAATCCTTTAGGTGAGTGTAGGTACTGCTGTTGAAATGTTTACTGTAGCATAATGCACACTGTTTTACATACTACTTTCGAAACTAGTAGGCAGTATTCACTGTAGTATGCTGTAAGCAACACAGTAGTATTCCATTCTGAATGTAGCCTAGGAATGGAATAGCACAATTCTTGCTGCATACTGTGCAGTTTACACTGAATAACTGATTCAGTAATGAGTCAAATAAATGTTTTACATTTACAGGAACAAAGCGCACTATTAACAGGACAGGAAACAGGAGCTCAAAAACAAACAATTACATAGAAACTAGAACACATAACCTACAAAAGCACACAGTGCCACCAAGGGGCCATTGGGGAAAGCCACAGGAGCTCCATGAGAAGAATCTGGAAAAACTGGAATAGCTTTCATAATCTGCTATTAACTGATATTACATTGTTGGTTTTCTGTAGATTCATCTTTTAACATCTGTACAGGTTGATTAAACTTGTCTCTATATAAATGATCACCTTATATTGGATTTTAAACGTGCATGCTTTCACATTGTTGAAAGGCATTGAAAACGGCAATGAAAAGCAACACTGTGCATATGACGTTGATCAGCTCTTAAATTTGTAATACTTTGGACGTCAGATTTGTGTCACCTGCATGAGTGCAAATGCTCTTAACATCATTAATTTCATTCTATGTTTACAGTATCTGTTTCATTATCCATCTTCCGAATGTCCAAAATATGTCACTCATTTTGGCAAGGACAGTTTCGGGTTTATAATGTTTTTGTTTAAATTGATACGTTTTGGAAGTTTTTGACATTCTGCTCTTCATTTGTGGAGGAATTTGTATTTAAGATGATTTGACCCTGTTTGCATAAACATCTGAACATTTCTCAAAAAGCAATTTGATAGCATTAATCAAGGGTGTAGATCCCAGGGGGATGGGGTAGTTGTACTTAATTCTAGCTTCATGCTGCAAAGTATGTTAACTTCATTGTTTTAAACATTTTCATTGTCCTTGTCCATTTTTCTTTTCTTTTTCAGAGAACTGCTGGAAATTTTTTTAAAAAGCCATTAAAGACAAAGCCCAGAGCATATTCTTTAATACGACTGGCATATCCATATCATTATTGAGAGAAGACCACAGACAACTCTTTCAAATATAGTGGATTTGATTATCACTGTTATACTGTACAGTAAGTAATGACTCTCCTTTGATCTTTAGGATTACAATGGACACAATAGGCATACACACAGTAAGCCTTAATACAATCACCTTTTTGATGGCTCATTGATCTGTGATGAAAGAGAGCACACATTTCTACAAGTCCATATTCAACAGAACTATATATGTTGGAGCATTTCACACAGATGTATACTTGTACAGACATATTTCCTGTTCAATGATCTGATGTGTTAGTTATTTGAATGTTCTGCAATGTGTTCACTATCCTTATTGGGGCAGTGCTTCACAAGAAGTTGCGGATCTTGATGATACAGAGGTTTTTATTTTTATGAGACCTGGTTGGTGAAGTAATGTTGAACAGATGATGACTCGTGGACATAACTGGATGAACACACAATTGCTGAGATCACCACACCAAATGGTCCTCATATCTGTGGATGAACAGGCAATACATGCTTATTGTTGAACATAATTGTTTCTGCAGTACATAATGAGCACTTTCCACAGCTGGACAGTAGTCATCAACTTAAAATGAGCTAAAATCTTTTTTATTATTGTTATCATTGTTCACTTGAATAATGCTAAATGGAACAAAGTCAGTGATAATTATAATATTGCTGTAATAGCAGTGCAATACTAAGTGCAAATTACGGTGCACATTTCTCAGTGTAATAATGGAAGGATGGAGCTGCATGAACTCATTTTCTAAACCTTACCTGGACTGGGGGTGGGACTCTGTTTCACCAAGCAGAAGGTCTGAAATGAAGGTGTCAGCACTGGATCTTTTGCCATACCTGTGAGACAAACAAAAGAGTAAACATCACAGATTCCAATTTCAATGGTAGTTGTAGTTGTAGGCAGAGCTGTTTATCTTATTGCCAGTTGTGACAACCGGTCCCATCAGAAAGAACGCCTCTTTTCCAGCTCGTGATATATTTCATCCCCTGTTGTGTCTAAGAATTCAGCTTTTTGTAACTGTTGTTGAGGGGGAAAGTGTTTGATTCTCGCGACTCGGCATTTTACTTTATCCACTTTCTTATCTAGAGAAAAATAAATAGTTTTGTTATGTCTTACATTTGTAACAGTTGTTGAGGGGGGTAATGCGAAGTCATCCACAATTTTGCGATTTTGCGAAAATTGCTGATTTTACCATTTTATTGTAGGCTATCCCATTTATTATCTAGAGAAACATACATTTATAATAAAAAGTTTAGTTATGTCTATAAATTCAGCGTACATTTGTAACTGGGGAGGGGGGGCAATACGATGCAATCAAAATTTCCAAAGAAATCTTTGGTTTGTTTTCGCAATTTTGCGAAAATTGGTTACGCTATTTTACCATTTTATTTGACCCCCTTTGTTACACAGAGAAAAATATATATTTTTTTGTTATATTAATGAATACAGCTAACATATATATATATCTGTTGTTGAGGTGGAAAAGTAGACAATGCGAAGTAATCCACATTTGACATCTTCGGTTGATTTTCGCAATTTTACGAAAATCGCTGATTTGACAAACAATAGACATTTAAAGTGTATTTTTCGACACAGTTGTTGGTAAAAAATATATATATATTAGGTAAAATAAAATATGAACTACAAATCCAGACCCCGCTGTTTTGACATAACAAAGAAACGCATTTAAAGTGCTGTGTGGGGTGCAGTTAATTAGAGAATCAGCGGGGTTTATCAGAGGATTAATACCGAGCTTTTGGAAAGAAATGCTGCTTTATTCTCTCCAGTTGCCTCAAGGAAGATATTTTAGTACAGACTGCTGTCATTATGAACTCACTTTCTTAGACAGGTTTAGCTAAAATACGCAATACACATCAACACAATTTTACCAAAGCAAAATAAAAACAAAGTGCAAAGTACGTTGATTTGAGATGAGATTTAAATAGGCTATTATATAAGTTATACAGTTGGTGAATAATTTACCTCTGCCTTGTTATGAGGTTGATGTAGTGTCTTAATGCTGAATAATACTTGGCCAGCTCTTCCGCAGGTGCGTCCTCACCCGGGTTATCGGGTTTTTTTGGGTAGCCTTCCGTAAGAGTTCCCAAGCAGGAGAACAAGAGGAAGGCGCACGCTGCCCAACCGATCCACATATTAATGTGGCAATGCATCTGGCGTTAAACAAAACAAAAAATTCATTTTTGTGCCAACACGTAATCCTATGTAAACCACTCAATTCAAACATACATTTCTTACTATCAAGCCATTCCTAAGTAATTACTAATAACATATCTAAAATACTTCTCAGTATTGAGTTTTATAGGTAGTATTACTATTTATGTAGAATTTTAATAATCATATCTGCATGTTCTATTACTGTCTAGAAATAATTAAGAGAGAAAAACTGTTTAAAATAGCATTGAGAAGTATTAAGACGTCAAACTTCGTCTGGCATGAAATAGTCAAAAGGTTTTAAATTCTAAAAATTGTATGATAGGTTAATATAAACAAAATACTAACTCTACCTTGGACGAGGACTTTGATGATTGCACTTCTTGTCAGCTGGGTGTCGACTTTTCCGATTTTCCTGAATGCTGAATCGTGCGTCGTCTGGTTTTATACCTGTGCGGCTCGTGCTATAAAGAGCGGAGCCCACGCGCCAGTAATCGCGACTCTTTTTGTTGCGCGCGAGCCCGCGTCACGGATTAAATCCTCTTGTCATCAGCGCCTTATAGAACGCGCACAATTCTTGTTTGGTCCTCATTTTAAAGTGAGTGGGAGGTTTTTGGGACGTTCGTTGCACTAAACACAGCAGTCGTGTCGAGAGAAACTAAGAATCTTGATATACATCTGTCAGTCATTGAGATGAAATGGTTTTGCTCCATTGAAGGCTACTTCATCAGCCATTATCATGTGTTGATGAGAATCAACCAATCTTTACATTTTACACAACTTCTTGGGTTGTTCTAATTTTCTTTATCTCTACTTTATTTTAACAGATTGCTTCATCAATTCTAAAACTGTTATTTATTCTAAGTAGCACAAAGGTCGAAAAATAATGAGAGGAGTTTTGTGATTGTCAACTTAATCTCATGTGTCTCATGGAGTACAATGGATGCTCTCAAAACCCAATGCATAGCAACACAATGCCATTTTCTTTTGGAGTCCAGCTAATTAAATTATATAAAATAAAAATTACATTGAAATGGAGAGGAAATAAAAGGCAATATTGATTCATGAAACTGGGTCAAAATGCACAAGTTTTTGCCAGAGCTTGGAAAACATGGCCAATCTGCTCAAACCATGTAAGATAAAAGCATTAGAGCTGCCAGAGAAGCAGGAATAAGAGATTTGGAAGATTATTTCAAGCATTGCCTGAATGATTCCAGTCTTATGGGGGTCCTCTTGAGCTGTATGTAGGGGCACAGTCGATGTTCAGGTTAATAATGTATCAAAACAGAGCATGCATGCATTCAAATTATTACCGAATCAATTAACAAAATACGTCTTCTTCTGATAAATCTTTTTCAAATGATTATTTCTTCTATTATCATTATAGGTAGCACCAAACTACATAAGTCCTGATGGTTCTCCTTAAGCCACTAATAAACTAATAATATATTGATGACAAATTATACTTCCATTTGCCATTAACAAACATATACTGAAGGTATGACTAATTATTAACAGATTAGTAGCTAGTTCATCAACATTTAAATCTTTCAAATCAAACTTTCAGGACATTCATGGACATGGCTTGTTGAGCGCATTACCGGGGAGACCTAGCACATGTGGAGGCTTCACGCTATTCTCCATGGCATCCACTCACAACTTACCACGTGCCCCACCGAGAGTGAATCACGTTGTCACATTATAGCGACCACGAAGAGGTTAACCCAATGTGACTCTACCCATCCTATCAACCGGGCCAATTTGGTTGCTTAGGAGACCTGGCTGGAGTCACTCAGCACGCCCTGGATTCCAACTCGCAACTCCAGGGGTGGTGGTCAGCATCTTTACTCGCTGAGCTACCCAGGCCCCTGAAAGTAATACAATGTTAATATATTTTATATGACATAAACTACCAGAAAGAAGCCATTTTGCATCTGTATATGTTATTTTATTTTATTGTTTTTCTATGAAAATATGAGCCAGACCAGTGGTTACGAAACTTTTTACCTTGAAGCCCCTTCTACTTATATACTGCATGTCTACACATACAGCATATGCAAAGGTTATGCAATGCACGTTCCCAAAAATCATTGTATTATAATACAATGATGGATACTTATGCCATGGATGCACGCTCTCTCTCTCCTCGTGCTCTATGTGTTTGCTCGTGTGCACGTGCAAGAGAGCACTATCAACGATGGCCATGAGAAATGCAAAATGATGATTAAAATACAAAGATTTTTGGGAACGTGCTTTGCGGATTTTGCGCAACCGCAATAGACATGATACTTGATGCTTTTCTAGTGATTGCCATTTCAACTGGTCTATTACATATTGACGCAGAGCCATGCAGATGATTGATGGTCTCGTTATAAAGCACCAACAAGTTATGCTGGTCAGTGTGTCAGCATACTGTTGCCAATCATAGGGTACAGGAACTTTCGGAAACAGCATGCCGACTTACCGTTTGATCATGTTGCGTGTTGCAGTGCGTGGTTATGGTGTTATTGAATTCTCATGACAACTGAAGATCAAAGAAAACAAAGCACTCGTCTATGCGACAGCCAAAGCACCTGCGTTAGAAGCATAATACAGTAAATTTGGTACATGTCATCCTCACGAGTCTGTTGTTGGTAGAGACATTTTATGTTTTTTTCCCTCTATTTTTTATGTTTGAGATTTTGCTTATCACGTTGAGTTAGATGAGGGGGCAGACATGCTGACATGACATCACGCATATTATGGATTCACACTTTATTTTATCTCCTTTTTCTCCCCAATTTGGAATGCCCAATTCCCAGTACTTGGTAGGCCCTCGTGGTGGCATGGTTACTCACCTCAATCCGGGTGGCGGAGGACAAGTCAGTTGCCTCCACTTCTGAGACCGTCAATCTGTGCATTTTATCAAGTGGCTCGATGTGCATGACACTGCAGAGACTCACAGCACGTGGAGGCTCATGCTACTCTCTGCGATCCACGCATAACTTACCATGCGCCCCATTGAGAGAGAGAACCATTAATTGCGGGAGGTTACCCCATGTGACTCTACCCTCCCTAGCAACCAGGCCAATTTTGGTTTTTAGGAGACCTAGTTGGAGTCACTCAGCACGCCGTGGATTCACGACTCCAGGGCTGGTAGTCAGCCTCAATACTCGCTGAGCTACCCAGGCCCACACGGATTCGCACATTTAAATTTGACTCACTATGTTTCTCAGAATCTTGCATGTGAGTTCTAGATTAATCTGTCATATTTCAAAGTGCTGTCCATAATTTTGACATAAAAAAACAAGCAAGAAACTCCACTTAAACCATCTTCACAAAATAAGTAACGTGCCTCTTTTAAAAGTATTTGGTATGTGAGGGAAGATACATTAGGGAGTTTTAATTCTGATGGTAAGGCTGCAATAATAAGTCCATAACTTTGGGAGTTAGATAAAGCTGTTAGTCGTGCCAGTACGGCCAAATAATTTTGCAGTTTATGAGGACATTATTTTAGGTTACAAACTGGTAATTACAAGGGTATTATGCTATAAATGTGTTTTTAAAAATAAAAACATACTAAATTATGTTTTTTGGAAAATGTAAAATTGCAGTTTCTGTGAGGGTTAGGTTTAGGGGTACGGTTAGGGTTAGGGAATAGAATTTATAGCTCGTACAGTATAAAAATCATTATGTCTATGGAGAGTCCTCATAAGGATAGCCGCACCAATGTTTGTGTGTGTGTGTGTTTGTGTGTGTGTTTGAGAGCAGGTTGAGTCACAGAACTTTGCATGGATTATTCAGCAGTATAACTGCGGTGTCAATAGCATTGCATGCATCCAATCATACCATGGCTGGCTTTTGTGTGTTCTCCAAGCGTCATCATACTTATTTATTATTTATTATATTTAACATTTCATGCTGTTTTATTCTGTGAAATCTTTTCAGTTCATTTTATATTGTAGTTATAATGTGTATTGGCTGCTGTGCAGAGATTCACCTCTAGAGTTTCAGAAGTGTTACAAAGATTTCAACAATGTCACAATTTGTGTTCAGATTTGCCAAACCCAATAAAGTCTGCAGTAAAATGTCAACTCAAGAATTTCTTAGCAAATGCTTCAGAGACTGTGCTACGCTGCTAATATTAAGTATAGAGCTTTAAAATGAACAACTATCACATTCATTTCTGTTTTTTATTTCTCCTTATGACTTTTCGGAGGAACATATCAGCCAAAAATATTCACTTAAAGGGAATATTTCAGGTTTAGCACAAGAGAAGCTCAATCAACAGTATTTGTGGCATAATGTCGATGACCACAAAAACTACTTTCTTATCATCCCTCCTTTTCATTATAAAAGCATATATCTGGGTTACAGTGAGGCACTTACAATGGAGGTGAATGGGGCCACATTTTGGAGGGTTTAAAGGCAGAAATGTAAATATTATAATTTTATAAAAGCACTTACATTAATTCTTCTGTTAAAACATGTGTGTTATTTAAGCTGAAACATTGTTTAAATAGTAATTTTTTACAGTTGTTTTAGTGTTTGTTGACATTAAATCATCATGGCAACAAAATTGTAAAATTGGATATAACTTAAACAGAAAAGGTTAGTAAGTGATGTTACCACACTAAAACCATGTTATTGTTTGTCTTGCGCCTACACTTTTTAAAATGATCTTGAAATTCAAAATATGCTCAAATATTCCCATGGAAAAGTGAATTTCTGACACTGTTGACCAATTATGTGCCATTTATTTTGAACTCAGAGACAAAGCATAGTGTTGCTACCAAATATCCTGAACAAAATGATAGAATATCTTTGATGCTATGAACCTCGCAAAATTGATCGAATCCAGCATCTCGTTCTTCTGCAGAAGTGCTCATCTCAGCAAACAGGGGACGTCCCCGGGACGTTGCGAGCGTCCACTTAGGTCGGCATTTGGTCCGCTTTGTAACGTTCCGATGATATTCTGAACGTTCGCTACAAGTCCAATGTTCATCCGGGCCAGACCGTCCCTATCTGACATTTCCATTACAACACTTGCTAAATCCATGTGTTCCCTTTTATTATCAGACCTGACCTTGACCTTGCACCTGAGGCAAAGGAAAAATTTAACTAAAATATAAACCCATATTGGATTTAACCATAAGGAGTGTGGATATTATTCCTTAAAAACATCCCTTAAATTAACTGTGATAATGGATTTTATGCAGAAACCATGTTTTGTTTTGCAGATTGACCTTACTATGGTATTGTGGTTGCTATGGTTGTACTAATAAAACTAATAGATTCTATGGAACAAATATTATTTCCCTTAATATTGGTTTAGAAACTACTCAATATTCTGTAAAACATGGCCTTTATATTATCTTATATATCTTATATTACAAAGATCCCACATAACCTGCTTATATTTGTATACTATAATAATTATATTGTATTTAAAATAAATAAAAAGATCTGACTCATTGTATTTTTTTCATTAAAGAAATTTTCCCACATTACTATATATTACTTTTTGGTATTTTCAATTAAATGTGTGCTTCATAATCTAAATCACAGTGCACATATTCATGGAATAGTGATTTAATCCACCATTGTGAAGTTATATTTTAACTGATTAAATATAAAGTGCCAATACTAATACATTTATTTTGATTAATATGACACAGCGTGTATAAGTGGTTCTTTTTCGAGTCTTTTGGAGTCTTTGGATGCTCCCATTAGGAAGTACTGTGAAGTAAATAATTGTTGTCACAGCAAATATCCACACAAGCACGTTAAATCAAGGAAAAACAAACTTGAATGTAATACTACAGTTCAAATGGAAAACTCCCAAGACTTGTATTATTGCTAAGGGTTCAAAATGCAAGCAGACAGAAATGGAGAATGACAGTTGCTGAATCAGATGCACAGCTGACACACACACACACACACACACACACACACACACTTTACAATTGTTAAAAAATAAAAATAAATACTTTGTTCCTTACAATTTCTTACATGTCTTTTTTCTTTGGTTAGCCGAAAAGTTAAATAAAATGACGTTCAAAGGACTTTAAGTGAAAGTCCCAGCTAACAAAAAAGGTCCTCAGAACGTCAACTAAATGGCCTCTGTGAACGTCCCCTAAACGTCCTGAATGGACGTCCTGTGAACGTCCCCTAAACGTCCTAAATGGATGTCCTGTGAACGTCCCCTTGAGGCCCCACACATGGACGTTCGTGGGACGTTCGTAGAGGCCATTTATGGGACGTTCTGAGGACCATTTTTTGTTAGCTGGGATTGTAGCAACCTGGGAACTTACAGTATAACACGATTTTGTTTCTTGTTGGACTGATAAAAAAATCTGTGCATCTGACTCGTAGTAACTACGTAGAAGCCAGCTAATCAGAGTAAAATCTGAGATATCCATCTGAGACTATTAACAGTAGGCCTAGTTGGCCACTAGCAGAGCTGTAATTATGACATTGCCCCCCCCCCCCGAATAGCTTCAAAGTGCTATTTGCCTTCCCTTTATTCACAAAATATTACTACAAGCTTTAAAAACATAACAACGAAGTTTATCGATAACAAAATAAAAAATGTTGTCTACCTTATTGTGTTGAGGTAATTGCATGAAACATGTGCATCGAATTTGCTATTTATATCTGCAGTTAAAAGTAAATGGCCACAATATTCCAGAACATATTTCCAAGAAATTATGTGTCTGATTATTGTTTTATAGGCTTAGTCAATCATTGATTTAAAAAAAGTCGTCATTCTTTAAAGTGATACGTGTGTGTAGGAGTATATTTTATGAACCAATCTTTTCAAGAAAAATAAAATAAAGGAGGGGAATAGATCACAGAAATACTGGTGCTGTGGTGACACCTGTCTCCTCCAGCGTTTTGCCTGCAACCTAATGCACGCCAGAGGTTTAGAGTCATAGGTTAGGCACAAAGGTGATATATAATATCAATAAAACCACCTGCGTCTCTGTCTGACCAACAAGCTCATGTCTTGCTGCTGACAAATCAATAATGTCTGTCAAGAAACCAGGTAAAACTGGGGACATAACATTGACCATCACCTGTTGGTCTCTCTATACAGTTCATTATCCTTATATCCATTGCGAGCCTAATCATTATTGCATTATCAAAAGAAAAGCACAGTCAAATATATTGGGCATTGCCAAATAGAAGAAACTACATTTATAATTGGATATAAATAAATGTTTACAATTGGATTAAATCTCTTGCATATTAGACAGTGTATCATTTCGACAGAAAAAGCATAGGGCTAAATCTAATGCCACTCACACACATAAACATTCTTATATATGCTATTAGCATATGTGTGCATACATTTGTGGCTCGTGTCAAAATTAGTTAATCAGCGCCAATGAAGTGCCATAAGTTTCTTTCAAAGCCTAGAGGCTGCTAAAAGCAGTTACACTCAGAAACACATGCACACACTCATTTACTCACACAATTCTCTGACTCATGTGCAATTACTGTTCTTGTTTCTTCTCCTACTCTCTGTATCGGAGTTCTTCAACACGTTACATAAAAGGCTTTATGTTAAAGGAATGCATTAAAGAAAAGCTGAATACAAGTCCTGAGATAAAAACGTCAAACTAATTTCCCTCCACTCAAAAATCAATTGTCTCTTTTCTGTCTTCTACCACCTCTATCTCTCTCCCTCTCCTCTCCCTTTATCACTCTCTGTCTCTGAACGGTTTTGCAATGTCTCATTAATCCATAAAAAGCATGAAACTTTTGTTTTAATGAAACAGTCTCCACTCTCTTCATAATTGTTATTCAACTGTCCATTCCTGCACCTGAGTCATCGTGGTCAGTCTTCAAAGTGCAGGCATCGCTGTGTGTCGTAGAGTATTTGAGAGAGTATGAGGAAGAATTGGAGTGCTTTGAAGCACAAATGTCAGAGATCATCTTTTATTACTGTCAAGGGATCTTGTATTGATTTTGCACAGCTGCATGATTTCACACTTGCTTTTGTCTCCTTTCTCGTAATCATGGGCTCGGTTTGAATAAATAACAACACCAATCCGACATTCTTGATCTCTGTTCCCTCACTTCTTCTCCTCCTCCTCTTCCAAACCTTCAAAGCACCACTGAACAGAATAAAGGATTGGCGACGAGAGGCAGCACCTCAAGTCACAATCACAACACAGATTCAGCTTTGATTTTCAAGCTTTTTAACAAAGAAATTGAAAAAGTAATTGTCTTGACTTGCTTTTAGGTCTCGCTGTTTTCATTCATGGTAATTGATGTTGTTCTTTTCAACATCACACAATGTCATAGACTCTGACAATTGTGTCACAATCTGCCAGCCTCATAGGAGATGGAAAAGAGAAGCTCTTAAGGCACTTTACGGGGCTTCAATACAATTCAGTATAATATAAACAGACTATTCATAAGTCTAGACAGAAGGTGAAGTGCCTTGTGATTTTTGTTGAGTATCTATACAATTTCTACTGCAAGTATAGGTCTTGTCACGACTTATTAATGTACCAGTTTAAACAAAACTAATAAAGCATAATTGAAACCCACACTTCTTGAAAAATACTGTATAATTGATTGGCAGCTGCCCTTTCCATGTGGTATGCGAGTTATAACTTTGCTTAACTCCTTTCATCAGGTTTTTATTGTTTCAAATGAGTCATCTCTTGGAATTTCAGAAGGCAAACAAAATCTGTTGTATTTTCTTAAACTCAAACAAAAATATTTTAGCAATTATTTTTTTTAGGATTTACGCATTTCTATTTAATCTTAAAAAAAAAATAGTGTATTTTGTATTTGCCCTTGTGAAAATTTTCATGCATTTATTTATTTATGATATAGTGGGGTTTGTAACAAGACCATAGCAAGCACATGGAAGCATGGATCTTCTTCACTTCCGTGGTTGTATGTAACATGATTTCTATAAACAAATAATGGCATTTTTGCAATTACATTCAGTAGGCCTACTCTAAACACATGTAAAAACAATAAATACAAAATATAAACATTTAAAAGTTGTAACAAAAATGTATTATATTCCCTCACTCACCTATTGTAGCCTATGACAAATTTAATAGAGCTAATAGTGATATGATAATATGTATTATGTATCTATTTCTCTCTAAAGTAAAGAAAGTGCTACCATAGTAAATTCAAGGGTGGTGATGTAGAATTCTGTGCTGAATTCAAATGATTTCTGCATCTCACACCGTGCTTCTCACTGATTCTCACAGTGCTGAAATGATCAGAGGTGCGTGTTTAATAGCTCAAGACTGGTCTGTAAGTAAAAAAGCATCTGCTTTTTGCTCACGTATCCACTTACAGAGCCATATTGAACATTAGAGGAAGTTGTGATTTCGCCTGCCTATTTGACGCTGCTAATCCAAATACTTCAGATGCGTTGCTAGACTTCAAAATCAGCTGAACCGTGGTAGGCTACAAATGCATACCAACCCGTATAATGGAGTCTAGTTAAACATTTTAATGCAAATAGAATCTTGATGATAGACTTTATTAACATGACTGATAAACGCCCCCCATTTGTAACCTATCCTCGCCACCCACCCACCCCACTAATTTCTTTTCCACTAAATTAAATTCTTTGAACGCCCCCCTGGGCCCCAGTTGAGAACCCCTGGCTTAAGCAAACTAGGAGGTGAGTATTTTTCTAGTCTGCTTTTATTCTCTTCTTTTCCTCCCTAATACTTGACAATCACAGCACCATGGTGACTTCTGGGGCAGTGTACATCAGTTGCTTTAAAGACCTCAGAAGGGTTTCCATGGCAAGGAGATTAGACTTTTAAGCAGAAGGTACATTTTGAAGTTTTCCTTATTTCCTTGTATTTGTAAATGGTCTCCACTGCCGGAGAATTTGTGAAGTCATTTTGTTGTGTATTGGCATAGGATTAAGGTTGTCAAGATCCAGAAAGTCACAGTTTGTCCTAATTGTGTTGACTGAATTTATTTTTAGTTCTTTTAAAGAACCTGGTGGTTTTTAAGGACTGTTCCGGATTCAATACAAGTAAAGCTCAATCGACAGCATTTGTGGCATAAAGTTGATAACCAAAACATTTATTTTGACTCATCTTTCCTTTTCTTTAAAAAAAATAAATAAATCTGGGTTACACTGAGGCACTTACAATGAAAGTGAATGGGGCTAATATGTAAACATTAAAATACTCACCATTTCAAAAGTATAGCCACAAAATGTTAACAATATCCATTTTAACATGATTTAAGTGTGATAAAAACTTATTAGCTCTATGTAGTTTTAATTTTATTTAACTTCGTTGCCATGAGTGCACAATGCTGTAACCCCCCCCCATTCCTGCCATTAAACCCATTAAATTTGGCCACTGTAAACTCAATTTCCCCTGCTCTTGAGCGCTCTGATCTATGAGAAAAGGCCAATGAGAAATTGGCAGACAGAATTTGTATGTCCTGCCCCCGGACATACGGGTATAAAGGAGGGGAAATGCATCTGTTTCATTCAGAAATTTTCTTCGGAGCGATGGTTGTGTATGCAGCGAGCTGCGAGTCACACACTGTTCATCTCTGAGCGATTGCTGTTGGATCTACGGCGCATATCAGCGGAATTCTCCCTTCTCTGCAGGGCAGTGCAGCTTGTCCCTGGATGCTTCGACAGCACAGTTAAAAGAGTTTGTGGCACGGTGGAGGGCGGGGCCGGGTTGCGACTCACCACGCCCGGTCCCGTATTAGTCTAATCAAGCCTCCGAGAGGGTTAAAGGCCGATTGCGGAGGACGTGCGGGAGAGAGCGATCATTACGGACATGTCCGTCGTCTTATGTGTTTGTCTTTTGAGTTTTCCATTAAAACTATCATTTATATGTCAAGCCGGTTCCTCGCCTCTTCCTTGCCCGTGAACATGAACTTCTTTACAGAGTTATTTCTCTAAAAGAGTTATTTTCTCTAAAAGAGCAAATACACAGCTGGTGTTGAACTTCCTTTTCAGGACGTGTCTTTATAAAGATGCCCTTCCGCCCCTGTGTAGTTCCTGGATGCGGTAGAGTGCTCTCCGCTTCTGACAGCTACAGGCTCTGTCTCATGTGTCTGGGCTGCGATCACACTGAGGCAGTGTTTATGGATGGTTCATGTTCTCAATGCGATGGTTCGACCATGGCAACGCGAACCACCCGCGAACCACCCGCCCCCTGCACGCTCGTTGACTTCCGTCGGGGCTCGAGGCAACAGCGGCTAGCCTCACAGCCAGCCCGCCTATCTTCTTGAGCCCCCCGAGCTGTATGAGCTCGCCGCTGCATCGGAGAACGGTTCGGCATATGACGCGGATGACTCGACAGGGCTGCAGCCTTTGGGCCAGCACACCCGGTCTGAGGCTGACGCCCAGATGTCCGACATGCTTGCCCGGCCCGCCATCAGCGTGGGGCTTGACTGGAACCCAAAAACCACCCCCCCCCCCCCCCCAGCCTTCGTGGCTGGATGATTGGTTCCTTGGGTCTGCGCACCGCTCACAGCCACGCCCTTCTCCACCCGTCACCAAGCCTCTCACTCATCTGCTCTCACTACCCTCGACGGCGGAGCAGCCCACGGTTACACGGTGGTCCCCCAGGTGGACAGAGCGGTTGCAATCCACCTGTGCCCCGAGAACGCCGCCACCTGGCGGAGTCGTCCTGTGCTCCCCTCCAAGGCCTGTAGGATGACATCTTCACTGACCTCCAAAGCCTACAGCACCACCGGACTGGCCGTTTCTGCTCTGCATGCCATGGCCCTCCTGCAAGTCCACCAGGCCAAGGCACTTAAATATCTGCACATGGGTAGTCCTGATCCTGAAATGTTGCAGGAACTCAGCGACCAACCTTTCCAGGAACATCATCTGTGGCTGAACTTGGTTGAGATGCGCTTCCTCGACGTGCCTGTCTCCCAGTTTGGTCTGGCGACACCGTCAAGGACTTTGCCCAGCAGTTCTCCGTGGTAAGAAAGCAGACGGAGGCCATTTAACACATCCTGCCCGGCTGCAAACCTGCCGCCACAGGCCACGCTCCATCTGCTCGCCGAGGGTGTCCTCCTGCGGCTAAGACACGTGCGGCTTGTACAAGCACACTCAACAAGAAGTGTTGCATCCTTGTGGGCACTGGCCAGGGGCACCTCCCTGGCAGACATATGTAGAGCAGCGGGTTGGGCAACACCCAATACCTTTGCTAGATTTTACAATCTCAGGGTTGAGTCGGTTTCATCCTGTGTTTTCTCAGGTCTGAGATGGTACAAGCTGACAAACTGACCGGGTGGATTACTTGCACCTAGCACCCTTTCCCTTGGCTGAGGTAAAATTTTGCGCTCTTACCCCAGGAGATCCCACTAACTCGGCTCTCTGGATGACTCCTCCCTAGCCTTCTGGGTCCGCGAATTCAGCTGAGGAATTTGCCGACCAAATCCAATGTGGGTACTCAATCTACCCTGTACTGGAATAGGTGCTCCACAGGTCAGGCCTCCTACATGGACTTCTCCCTGTGTGTATTTTCTGCGGTATGGTCCCCTTGCGAGCGGACCCGCGTCTCCCTTGGGCAGTTCCCACTACCCCCTGGTCGCCGTGTCTGTAGCAACTCCTCCCTCCCAATGAGGCAGGATCTACCACCGCACCACTTTTCTCATGTGATGTATTTCACCACTCTTACCTTCCCCAGCTTGGGCAGGTGTGATCTCCACAGGGTCTTTTCCCCCTGAAAGAATAGGAAACTGGGAAAGATCGCCTTCCCCGATGCATATGAGGGCCCCAGCCGCTTTAGCTCTATGTGAGAAAGATAGAGAGAGAAAAGGTGCAACTGGCACGGCCTGCTCCCATTCTTGGCAGTGTCGCCTTGTTCCCCCCCAGTCGGGGGTAAAGAACCAGAAGGCTCTGATGATTTTATGGGGCATTGGGGAAGGGTACGTGCAGTCTTATACAGCTGGTCACTTTGGCACGTAAAATACCTGCCTGCTCCTGTGTCAGCAGTACACTTACACGGCTCAGCGCATGGCGTGATTTAAATTGGACCCCTAATGTCGCTAATTCGACACAACATCGAAGTGAGTGACAGATGGGGAACATCTAGGTTATGGATGAAAGCTCTGTTCCCTGATGGAGGGAACGAGACGTTGTGTCCTCCTGGCCACATCCCTGAACTGAGCCACTGTTGCGTTCGAACCATTATCGGCTCCTCAGAAAAATCCTGAATGAAACAGATGCATTTCCCCTCCTTTGTACCCGTATGTCCGGTGGCAGGACATGCAAATTCTGTCTGCCAATTTCTCATTGGCCTTTTCTCATAGATCAGAGATGCAAAAGGCGCTCAAGAGAGACCCCTAGTGTCGCTTCTTCGACACAACGTCTCGTTCTCAGGGAATGGAGGTTACATCCGTAACCTAGACGTTTAGCTTTTTTTTTGTTAAGGAGGGACGAGCGATATTATTTTTGTAGTTATCAACATTATGCTAGAAATTTTGTTGATTGAGTTTAACTTCTATTGAACCCTTCTATTGAACACAAAACCACTTTCTTTAGAGTTTTTTTTTTAACACTTATGAGTTGTTCAGGCCAGGAGACCAGCTAATCCAGCTAATACCAGCAAACCAATTTAGACTGGTTTAAGCCCTGGCATAGTGGGCTAAAGTACAGAACTGGTAAACAGAAGGTTGCTAGTTCGATCCCCACAGCCACCACCATTGTGTCCTTGAGCAAGGCACTTATCTTCAGGTTGCTCCAGGGGAGATTGCCCCTGTAAAAAGTGCACTGTAATTTGCTTTGGATAAAAGCATCTGCCAAATGAGTAAATGTAAGTGTTTTTTTTTCCATCAAAGATTTTTCAAAGACACTAAATTGATATGTCACCTTTCAGATTAGGCATCATCCCTTACGCTTTCTTACACTTGAGTCCTGTCTCTTTGGACACAGGTGTTTGTTTTTAGATTGTTTGTGTGTTTAAGAAACACCCGAAGCTACCCTTGGACACCTGCTAAGGTCAAAAAGGCAGCAAAATGTGTTTCATAGACAAATAAAGGATCCTGAATAATCTGAGTCATAGCAGTTCATGATCTCCGCTCTAGCAAACCTCAGTTATTCATAAAACATGGCAGGTTTCCCTATGGCTCCTAGATGTGTCTCTTTTAATCACTGCGATTATTTGCTCATTTTATCTTAGAATTAAAATTCATGTGCCATACCATAACAAGGAAAGGAATTAATCTGATTTCATTGTGAATTGCTTTATTGGCACATATCTGCTAAATCTAATCAGATTAATTAAACATTGACACATCTCCTTTATATGAAATGTTGTCCTGATTTTCCTCTACACCATCATGCAAAACCTCTCCTGGATGGTAATTTTATAGTTTGTTAATAAACTGCAAGTTCTCATTTTTCTTGAGATACATTTTAAATTAGTTCATTTCCATTTTCTTTTCCTAAAATTAAATAAGTATTTGGAGAGAAAAAGACAACGCAAGATAATTGATAATTGCGAATTTGGTTCTTGAGATGAATTTCTAACAAGTTCAAAGTGACAACTTTACAATTTAAAAATGAAATATATGGAAAGAAGAGTACAAAGTAACATTTTGATGATTTATAACTTCTCACAATGTTCCGGTGCAGGAGTGAGAACCTTAAACCCTAACACAAAGAACTCAATGGTTCTTGAGATAAGGGACAAAACATGTCCTACATTAAAAAAGTCCTCTTTATGTTAAAAATCAAGTAATTCATAATAATAAAATACTTTAAAAATAAGTATTTTAAAATACTGTGCAAAAGCACATAAGATGCTTCACAAACATATTTGTCTTAAGATGGTTATTTATATTTTCAGCTTTAGTGTGTCAATAGGAAATGTACATTTTAGACTCTCAAACATTTCTTTTGCAAATTAGGTCAACTCCTGAATAAATCAGACAATGTCATGGTCAGCTATAACTCTGAGTACCCCTTTCCCACTACCTGTTCATGATGCAACAGTAGGACACGTGGTCTGGTACGTTTGAATCTTTTTCATATTCTAAACAAACAATGTTTAAGTCTCTGCGGTTACAGCTTCAGCAGATCAACACATCCCATTGTGACAACAAAATCTCACAACGAATTTGTACAACTTTTCTAAATTTGGCTAAATCGTATGATATCATGCGACTGCACTCGTTTGAATTCCTACGACTTCCACTACAGTCAATGACGTCTCTGGACATTGTTTCCATCTAATACATGACAATTACTTGCTTCTGTCACACACAACAGCTTCCTATCATGTTTACACACTCTACTGATTGGTTCATTTTAGATGAGGGGGTTGGGTAAGGGTATAATATGAATAAGAATGTCCTTAACTCCTCGTGCATGGAACTCACGCTTACTTCCTCATTAGACATTCGGGAATTTGCACATGATGAAGTCGTTCGAGTTTATGCCAACAAAATCATGCTGACCAAATTAAATATTAACTCATAAATTATGTACGAATTTTCATGAGATTGGGTTGCATTGTGATCATTTCTGTTATGAATTGTGGAATCATTTTGGCATTTTAGTTTAGTTTAAAGAGGCAGCTTTGACTGAGAAAAAAACTGAATGGCTCAAGATTACAACACATGGTTAAGATATGATATTTTATGGTAAAATATTACATTTCGTCAACTCCATCAGAATTTTCAGAATAGTGTGAAGAAGAACATATTTTAGCATTTAACTCCTTTACTGAACACCATTTATTATTTATTTCACCATTTATTTAGTGTGTCTGACAGAGTTGACACTATAAGTTTTGAAGTAAATAAATGTACATTTTCTGGAAAGTAAAGCGTTTTTTTAAAAGCCTGTTCCCATACATGGTTCATTAAATGGGACCTTTGTCTTCAAATACATCCATTTCAAATTAATTTAGTAAATATAATAAAAAAAGATTTAAAACCTGTTTTGTCCCTTATCTATTGAACTATTTAAGCATAAAAGGGTTCCTTTGGTTGTTCTAAATTGAACTATTAATATCATTAAAGAGCCATGAAGGAACTTCTTTTTTTTTTTAGCATGAATGTCACTATGCTTCCCTTTGACCAACTGCAATGAACACCTGCCAATAAATGAACTTAGAAAGACTTCATAGCAAGAATTTCCTTGCTGCTGCTTTCAGTCTTTAACTGACTCTTCTATACAGATTTGGAGCTGAGGGATTTGGAGAAGGGGGACAAAAAAGACTGGATTAAAGACATGGAAAGCTAGAGAGAAGCGCAGAGTGTATAATATAATATGATCTAAATGAGGCTCAATATAAATAGAGGACCAGGCAAAGAGTGAAGATACAAAAGAGATTTCTAAATAGAGGTATTTTAAGAGTGTTGGTGGCGCTGAAGAATCCACCAATGAGCCACGAGTATTATTTCAAGTGTAGTAATGAGAACAGTCTGTGTTTGGTCTCTTTTCTGTAGTCTACGTCACTTAAAGACAAGTCTCTCAGGTCACATACACGCATTTGCACATTTCATGAGATAGACAGATGTTCTTAAGAGCAATTGAGATACATATCAGAACAGAGGAAGAGAGCATGAACATTTCAAAAGGAAGTCGTAACGAATCCAATCTAATGAAATCTTGAAGAGCTTAGCATGAGTCATAAAACACTCACAAATACAAACACAGAACACATTCAAATGTATTCTGGAGATACAACACACACACACACACACACACACTCACACACACACAGGGGAAGACAGAACTAGCCATGCCTAGTACACACAACAAAACATTCTAGTGGATCTGTGCGATGTGTAGGGGTGAAATTGTTCCTTCTTTCTTTCTGTCTTCTCCTTGAACAGAAACACAATTGAAAGCAAGCCACAGAGCTAACCGAGTTCAAAGAGCACACAACCCCTCTGTGTCTCATAGATAGAGTTCAAACACTCTTTTAATTGCATACTTTAATTGCTATTGTTGTTCTGAATATTCCCAAATAGAGTAGAGCAAATTAAAGTGATTCATTGAATGCAAAGCTAATCACACACGGTCAAGTCAATTCTAGTGTAAAGTGAAGCAGGCAAATGTGTCACTACTGACTTCTATTGGTTGAAATTGAAAACTGTGGGAGTTATTTTAAAGGAATGGTTTACCCAAAAATGAATATGCTCTCATCATTTATTCACCCTCATGCCATGCTAGGTGTGTATGACTTTCTTTCTTCTGCAGAACACAAACAAAGGTTTTTTGAAGGATATTTCAGCTCTGTTGGTCCATACAATGCAAGTGAATGGTAATAAGACCTTTGTAGCTCCAAAAATCATAAATAAAAAATACTCCTTATAAATCCAGTGGCTTAATCCAAGTCTTCAGAAGCAATATAATGTGGGAGAGAAACAGGTCAATATTTCAGTCCTTTTTTTCCTATAAATTTTGCTTTCACTTACACGTTCTTCTTCTTTTGTTCTTTGGTGATTCAAATATTGCCACCTACTGGTCGCGGCTGGTCAAAGGTGGATATTTATAATAAAAAAGGACTTAAATATATTGGTCTGTTTCTCACCCACACATCATATTGCTTCTGAAGATATAGATTTAACCACTGGAGTCGTATGGATTATGTTTATGTTGCCTCTACTTTTTGGAGCTTTACTGTTCCCAAAACATCAAGCGAGAGGAAGTGCTCTCGAACGCGGGACACTGCAGATGATACGATTTACAGTATAGTGAATAAGGAATATTTTGGTCTGTTTCTCACATGAACGATCGTATAGCTACAGAAGATTAAACCACTCGAGTTGTGTAGATTATTTAGATACATCTATGTCCTTTGCCACATTCTGATTAACATTTTTTTTTAAATTCAAACAGTTAACAAAGAAAAGAAAAACACATATTCACAGAATTAACATTTAACCCCCAATATTACCCCTCCTCCTCCTCCCAACCCCCAACAAACATCCCTGTGGTCACAGATGGATATATATATATATACACACACACACACACACACCCAATATATATATATATATATATATATATATATATATATATATATATATATATATATATATACAAATATTAGGGCTGTCAATCTATTACAAATTTTAATCGAATTCATTACATGGTGTCCCGATTAATTAATCACGATTAATCGCATTTAATCGCATTTACAAATATTTTCTGAGAAAGCCCCTCATATAACAATAATTCAATATATAATGATTACACATATTTATATCAATATATAATTACACATAGTTATCTTTGAATATTTAATATTTATAATATATATAATTAAAAATATTCAGATAATTAAAAAGCATTACATTCTTGTGGCAGAAGAGTTAATCATTGATAAGACAATACAAAAAGACAATACAACAAGCTTGTTTATGTTTAAGCAAGGGCTTCATCTGCTTCCAATAAATATGAATCGTTATTGATTTTTTTTTTCCTGCGGTAGACTAATAAAAGTGTAATATTGGTGGTCTCTCAAATGCTCTCATATAACCATTTTATTGGAGTCCGGATCTTTCAAGCGCTTTTAGAATGTGTGGACTACATTTCCCATGCTGCCCGTGCCTTTTGAAAACGTCTTGACGTCAAACTAAATGACGTCTTACGCAACCTTACGTCATTTAGTTTGAAAAGCGCTGGGTGATTATCCCTCGCCTATTTCAAGATGTTTTAGCTAAGAAAGATTTAGTGATGTACGGTTTACAGAGACGACTGTCTTGAAGTTACGAAACTGTTTGAATAAAATTTCAAAAGTATTGTTTTTATGAGGTAGCTCGCCAGCGCAGCCACGCAAAATGTGAAATGGAGATGTCAAGAGTGTGGAGTCCACGAATCTGGTCTCCTTGATAAAACAATTTAAGGTAATTTCTTTATCAGTCTCTAATATGTTGTTTATTATAACAGATAACGTGCGACCATTAGCTGTGTTACTTTGTGAGGTTTTCATCCTGCTGTTCCAGCTGTGCAAGTGTCTAACATTCGGCCCATGCGAAATAGTCGCACAATCGGTGTTTGTTGTTTCCCTTATACATTTCCTGTTTACGTAACTCAATATCATGACAGATTTGTGTTCCCATCAGCATTTAAATTGATTTAAAGAGTAACTTTCTAATATTGCATAAATCCTGACCATGATCTGCTTTCAATATTTCCAAACAAAGCATATATCTGGCCTCCAGCTGCTGCGATTCAGATTGCATGTTCAGTTTCTTGTCTATATTTTAATGGTGTTAAATTATTGTGCAACCCTGATAACACGCGGTGGAGCAGTCAGTGTGAATCCACTGTACCTTTATCACTTTTTCTTAATACAATCATAAGCTTGGTCATCTCGTCAATGAGCAGAAATGCAGAATTTTGTTTTTTCAATACGGTGATTTCATAGTTTTTGTGATGTAAGCAGAGCATTGAGAACAGGCTTGAAAGTGGACAAATATCTCTTCCCTGCATTTTTAATTTATTGCAACCCTTTGCCAATGAGCGATTTGTGATTGGGTGGAGAATAGTAATGTGACCATAGAGAGAGACAGTGATGACAGGGACACAAATCTCAAATTTCAGCATGCTTTGAACTAACAAAGTGTTTCATTTCCTGTTCACTATAGTGTGTTGTTTTATTTTCACATAGCTAAATGTGAAAATTTGCTCAGTTACATTGCAAGTGCATTAAATAACTCGACACGTAGACTGTTCTCGCTCTCTTCAGTCGAAGGTATGACAAACTTGCTGATTAAAAATGGTGGAGTGGTGATAAACATATCAACTCCCTGCAACTCTAACTCTCTCTCTCTCTCTCTCTCTCTCTCTCTCTGCATACGGAAAGAGAGAAGCCATGTTTTTGTCTTTCAAAAAGTTGCTGACACCATCCTACCTGTGTCCGTTCTGCCACTATCCAAAGGAGAGAATCAATAAAGAAGATTGACCAATAGGATATATCTGCGTTTTGATAATGAATTACAGCAACGAGCTGACCTACAGATTTCTTCTCCATTCAGGTAGTCTCCGACTGATTGTTTTGGTGTGGAGCGTGATTACCATGCTCATACAGTATATGCCTATAGTATACAAAGACACAGATCAATACTGATCTAAATCACAACCAACCAACCAAGCTACTGCACAGCGTTCCTCCTCCTCACTTGTAAACAGCGCTGCTCTTCAGGCTGTGACTCAGGTGCGTCAGTTCTCGCGTGTTTCAAATGCCAATGCGATTACGTCACACGTGCATACTGCTGCTCACCGGAAGAATGATTTGGAGTTTAAAAAAGTACTTAAATATTTATCTTTTTTGCACCAGAAGACATTAATTTAACCACTGGTGTCATATGGATGAAGTTTATGCGGACTGTCTGTGATTTTTGAAGCTTCAAAAGAGAAATCTCCATTCACTTATATTTTATGGACCCGTTGAGCTAAGATATTTTTCTAATTTTCTTCAAAAGTGTTCTGGTGAAAAAAAAAAAATCATACACACCAGGGCTATCATAGAGGGGGCCCGGGAAGCTCAGTGGAAAAGACGCTGGCTGCCATCCCTGGAGTTCGCGAGTTCGAAGCCCAGGGCGTGCTGAGTGACTCCAGCCAGGTCTCCTAAGCAACCAAATTGGTCCAGTTGCTAGGGAGGGTAGAGTCACATGGGGTAACCTCCTCGTGCTCACTATAATGTGGGTCGCTCTCGGTGGGGCATGTGGTGAGTTTTGTGCATGGATGCCGCAGAGAATAGCTTGAAATCTCCACATGCGCTAGGTCTCCACAGTAATGCGCTCAACAAGCCACGTGATAAGATGTGCGATTTGACAGTCTCAGACACAGAACAGGTGAGATTCGTCCTCCACCACCCGTATTGAGTCACTAGGCCACCAGGCCACCACGAGGACTTAGATCAAAAATTGGGAATTGGACATTCTAAATTGGGAGAAATAGTGTGAGAAACCCCCACCCCCCAAAAAATAAATAAATAAATAATGAGAGAATTTTAATTTTTGGGTGCACTATCCTTTAAGTCGTTCAATTTCAAAGATGTCTTCTTCAAGAGAGCGCTTACTGCTCGTAAAAGCAGAATCTTCCATTGGGCCGCATAATAAAGTCAGGTCGTTGGATTAACCACCTCATGTTCACCATACTGTGGTTCTCGCGCTCGGTGCAGCGGAGAATAGCGTGAAGCCTCCACATGCGCTAGGTCTCCACGGTAACACGCTCAACATGCCACTAGGTAAGATGTGTGGATAGACGGTCTCCAACGTGGAAGCAACTGAGATTCTTCCTCCGCCACCCAGATTGAGACAAGTCACTACGCCACCACAAGGACTTGGAGTGCATTGGAAATTGGGCATTCCAAATTGTGGAGAAAAAAAAGAAACATTTGTACATAAAAGTATACTTTAACTCTATTAGTTTAAAGCAGGGGTGACCAACCCGGCTCCTGGAGAGCTACCTTCCTGCAGAGTTTAACTCCGACACACATGCCTGTCATTTTCAAGTAATCCTAAAGACCTTGATAAGCTGGTTCAGGTGTGTTTGATTAGGGTTGGATCTAAACTCTGCAGGAAGGTAACTCTCCAGGAGCAGGGTTGGTCACCCCTGGTTTAAAGGATTGGACCTAAGGTACAAATGGAAATGTGTAATCTTCAGAGAATTATTAAAATGCCTTTATACGGTAATCACAAATTACTGTGATTGGTGCATCCTGAACAGCGCTGAGAAAAGTTAACAGGTGCCATGTGACAGCCTTTTATGTGCCACTTAAGAAGACGTCAGACAATAATTTAAACATGAATAATGATGCTGAGAATATTTAATAATCATTCAAATTAAAATAAAAACTGGCCACATGTTGGTCGGAATATTTTTGATTTCTAAAAGTTGATAGGGTCATGTCTCTATCATCCCTACCTAAATTTATGCCTATACACTTAAAGAGAACACATACCCCAACTCTGCGACAGAAAGATTTTTTCAAGCAAGCATGATGTGCTTTTTTTTCAGTTTTTGAAGCCTTTAACTCTTCGTCTCCTGGCCGGCGATTATATTAATGAAGCTCTCACCTGAAAATCACTGGAAAATTGGCTAGGACGAAGACTGATAAATGTACCTAAAAGCAAGAACATATTCACGCTAGTACCATCTTTGATTTTTAATGGGAATGACAAAGAGGCTGTGAAGAATAGACCTACAGTCTCTTCAATGGGCTGTACTGCAGTTTAAAATGTTTTTGGGTCGTTCCGCGGACAAAACATTGATAAAATATCTGTCTAAGAACATTCAGTTTACAATGAACTCCAGACAACATGAGTATATCTCACATATATTTGCTTTGTTCTTTGTGTATGTTATTTTACAGGAGGTCCTTGTAGCAATAGACTGACTACAGACTCTCACCTTTGTGATTTCCCATGCAAAACAGCTAAACAAATGGCTGAAGTCAGGATCCCTAATGCCGCAACATCTCCCTAGTGCTAACTATAACTTTATCTCCACTTTTCTATTTTTCAAGACATCAAATTCCCATTCTTGAACCTGCCGAACTCTTCGAATCCTACCCCATCCCTTCTCCGTAACCCGGCAGCATTGAAATGCTGGGTTGTTTGCCTCGTAGGAGCATGTCTCACAGACTGAGTATATTGCTGGTGCTCTTCGGCTTGGCCTGGTGTCTGCTGCTGCTTCACTACACCGTCACACAACCACGCCGCCAGAGCAGTGCAGAACTCCGCCAGCAGATCCTTGAGCTCAGCCATCGTTATGTGAAAGTACTCAGCGAGGAGAACCAGAACCCCTCACGGCCCCACGGCACCTCCATGGCAGGATATGGTGAGGATTTATGGATGGAAATGAAGCTATGTAATATGCACTTCTTTTTATGTTTGACAGAGGATGTTTGTTGAAGGGTCACTTAATCAACCAACTATATGTAATGCAAACTGAGTAAGTTTCTGTTATTCATGTTAAAGACCCCATGAAATTGCTCGACTGGCACAATTTTCTTTCCTGTATTGATGTTTAAAAGGATATAAAATTAGGTTTGTGTGGGACATACTGTATCTAAGGGCTCTTCGTTTTTACCTCTAGCAATAAACTTTAATTGTTGTCAATCTTATGAACCATGAATTACTTCTTGATACTTCCAGAGACTTTTTAGCCTGTGATGTACCACTTGTATTTAAAATAATGAGAGAAATTAGAATGCCCAGCTAAAAAATTAAAAAGTATGATACATTATTGTCAGAGTTTACTTAATTTTATCATAATCTTGACCAGTCGTTTTGGAGATTTCAGTCTCACCCCATTCAAGTAGATAGGAGCTGTGCTTTTATGCCTAATATTTATTTTCAATCTCTTCCTTTGCTCTAGCTGATTTGAAGAGGACAATTGCTGTACTGTTGGATGATGTTCTCAATCGTTTGGTGAAGTTGGAGGGGAAAGTGGAGGCTGCTGTGAATGCATCAATGCACAATATCTCCCGTCCTCTCCTTGCTGCAGGAGTCACTGTTTCCAGGTCCAACAAACAAAACATGCCTGCCCACCGGCCAGATGTACACCGGCGAAGTACCCCTCTTCAGTTCCATCCACAATCGCCTGATCTATCACATAGAACGCACTCTTTAAAATAGCAAATGTTGGCCATGGACATTTTATATGCCACCATATGCAATATACAGAGACAGATATATTTTTAGACTTAAGCAGCATTTAGAAATCGTTTTTGCTTTGTGCACATGAGCTCCAGCTTGATTGTTTTGTCTTTAATTCATTGATCACAAAATATTTTATTATTTACAGTATGCGTGTTTTGGAAGATTAGAACTGAGAGGGTGGGACATGAGTGTATTTTTATTTATATCAGAATGAGTGTTTCATAATGTATCTGCAAAAGGCTCTACAATCAAAGGTGAAATCTCCACAGCTACTGTAGCTAACAGTTTGTAGTGCCCTTAGATGGATTCCTGAGCAAAAGTTTACATGTGAGTTTAATTGTTAGGATTCCACACATTGCTGTACTTTACCAATTGAAAAGTGGAGGAAGTTCAAATCTACAGAATGTTTATATACTCAGTCAATAGTAGGTTGATGTCTGTATTACAGATTGATTGTTAATTTAAGAATGGGGGAATATACCTCAGTTGCTTTCAATTCATAGAAATGAATCCCAACAAAACTGAATGCAGCAGTTAAATTTCCAGAAAGAATTGTGCCGCAGCCATCATAAGTGACTAATAAATATAATAAAACATGTACCAATAAGATCTTTTAAGAGTTCTGTCATTTCACTGTAAGCAAGACACCGGTTAAATCCCATAATACAGACTTGGTATATCCTCACAAAACAGTACTCTGGAGGTACCATGATGCAGTGATGTATGGTAATACTGTACCATGGGACGCTGATATACACCATGATAATGAATGTGTATCTTGTTCACTTACCATGTTATTTCTGTTGTCACTGTAAATGAGGGTTCACTTAGGACCCCCATATGCACAGAAACAGCCTTGTCTCTCATCCTTTACTCACCCTCACGCCATCACAGATGTGTTTGACTTTCTTCCGCAGAACACAAATGAAGATTTTTAGAAGAATATTTCATCTCTTTAGGTCCATACAATGCAATTGAATGGGTATTAAATCTTTGAAGCTCGAAAAGCACAAAGGCAGCATAAAAGTAATCAATATGATTTGAGTGGTTAAATCCATGTCTTCAGACGAGATATAAGTGTGGGTGAGAAACAAATATTTTATATTTGATCATCATTCTCCACGTTATATGGCACCTATTATGCCCCTTTTCACAAGATGTAATTAAAATCTTTGGTGTCCCCAGGATGTGTCTGTGAAGTTTCAGCTCAAACTACCCCACAGATCATTTATTATACCATGTTGAAAATGACAATTTTGGGGTGGGAATAAAAACGAGCTGTTTCTGTGTGTGTGTCTTTAAATGCAAATGAGCTGGTGCTCCCTGCTCTGTATCCAGAATAGGGCGAAGTTTGACATCTCTGCTTCGGATAACTAGACATCATAAGCAATATGATTGACAGCTAAAATAGTGATGTTCATCCCCTGTATGTTTGAACCAGAGTCAGACACTGATGAGGGAGAGACTCTGTCAGAAGTAACAACTTTGAGAATGAACCAGGAAGTTTCTGAATGGATATTTGATCAATTTATTTATTATTTGTAGTTTTTCAGCAGTTTTGCAGTGATGGATGAGCAACATGCACATGCACACACACACAAATACTGTTACAATGTTCGCTATGCGCTATAACGAAACAACACACACAAACAAAGATGTCCGTCGGTACTGTCCGTCAGCAGTCGTGGGCAGGGCCTGTACAAAGTGATGTCACTATGGCACTTGTTCTGAGACAGTGCTTATGATTAATGGGGATTAAAAAAAAGACTGGTTGGATTTTTATTATCATAAGGTGGTTGTACCACACTGCCAACACACATTTATGTTTAAACACCACATAAAAGTGAATTATACATAATAGGTCCCCTTTAATTTTCATATGCTTCTGTTTTTGGTGATTGCATTCTCCGTGCATATCGCCACCTACTGGGTATGGAGGAGATATAGAATAAATATGACTTCAATATTTCAATATTGCAGTTAGATAGGCCAGTGGTGGATCAGCGGTTAAAACAACTGCATTTCATTGGCTCTGTACCTGTACTCTGCACAATGACAATACAGTTGAATCTTAATCGTATCTGTTTCTCCCCCACACATATCAAAAGGTGGATTACTGTCATAACACGCTAGTTGACCTTTAAGTTCTCTCCTATGCTAAAAACGTGGAGGTTGTTATTGGAGTATAAAAGATCTCTAGTAATGGTCAATTAGTATGTTAACTGACACCTACCTGTCACAAAATTGACCGACCAAAATTAAAAAACAGCAATAGAACTATTCACACTTGCACCATCTTTGATTTTTAATGGGAATTACAATGAGGCTATGAGGGATAGACTTACCATCTCCAAGTTATTTGTAGTAAATGCCACACACAGTTCTCTCCAAAAGGATTGTTTTGTTCTTATTTAGTTCTGTCTATATCTGTCTGTCTCGTCTGTCTATTTATCTATCATCTACATTATCTGTCCGTCTATCTATATATCTACTGTGTCTATCCATCTATCTCTACTGTGTCTGTCTGTCCATCTGTTCATCCATCCATCTCTACTGTGTCTGTCCATCCAACTATCTATACATTGTATCTGTCTGTCCATCTATCTGTCTACTGTATCTGTTTGTCTATCCATCCATCCAACTATCTATCTTCCATTGTATCTCTCTGTCCATCTATCTATCTATCTATCTATCTATCTATCTATCTATCTATCTATCTATCTATCTATCTATCTATCTATCTATCTACTTTATCTGTCTGTCTGTCCATCCACCCAGTTATCTGTCATCCATCTATTGTATCTGTCTGTCTGTCTGTCTGTCTGTCTGTCTGTCTGTCTGTCTATCTATCTGTCTATCTATCTATCTATCTATCTATCTATCGTATATGTCTATCTGTCTGTCTACTGTATATGTTTGTCTATCTATTCATTGTATCTCTCCGTTCGTCTGTCTGTCTATCTATCAGGTACATTAGACATGTAAATTGTGTTGTGTAAATATGTTGTTTATTGTAAATTGGTATGTCTTGTCAATGTTATGACTGCTATGTTGCTCGGAACTGCACACAAGACTTTCACCTACTGTTGCACTTGTGTATATGGTTATGTGACAATAAAGTGATTTGATTTGATTTGATTTGATCTATCTATCTGTCTGTCTGTCTATCTATCTATCTACTGTGTCCGTCCATTGCGCTCTCTCTCTCTCTCTCTCTCTCTCTCTCTCTCTCTCTCTCTCTCTCTCTCACACAGAGCGGAAGTGATGTAAGTCGCCTCCCGTCCTTCACCACGCGCTTGTGCTGGTCAGCCATTTTCTGCAGTTACATCAGAAGCGGAAGTCTTTGACGAAGACGATCTTCATTTTCACGCTTTTGCGAATTTCAAATATTTCAAAATGAGTGATGTTGAGGACACACGTTTCAAGGGGAGGGTAAGTAATGTTTACGTGCATAAAATGAGAACTTCACATGAAATATTTTTCCTCTCTCTTTGCAGTAATGCTCGGTTTTAGTGAACAGCTAGCAGAGCTTTCCTTTTGTTTGTTTTCTACTTTACAACAAAGACTGATTAGTTTTTTACATCCTCTTCGGTTAATTATTCGCAAAATATGTAAGTTATAGTAAAGCTAGAGAGAGATCCTGTTTAATTGATTTTGTTTAATATCGCTTTTTTTATGTAACCAAACTGAAGCCCTTTTACGTGCTGAAAATCAAAGAGTTATAACCTCAATTTTCTTTCACTGAGATGCAAAGAAGCATGTGTTGATATAAATATGTAATCTACAGCAAATAATTTCCTTTTGATAATTGCATTCTACTGGCCCAACTACCGGTAGTAGTGCAACCAAATGCTTTTGTTGGAGCCAAATTTTGATTTGGGCATTCCTTTACACCAAGTTGTTCTTGCACTATTTATATATATATATATATATATATATATATATATAATAGGGTCAAATATAGAGTCCAAAATCAACAGTAACTTGAGTACTTTTGGTTCCTGTTTCCTGCTTTCTACAGTATTTCTTAACAACTTTATCCTGTCTCTTATGTTATATAACCAGACAAAAGTGTGTATCAAAAAGAGTAGTGAAATTTGAATAGTTCCAATTTTTTTTTCCTTTTCTTTTTTTTTCTCCTAAATTTCCCTTGATCTTAATTGCTCTGAATGTTCTTTTTTCATTAAGGTTATTGGTCGTGAAGGATTTGAAGAGTTAAGGCCAAGAATGTGGAAGAATATTCAAGATAAAAGAAGGCTTTTGAAAATGTTTACAGAGCAGACGGTTAAGTGGGATGGGGAAAAAAAGAACGGAAGATCGGTCAGATAGAAGCACGCTCGCGTTATGTGTCTAAGCAGAAAAAAGAAAAGGGATTTCAGATTGGGGTGAAGAAATGAAAAGGAGAGGAAAAATGAAAACTGAACAAATGAAGACCGAAGAATAAAATGCCTGAGAGAAAGGAATAGCGTATACTGAAAACAGAAGAATGAATGAGTCCGTAGGCTAAGTAAATGCCAAATTTGTGTTCCAAGTGTCTTTACAATCTCTTCTTAATGATAATTTGCATGTGTGTAGTTGTACTATGGTGATTCGGTAAAAAAAAAGAAGAGCTTAGCAAAGACCTCTGATGTCTTTGTAGCTGTATTAATAATGTTATTAACTGATCTTTTTCCATAATTTGAGTAATTCTAACTCTTTCCTCCACAGCCTTAAGTGAATGCTTGGATTTGTGTTATTGTGAGATATAGTGTGCGTGTGTAGGTTTGCCTGCTTTATAAACATTTGTCTTGTAAGTGTTCTAATGCATTGCTGTGACATTAGGAATCCCGCTCGCCGTCCAAATCTGAGCGGGGCAGTCCTGCCCGTGCCAAGTCGAAGAGCAGGTCCGGCTCTCCCAGCCCTTCCAGAGCATCCAAGCATTCGGATTCAAGATCCCGCTCCAAGTCCAGGTCAGTTCATACACCGATTTAACACCAAGTGACAACGATTCAAAGTATACATTTTGGGGGTCGTTCATCTGTCTCTTATCTCTGTCTTTTCCAGGTCTCACTCCCGCCGGAATTCAAACCGTCGCTACAGTCGTTCGCGTTCTCGCTCCCACCGGAAAAAGTCCCGTTCTCGCTCATACAGTCCTGAGTCCCGCCGCAGGAGGAGCCAGAGCACATCACCCGTGTCGAACCGCCGCAAACACAATGGCAGAAGGGTGAGTGTCAGGGGTTTGGGGGTCAAAGCTGCTGTTAAATCAGTGTAATTCAGAGTTATGTGGTGCGACCACAATTTTTTTTAAATGTAGAGATTTTATAATGTTTTGGTTTAAAACACACTAGCCAGTTTCTGAGTTTAACTCTAAACTTGGAATGCAAACAAATTAGTTAAGTAAATTTAAATTGTGTCATTTACTCACCCCCATGTTGTTCCACATGAGCATGACTGTTTTTAATAACCCCTTTCACTCCCTCTTATTACATCAACAGAGCTCATACAGCCATGACTCCAAAAAAGACTCTCACAGTCATGGTGATGTCAGGGTATGTGGACCTTTCTTAAACTTTTTTACAATTACCTTTGGACCAAGTTGGTCTCCAAGTTGCCCATATAAGTGTTAAGAGGTCCATGTGGTCTTTTTGCTTTTTAAAATTTGTTTTGTCCTCAAGTGAATAAATAGGCCTCATTTAGTCATAAATTTAGTCGGCTCATGCAATGAATGTATTTGTATTGTGATAACTTGGGAAAGTTACAAATGTTTTATTGGATGAAAGCATCAAGCTGTGGAAAAGTGTTGTCACTACTTTCTTTAAAACATCTTCAACAGGGGTTATTAAATACTGTCACACAGTTACCCAGAGAAATTCCAGGGATTTAAGCAGTCATGTTGATATTTTGATGACGTATTTCCTGAAAAGTCACTTGTGCATCCATCTCTGTTGGCGGGGTGTAACAACAAACATTGGAGAACACAATCCGTATCACATACAAAAGGAATGTCAAGCTGCATTCTATCATGTTCAGTAATTTAATGTATGTGAATATTTTGTGTGGTCTATAGGGCTGCCCCCGACCAAAGTTTTTCCTAGTTGACTAACAGTCGTTAGTTTAAGCCATTAGTCGACTAGTTGTCGCACATTTATGATATTCATTTAATTACTTAAATGTATATTTTTGGGGGGGGCATCAGAAAATGGTTTGAGTTCCAGGGCTGAGAAATAATGTTATAAGTAACATTGCTAACACCATTCTACATTACAGAGAAATACTAAACCGTAACAATGAGCCTATAAATATCAATTTTACAAGCAACGCATTAAGCAAGCAACACCTGCAAAGGGGGTAATGATTCTGAATGTTTCGGGAAAAACCAGCAAAGAGACTGTCTGAACATTCAGTTAATTTATAGAGAAATGCACATTAGGGTTGTGCTGACAGATGATTATCTCGGGGATCGACGATGGTCAGAGTGATCGGCAATAGCTGATGCCTTTAACAATGTCAAGATGATATTTGGCTCATTTTCCCATTAATGTATTACATTATTATTATTTTCAAATTAATATTACAAATAATTTGCCCATAGCGACAGACATGTGCTTGAAGAAACACACTATTATATTAAGAACAGATGGAAGAAAAGTCATGTATGCACGCTGTTTGTATGGAGGAATCCAGTCTCGTGGAACATGCTCATGTAAAAGCTGTTCACTTTCTGTCTTCTAAATTTTTATTTTTTTTGCAAGAACGGTATCATCTATGAGTGCTGCAAATGACCTTAGACATCTCAGTTCAGGAGGTGCTTTGAGTTCAGTTTGCTTTATTTCCACAGAGCAGTTCATTGTGAACGCAACTCTGCACCCTATACATCTGTGATTAAAACATAAAATAAAACACAACACGTTCACCTCGAATCGTGATTTATATTTCAATGGTTTTTACATTTATAATTCTTTTTGTCTTCATTTGTGTAAGTAACAACTTTTGTGCAGGGACTAACAGTTTTCTCCCTGCATGTTTAGACATATACTTGCCTGACAATAAATGGAAAGGCAGTTACTTGTATATAAAAAAAAAAGTATCACTTGGTTAATTTAATTGCTTTTTCGTTTGGTTTGGAGTGCAATTTGAATTTAGAAATCGATTTGATTGGGGGGCCTGGGTAGCTTAGCAAGTAAAGACGCTGACTACCACACATGGAGTCTTGAGTTTGAATCCAGGGCGTGCCGAGTGACGCCAGTCAAGCTTCCTACGCAACCAATTAGCACAGTTGCTATAGTGGGTAGAGTCATGTTGTGTTAACCTTGTGGTCATTGTAATGTGGTTCTTGCTCTCGGTGGGGCACTAGGTCTCCGGAATCATGCTCAACAAGCCGCATGATAAGATGCATGGATTGAAGGTCTCAGACGCAGAGGCAGAGATTCATCCTCCGCCACCCAGATTGAGGCGAGTTACTACGCCACCACGAGGACTTAAGAGCGCATTGGGAATTCCAAATTGGGGAGAAATATAAAGCAATTTTTCATTTTTTAAATAAATAAAATTTTCAATGCAAAATCTCTAAAGCAAGAATATTCACCAATCCCTTAGCCTGGGGGTTGCCGAAGTAATTGGATATTGTGACTTATCGCAACCTCGAGGAGGTTATCCCATGTGACTCTAGCCTCTCTAGCAACCGGGGCAATTTGGTTGCTTAGAAGGCCTGGCTGGAGTCACTCAGCACGCCCTGGATTCGAACTCGTGACTCAAGGGGTGGCAGTCAGCGTCAATATTCGCTGAGCTACCTAGGCCCTCCTGTTGTGTAGGCTTAATCCTAAACCTGCTTAACAAATATGACCCCTTAGTACCACCTAGCTTCCATCCAGTGGTAATATCTGCGTTCGTCTGTTGAACGTGACCAACTGACCAGTCAACCAAGACTCTTCTCATAGACTAATGTTTGGTGACTATTAGCGGTCTAACACTTGAATGTGCTTGGTGAGACACAACTTGCGCTTCAGGTCAGAATAGTGTGAAGAATTGCAGCACCCTTGGAGTTGAGACTTCCCCTTCCTGTGAACGATTGTTCTACCTCTTTGCTGGCTGAAAACGTTTTATTTTTTTTTGCAAAATAAGATGTTCACTTTCTATAAATTAGTTGTTTATATAAATATATGTGTTGATTTAATATGTAAAATATTGATTTTAACAATATTATGTTGGTTTGGAACAAAGAAATTAACAATGTTATAATCAAAATAAATCTTACAAACTATGTTTTAAGCCTTTATTGAAGAGTTTTTTTAGTCAGAGCTATGTAGATATCAACATCAGTTACTGGAGGGTCAATGTTGCATTTGGGTACTGTTCAATTATATGATGTTGCTGAATTGTGTCCATCACTGTACTCACACCTCTGTCCCTCTTACAGGCCAATCCAGACCCTAACACATGTCTGGGCGTGTTCGGTCTGAGTCTGTACACAACAGAGCGAGACCTGAGAGAGGTCTTCTCACGTTACGGTCCTTTGGCTGGCGTCAATGTTGTCTACGACCAGCGTACGGGGCGCTCTCGTGGTTTTGCCTTTGTTTACTTTGAGCGCATCGATGATGCCAAAGAGGTAGGTCCCCAACAGGAAATCATTCTTAAATGACCTGCCAAGACAAGATCAGAGGCCAAGCAGTTTAGTGGTTCTCTTTATTGTAGTTTGAGGCCTACTTGGGATTTTCTTTTGTAACAACTTTTTGAACACTACAGCTATATTTCAAAACTATGTGTGCTCCCTTGCAATCTAATGCCTTCTAAGGCCACATCCATTAATCCGGATTTTAGTTGGAAACTAAAATATATATTTTTTTCAGTTTCCCAATGTCAACGTTTTCCAAAGTATGTAATAATGGAGGTTTTTTTTTTTTTTTTTTTTTCTGGTAGGGAGGTGTAAATGTTGTAAAGTTAATGAGCATTTAAATGTAAACTGATTAGCCCAGGCATGGGATTTTTCTGGAATAATCTGGAATTATTATTATTATTATTATTATTAATTTATTTTTACTATATAATGTGACCGTGAATTCTGTAAATCCATAAAAAAATTAAAAGGGAGGGAGAATTGTTTATTTCTCAATTGTTTATATTATCTTATAGATAATACCCTGTTTTCTGCATTCTCAATAAGCACTTTTCTTTTTTGGATGACGCAACTGCTATTTCTGCTTCATGCACATACTTTGAGTGCGTGAGACAGAGGCAATGGATTTTTGCCATCAGGACTTCATTTAAATCAGGTTTATTTTAATTAATCAAGAGAAATAAAATGGTGGATTAAAGGGTTGAACCCTTGCCTCAGTTGCTGGCAGATTAAAAATCATTATTTCAGTTTTACTGACATGTAACTTCACATATGAAGTACTCATTGCCAGTATATTGAACAATTTATGTGTGTATTCATAAAATCATGCAGATAAACTCCAGAAGTTAGAAAATGTTCAGTCTAGACACGTTTTTCCCCCGTGTAGATCGGGAAATCAGCTTGCATTACAGACGTGATAAAAATGGACATGAGTTTTTGGGAGACCACACACTTTGCAAATACTCTGAATTGAAATGCACAGTCCAGAAATAATACTAGCCACACAATGAAGAGTGGCTGGAACTTGTAAAAACATGTGCTATGAAATATTTTTAATTTTAAAATAAGTTATTTTCACAAGTAGTGTCACACTTGTTTAACTGTTAGTACACGTTGAGGGGAAGGCTTCCAAAAAGCTTTAAAACTTGCAGATTTTACTTGTTGGCTGGAGTAGCTCCAGCACAAGCTCTGCAAAATGTAACCGGACTTCACTTTTACCGTCGACACACTGCAACAGATGCTTTTGACGTGACAAGACACTTGTGTCTGGTGTAGATGTAATAAGTAATACAGTATGTTTAATGTAGTGTGTAATACAGTTTTGTTTGAACATACATTTATTTCGCTACGCTTGCGCCTCATCCACAAGAGTGCCATTTATCTCCACTGAAAACTCTTCATTACGGCATACTTTGGACAAAGATGACTTTAGAAAACTATGGATGAGTGTGGACGTGACCTTGGGCAGCAACACTGCAAGCGTGAAATGCACGAGAAGGCCTATTTCACAATTGATGCCAATAGGGTTGGATGTTAGCATGCTGCTAATTTAAAAAACTGATACTCAAAGAATAAAAATGTATAGCACACAGAAATATTGGGTAAAACAGTGCATTTTTAATTGGATAAAAAAAAAATAATCAAGCTGGTTGCAAAGTATTCTATGATTGCCTTCATGAAAAATGCATATCATTTAGTCTTATAAAGCTGTCCAAGTAGGCAGCTGCCTAGTTTGATCAAGAACACTACTTGTATGGCACGCATGACCGTTGAAGCATTATGACTTGTGAGTGCAGTTGTAGGTGTGTCCTGTTCAAAATTTCCATTTGCCCCTCACTACAGGCTATGGAGCGAGCTAATGGCATGGATCTGGATGGCAGATGCATCAGAGTGGACTATTCCATCACTAAACGTGCACACACCCCCACACCAGGCATCTACATGGGCCGGCCCACACAGTTAGTATTTAGCTAGCACCTCCACACAAACAGTTCATCGTCATTAAAGTAATATACCGGGTTCAATACAAGTTAAGCTCAATCGACAGCATTTCTGGCATAATATTGATTAAAACAAAATTATTTAGAGTCGCTCCTTTTATTTAAAAAAGCACCAATCTGGGTTGGGTTGAGGCACTTACAGTGGAAGTGAATGGGGGCCCATTTTTAAAAGTATATCCACAAGACAAACAATATGTGAAATCATGATTTTAGTGTGATAAAATCACTTACTAACCTTTTCTGTGTAAAGTTATAGCCAATTTAACAACTTCGTTGCCATGATGATGCAATGTCTACAACTCCTAAAATAACTGTAAAAATTACCATTTAAACAACTTTAGATCTCAAATAACATTCATTTTAACAGAAGTGCTTTTATAAAACTATAAGCTTAAAATTTCTACTTTTAAACCCTCTAAAAATTGGCCACATTCACTTCCATTGTAAGTGCCTCACTGTAACCCAGATATTTTCTTGAATTTTTTTTTTAAGGAGAGATGAGTCGAAATACATTTTTGTGGTAATCAACATTGCCAAAAATGCTGTTGATTAAGCTTAACATGTATTGAACCCGGAACATTCCTTTTAATATACATGCGTGACAATAAGTTTTAGTTTCGATAGATGCTGTGTTTCATAACACTTTGATGTTGTTGTAGTAACGGAGGTGGTAGCAGCAGCAGCGGTGGGCGAAGACGAGACTCGTATGATCGTGGCTATGATAAATATGACCGCTATGATGAGTATGACTATAGAAACAGGTAACATGGAATATATATATATATATATATATATATATATATATATATATATATATATATATATATATATATATATATATATATATGACTGTTGTGTTTGACATTTTTACTGTTTTAATTTGACAGTCCTTGTGATTTCTGACCAGTTCCTCTCTTTTCCAGCAGGAGGCGCTCTCCTTCCCCCTATTACAGCCGATACAGGTCTCGCTCAAGATCTCGCTCATACAGCCCACGTGAGTATGGATTTAAGTGCCTTTAACCTAAGTTTTCCACACATGCCCAAATGCATGCATGCTTGATTAATGACCGCTTCTAGAGAATATTGCTCAAAAACTTGTGAAAATAAGTTACTTGATTCACAGATTAGCTCACAGAATCTCATGTACCATATGATAGACATTTAACTGCAGATTTATGCTAAGGAATGCCAACTTTCATCTTTTGCAGGACGATACTAAGAAGATCCTGACTGCGTCTTGACATTAAGTACATTCACTGTACAAGAGGAAAAATAAGCACCTTTGTGCTGGTCAGACGAAGAGCAGCTCTAACTTGACAAAGGATTTGTGTAATAGCTGTCTTAACTTTTAGACTTTCTAGTCATTTTAAAATCTGTAGAGATCGTAGATTGCACCATCATGGAAATTTGCGTGCAAACCTTTTTTTTTTTATATAGTGTGTTCTTACTGTCAGATATGACTGTGCATATGCCTGTTTTCTTCATAAATACTGAACATCCTTTGGCAGGTCTGTATGTTGTGTTAAGTGTGAGTGTGCATCTATGTAAATTCAATGTACTTGAGAAAGCAGACTTAAATTGCTTTTGTTTTCTGTGATATCAAGGTATTTTGTTTTCAGGAGTAATTGGTATTGCTTTTATTTCTTTTTGAAGGAATAAAGAACACAAAATTAGGCCTAAGTTGTTTTCCTTCTTGAAAAGGCGTGCTTTGATGTGCTGTTCAAGTCTTTGAATGTTCTACAAAGCTCTTACTTGCCTGCCTTGTGATGAGCTGTACAGAAATTAGCTCAGAAATGACGTTTTATACCCTAAATATTTTGAGGCCAGATATAAACTCTTAGGAATGGATGTTGCAATGGTTCTTGTGTAGGTAATTATATATGCTGAATAATTGGGAAAATATGTATTAAAACAGCTGCTCAGTGTATGATTTTGAACCAAACAATAGTTTAATTTGATTTAAATATATGAAATATCATTCATGGCTCAAATAAATGTAATGTCTTGTTACAGAAAACCAGTAAGATAAATCCACACAACTGTTTTCAAATTATATATATATATATATATATATGCATGTACGTACGTGTATATATAATATACATATATTTAATTTTTTTAGGCAAGATTGCATTCACACCAGAAACACAATCCATGTAATATAAAGTTGGTGAAAGTTATTGTATAAAGTTTTTTTCATTTTGTTATTTTTTTTACCTGCACGCAACTACAATTTTCCTTGACCAAGTGACTAAATTTAAGTGGTTTTCTGTTACACAATAATAATAAAATGCATGATCTGCAGGTTTTTTTTTTTTTATTGCACTATAAGATTAATACATTTCTCATAAGATGTAACATTCCACTAAAGTCAACAGCTTAAGTAGTTATTTAAATAGCTTGCAATTTAACTGAAGCGTCTACGAAATACAGCTGCCTTTGTTATCCATATACATACACCAACAAGAGCTGACGTCAGTATTTTGTTTAATTTTATGGTTGGTGTGCGATCAAATAGAAACTAACAGTTGATTATTTGAATATGAGGAGATCCTGGTGTAACAGATGAGCTGTCAGAAAATTTGGCAGTAACACTTTACAGAACGTTTTATTAGAAACATTAACGTACTGTTACATTAAATAGTTGTAGATCATTAGTTAAGACATTTATTAGAAATGTCATGAACCCTTGACTTAAAAAACCCTGTTTAAAGGAACTACTGCTCTCATAAACCATAAATGTTTGTAAATTAATTGTTGTAAATCTTTTAAGTCAGACGGTGTTTTTAAACTGGTCCAAAATCAACTGTTCTAGAACAATTACGCCATTTAACAAGCGAAGTGCTCTGGAGCAGAGTAAAGAGCATGGAGCACTTGGCTATGTTGGAGTGTCAGCCATATTGTTTTCACCTCTCCAGGCATTTCAGATCGGTGGACTGGAAGAGCAAGGAAGTTCTGAGACGTGGCCATTGTTTAGATTCCACTCCCTGGTTTGTCCAGGAAGTGACACTGGGCCATCACTTAACTGCCCTAACTTTTAAATGTAGAATAGTCATTTTTTAACAAGTGTGCTAATTTTACTTTCTATTTTGTATCAACAATTCTGTTGTAGGCTCTACATGGACTTGGAAAAAGTACTAAAATAGAATTTAATATGCTTTATATAAACCTAAACAAACCATGTTACCATCTTCTATTTTTGTCATATATGGTCAACACTCTCAACGTAGTCGTACTACTGAACACTACAGAACAGACTTTTGTTAAGACAAATGATTCACTATCTCACTGCCTCTCATTTAAAACTGAATTAATTCATTGTGTTACATTCAAAGATAAAGACTGCATTCTTGATTTATTTCATGCATACTCAACAAAAGGATTTATCAGTGTCATTTCCTTGATGAATAAATATGTCTGATTCTTTTGGATGAAATCATAGTATCTTCCTAGCAGACATTTATTTAAAAAATGGTCCAATATAATATAATATAATATATGATGTTTAGTGTTTTGTTCTTTCTTTGTGACCTGGTGCATTAAGTTTAAAAATCAAGATAATGGCTGTGTTTTTTAAAACCGACTGTAATCTGAATTTCATGGCATACTTAAGTTTTATTTCATTATAAAACATTACACAAAAATTCATTTTCAAATTATGTTTTTCCTCTGCAAATGTCTGCTTTTGAAAATGATTGATTATCAGGCAAGGCTAACATGTCATTAAGTTCTTAAATATGCAATGTGTACATATTTGCGTGAGAGACTTTAACAAACACCAGTTGTAAGTCTATCACACTGCCATTAATATAAATAACTAGGGGCATTAAAACATATTATTTACACAATCACAATCTGTAGAAATGTACCACATCTTTATATTAAAGATTAAAATGATGCATGGTCCTGTCTTTCAGCACACATGTGCTCTGACCACCTATAGCCACACATCCAGTTCACACTTGAACCAGCTAAATGCATTCCCATCAAGAAATATTCTCTAGTAAATAGCCAGATAATTCAATTTTCAGGAAGAGGGAGTGAGTATAATCCCATGCAGTGTGAACCATGGATCATTTGAAAAATATGGGAATGGATAAAAAAAGGGAACCGTCCATTTGTCCAATGGTAGCCCCACCCATCAAAACACAACAACAAAAAAAGCTTGTTTTTTAATTAAACTGGCATGCAATGAACCTATATTTTATTAAATGCAAATTAAACATTTTCAATACTCACAATGGCATATTGCACAAACTACAATTTTTACTATTTATAATTATAATGAATGATCATGACTTCTCACAACTGTAAGTACAACAAACGTTTGATTTATACGAGAGTGCAACAACAAATATCTCGCTACTTTCAACAAAGGTTCAAGTGACTTTTTATTTACACAAGTTTGTCCATTAGGAACAGAAGGAACATGGTCTTTGGACGTAATAGGCGGCCCTCCAAGCCAAGCATTTATAAGCCATTTCTATGATCTTAAATCTGTTCATATTTATGGTCATCTTTTTGTTTAAACAGCCCTGATACAGTTTGCAATTCTTTGTTTTCAGAGGCCCTAAAAGTCATGTTCTCCAGTCCACATAGTTACACAAGGAGGTCTGAGGGGGGCCCAGTATGTTAGATGACCTGTTTTTGTTCTTAGACGATTGTGAGACCAATATTTCATCTCAGTAAAAGAGAATATTATGATTACATTTATATAAGCCTACTAAATTGTATATAGATTTTATATAAGGTCTAAATATAACTTTTTAATGTATGGATTTTAGTCATTTTTATTAGACTGCTATGACAATTCCACTTATTTACACAAGTGAATCTCATCTAACATTTTCAGTTTTTCATAATCGCCTAATATTTTTGCTACGCTTTGGGGAAAACGGCTCATAACTTTTAAACTTCCAACCTTACATGCCATTTCTTAGAGTCTATTAATACTACCAACTACAAATCATCTTAAATGTTCACATTTAAGCTTTCAAAATCCGTTTAGTGTACTTAAACTAGAGATAACAATGTTCAAGTGAATGAATAGCTGTATGACCAATGTGCATTTTAAACCATAATGACTCAATGTACCCTATATTATTTAGGATGATGTAAGCCACTTAAAGAACGCTTGTTGTTTAGCTTATTTGAACACTTTACAAAGTAACTAAGTATAGTGTCAGTTGTTTGGCATGAACACAGGAAGCTGTGTATTGGAAAAACTGGAAGATGTGGATCACAACCGCCATTTTCTGTAGAAATGCAGGGTGCTTCATACAGGCAAGAACATGCACAAACGAATAAACTGTTGAACAAATATATATATTTTAAACAAAATGGCGAGGGCGCGAAAGAAGCGTTTTTTTGTCGGGTTTATTGCTCAATTGAGTGCAGCATTTACATAAAACTTCCACAGACGTTTCTGACAGAGGTTAATTCCCCTAAACATGGCGATAACTAGAATGTTCCGTGCATTCGTTCAACAGGGAACGTGGGGAGAAAACACGTAGAAACGTCAATCTGAAACGGTATAAAATACTTTTCGACTTTCACAATGCTTAAATCCAATGTTCTTTAATGGAAGCGCGTGCAACGAGTATTGTTACCCGTAGCCGTTTATATCTATATAATCAATAGGCTGTTAAAATGCATTTATATAATTTTTTGTGACTCTAATTCGACTTTTAAAAAAAAGCCACATTGACCCAGTGCTTGCAAGGAAAGGTTGTAGATATCTCGCTTCTCGAATCAACCAGAAATGCATCACCCTCTCAACCCTCGTTTTACATAAACAACAACGTTCAACTATATAGGAAAAGTCTCCCGTTTTTAATAACACGCGTATATAAGCAACACCTCACACACTCTGCAAACATATAGCACGTGTGTAAAGGTTTTAACGATACTATATAGTTATTGTCTATTCTAACAACGCATTTAAAAGTTAAGTATAGGAAAAGGACGGTGCAAAAGGGCTCCCTGGGGGACAATGGTATTAAAATGAGCTTCTGATCTGACCAATGAATGAGAGGAGGCACGTCTGAGCAAGACAAAAGAACAGGGAACCTAAATCCATTGCATTAAATAAGACTTCACGATCATCGAAACCAGTCATGTTGAATAATGCCACATTTGTTAACAATTACGTTTTACATTTATGCGAACTGAGTCGAAATACCTCATGAAAACGTAGTCCTCCTCCTCCGCATTTTCCTTAGCAAAAAAAGTTTACCTAACAAAAATGGAAACGAAAACAAAGTGTATGATGGGAGAGATATGATCGTCCGATTTCTAATTTTAAAACGACAGACATTTCGCGCCTGGGTTCGTCCCGAAGGGCAGTGGATGAAACCCAATGAATGAACAGTGAATGCAGCAGACAGCGAGAGTAGTAAACAAGAAAGGAGCTGCGCTCTCATTGGACTCCTGCTCGACCAATAGGAGCGCGTCATGTGCGTGCCATTCTACTGTAGTATTTCTGTTGTGCCAGGCTGCCTGACTTTCCCACAATAACACATTCGGAGAAGTCAGCTGTTATACCTCTTTCACTTTTAGGCGCCACGTTATGTTCACCTGACTTGCATAAAAATATACATATTTTTAAGTATGTGAAAATTAATTAAGATTTGGGAATCGATTTGGACTTTACAACAACTGTGGCATTTTTCACGGCTGTTACAGAAAAAAATATATACTACTCTAATTCGGTGTTTGTGAGTGGATGTGCTAATAATCTCAAATAAATACTGGTACAAATAAAAATGGCTTGTTGAAATAAACCATTTTTTCCTGGTATTGCTTGTGCTATTAAATTATGATTATTATTATTTGCAATAATATAATTTACAAATCGTAAGAACCTATGATACACGGAGAAGATTAAAGGAATTTGGTGGGTTCAATGCAAGCCTAATATCAATTGACTGCATTTGTGGCTTAATGTTGATTGCCACAAAAAAATATTATTTAAACTTGTTCTTCCTTTTCTTAAAAAATTATAATAATAATATAAATATAATAACAGTAATCGAGGTTACAGTGAAGCACTTGCAATGGAAGTGAATGTGGTACATTTTTGGAGGGTTAAAAGGCAGAAATGTGAATCTTATAATTTAATAAAAACACTTCCATTAATTCTTCTGTTAAAACTGGTGTATTATTGCTGCTGTTAAGTTGTTCAAATCCCCGTTCTTTTATATTACAGGGTTTACAGCATTGCATCGTCATGGCAACGAAGTTGCAAAATTTGATATAACTTCACACATAAAAGGTTAGTAAAAAAACTTTATATTTTTATATAATTTACGCATATTGTTTACGCCTTTTGGCCATATATTTGAAACGGTATTTTAACGTTTACGAATTGGCCCTATTCATTTCAATTGATATATATATATATATATATATATATATATATATATATATATATATATATATATATATATATATATATAAAAGAAAAGGAGGGAAAATGTTAAATACATTTTTGTGTCAATCAGCATTTGACGTCGACTGCTCCTAACCCGGAATATTCCTTTAAAAAGTAGTGATAAATTTGTTGTCAGTAATGCCTCAAAGTACGTATCCTACCCGAGACTTTTGTGTAATTTAAACACAACCTAAACATGGACTTTATCCTTTTGACAGACAGACAGACAGATAGATAGACAGATAGATCTCGTAAAATACATTCAACACGACCTGTGTGTGACAGAGAGCCAGGAGAGAAAAGGACGCAAAAGGGCGTGGGCCCAGTGTCAATGTCTCCGCTAAACGTGGACGGATGATCGATATATGAATGAAGGCCTCACAAGCACACATTACGCAACTATTGCAAAGGCTGGGTGTTTTATGTGGAACAATGAAATAAGTGTGGAGAGCTATCGATTATAGGACGTCTACAGAGTATACTGTATGAACCCATACACAGGCCTATGCTCTTCTCCCCGCTGTGCCAGAATGAGGCCCGCCCTAAACACCAGCCATTACGACTTTTCTATGTTCCACACACAGCCCTCCCCTTTCTTTAGGCACCGGAAGTGTACAATTCGCTTTGTTCAATCTGGCTAGGTCACGTCACACTAGGGGAGCCACAGTGGTCAAATACTGTAGGCATGCATTTATCCCCGCTAAATGATTACGAGGAGCATGTTCACGAAATAGGCCTACTACATACGACGTACTTCTGTTAATATCTACCTGTGTTTCATTGTTCCTTATAAAATTGAGAAGATTCAGGAGAACATTGGAGACGGCCTTTTTATTAAACCACGTTGGTTTATCTCAGTTGTTTAATGAATTTCCATACAGATTTGTCAGTTTGTCATGCAATGCATGGAAAAAAATAAACTACAATAAAGTCCAATGTAGTAGATTATGTAGTTGCACGAATGACAGACTCCCCTATATGGAAGCCCACCATAAATGCGGATCTGTAAAGCCCCCGCGCTCGCGCTAGCTTTGAGCGCGCGGCGAGCGGGCGTGCGTGCAACGCCTCTTTACACCTTCACCCACAACCAATAAGAGAGCAGAACGGCATTAGAAGAGAAAAGTCCATCTAATATCACTGAACGGTACAACTATCTTTGCTTGGGATCTGTGCATGCACGTAGAGGTTTTACCTCGTCCATCTTTCTCTCACTCTCTATCTGTAGCTGTCCCCAACCCAGCCACCCCCACCCTATGCCATACCCCCCCCGATCCGACACTTAATTGAGCAACCGGGACACCTCACGTGCAGGACTGATTTGCAGTTCGAACACGTGGCTCATTCAAAAAGACAGATGAACTAAGTTTGTTCCGTTTCCCGTTCTTTCGATGCTATTAAGAGGCGGTGCCTACATTAACGCGTGCGACAATTTAGTCGCACCGCCTAAGAATAATAAAAATAATACAAACTTTATATTCCCATCCCTCGCCTCATGGGGGTGACGGAATAAATCATTAAGATCGTTTGAAGCCGGAGGAAACGCGAGTGCGCGCGATCTCGTCCATCAAATATCTCAGTAGCTTGGAGTGATTGGGAGAACACTCCCAGACCTTCCGCTGAGCGACTGTGCGGTTCTCTCCAAACACTGCCCATCCGCGCGACGCAATAAAGGGCTGCCCATCCGCAACACGGTCGCTCTTTTTCCGTATACATCAAAATGAATAAGCTCTACATTGGGAACGTGAGCGAGCAAGCGAGCGCGCTGGACTTGGAAAGTATCTTTGAGCAGTGGAAGATACCTTTCAGTGCACCCTTTCTCGTTAAAAGTGGCTACGCGTTTGTGGATTGCCCCGACGATAAGGTAGCGATGAGGGCCATTGACACTCTTTCAGGTGAGAACGGAGACTTTTATGCGAATGTGGTTTTGTACAACCTCCAAATGAATTAAGATGCGCGAGCGGCGAACACGCTTTCGGCAATTAAAAGCCTATGCAATGGAGTGTGTGTTTCTGAGCGAGCTTAGCCGATGTGGACTTCACTTTCAGTTTTATAAACCACGGGCTTTCCTCGCCGAATTACTGAACGGGAACTGTCCATCAAAGTTGCAGCGTTGCTGGTCTGTGCAGGGAAATGGTGTGTTTAACAACTTAGATATGATGTCCATTGTGCACATTGTGTATTTATTTGAATTTAGATTGTGTATTTATTTCGTTTAGCCTTTTAACGTATCAAAATACTTGAACCACTTTCTGGGACTAAAGTGCTACACGGATTTTCTCGTTTTGCAAACTTCGCCACTGTAAAATTGTTGCCCTTTTTATCGCTACAATTACTAGTCTGATACACCTGGTGGTTGGGTTGCATTTGGTGGCTTGTAGGCCTTTCGACACCCAAGCCCCCCCCCCCCCCCCCCCTTTTTTTTTTTTTTTTTTTTAATAAATAAAATGGGATTTAAATACATTAAAAATATATATATGTTTTGCGTCTGAATGGTGTCTTAATAGAGTACGTTTCTATATAGTTGTTGTTTTTCGCCCTTTCGGTCATTGTAAACCTTTTGTCAAATATTGGGCATTTTTGCTTGATAACAGCATCTGAATTGGTGAAAATGTATTTTTTTCAGGGAAAGTGGAACTCCACGGAAAAGTCTTAGAAGTGGAGCACTCTGTCCCTAAAAGACAAAGGTAAGATTCATTGTGAATTTCGCTATTTCATTATAAGAGATTCACGAGTCCAGCTTTTATATGTAGGCCCGCGCGCGCGCGTGTGTGTGTGTATCTAAAGATCTCGACCAGTAGTTCTTATTTTAAAACAGAATTCTTGTTTTTATTTTCTAATGTCATTTTAATGAGTTTTTGTTAATACAGTTAATCAAACTATATTTTCAGTTACTGCAAGCGGTAGATGACGGATTGTTGATGTAGGCTATGTGGTTTTAAATGTACATGTCCTGGCTTGTTTGGGTAGCAAAATTATATGTACGCTGTTGATTTGAACCTCCATCCTAGCGTGCGGAATCTAGGTTTTTGTCAAATCTCGGAGGCCTTTGATTTGCACCCGTTCATACATTACTGGGCCTCTGGGCCTTTTTCAAAACAAGAAACGTTGTAAAGTGTGAACGCAAATGTTGTAAATGTGCCCGCTCGTTAAACATGAATATGCATCTGTGGAGCCATGCTAGGAGTGGCGTCCATTTAAGAAGAAACTTCTATTCAGTCAATGCTTCCGCCCCCTCTTTCCCCTCCTCGCGCTGACCATGCACGAGATGGACTCCTCAGCGTGCCTGGACTGCTAGGGTCGAGGTCTTGTCACGAAGACTGGTTTGCGGGTTCACAGAAACTCCAGCGACTAGACGTGGTCAACCCACAAAGCACTGTTTCACTATCCAACCGTGTTCCCTATTGAATTGGCGTTTTATAATAATATTGTAACTATTAAGTTGAATTAACGACTTAAGACATTATACATTTTCTCCCTGTTTTTTCCCCAAACATTTATAAGAGCACTAAATTAATTCCTGGTCACCCTGTGTTTTTTTGGGGGGCTGTAATTTTTATAATAAGTCTCTCAATCAAACATTATTTCTGTGTGCACGTAGAAACGAGATACCAGTTAATAATCATTTGTTACGTTTCAATTTACGCGTATGATTCTCTTATTTTGGTTACATTGGTGTTTATATATTTTTTTCGTCATGGTTAAATCGTAAAAAACGTTGATGGTATTATAATTTAGTTATCTCGTCTTTTAATTATTAACTGAAGGAACAAGTGATTGAAGTGTTTTTTTTATTTATTTTTATACATGTTAAGTGTTCGTTGGCAACCTAATAGTGTGTACAAAACGATAGATTAAAATCAGAATAAATTAATTTATCTGCTTTTAGTGTGTAAATGAACAGTGTAATTTAAGTATAAATTTGTGTGAAGTGTAGATCTTCCCCCTGCTAGTTCAGTGTGTGTGTGCTGCACATGTGCTATCCATGTTGAAAGAAACGGGTCAAAGGTCATGTATGTTGGTTTTAACTGTGAGCCAATGAGAACCAAGTACAGTGAAATGCATGCTGGGAGGGACCTTGCTTCTATCATATGAGTCTGGGCTAAGGCCCTGCCCATACCACACACAAAAAAAAGAAATTGGTTGAGGTTTGGCTCTTAAGCTTTTATTTCACGAGTGTGTATGAATACAAGGTGTGGTGTGCATACTATGGAGATGTTTCCTTGGAGTTTTAGGGTGGTGGGGTGTGTTTTTGAGATTGTATGGACACTAGATGTAATATATATTTAATTATTTGTCATCTGTTTGTTACATAATCATTGCTTTAATGCTGAATTGTAATGTCATATTCCTATTCTTTCATGCATTTAAAAAAAAAAAAAAAAAAAAAAACCTTGATGGCTGCGGCACCGATATTCAACTAGAAATGTGTGTGTGTGTGTGTTTGTACACTGTGAGTGGAGTCTGCATGGATGGCCCATTGGCCTTTGGAAGTTTAGTTCCATAAGTCATTTTTTCTTACATTTTGCTTGTTTCGCTTGGAGTACTAGCATTGCTGTTTTCTCTTAGAACACTGGTGTGTGTGTGTGTGAGAGAGAGAGCGAGAACGAGAGCATGCATGCATACATGTGGCTTAAAGGGGGGCCCAACTGGAAAAGAGTGTGTTAAAAGGGTCTTTAGCAACAACAGATTCTGTGTGGATAAAATTTGAACCCATGTGTGGTCCAACTGTAATTTGACAGGTTTCAAATGTCCTTTTGGATTTCTGTTAATTTTTTTGCTGTAATTAATATGACCAATAGTAACATTGATAATTATGTTTTTTTTTTTTTTTTTTTTTTAAATCTAGAAAGTGAGTTATGAGGCACAGAAATGTATTACGCTAGATTTCAAGCTGCAGGGAAAATATGTAAAGCTTGGTATTTAAAAGTTTACTTTTTAAATCTCTGCAAAACAAAAATAACCAAAAAAATCTAAAATGTGTAAAAAGTGTATTTATGTGGAAACACTAATTCAGTGTTAAAAAGAGCATGGATGTTTGTTATAAAACAAAATGTAAGTCCAGTTCTGCCATTCCAAATTAGAGGAATTTTTTGCAGTGTATTCTTGCATAATGTTTAGCTACCATTTTTCATCTGTGGTAATGCATTCGAAGGCAATTCATTTTCAAGGTTGTTTGTGGATGGATGTAATATTGGGTTTGGCTGATGTAACTCTTTGAGTTGTACATTCATTTCCATGTTGAAATGTGTTGCTATTTGTCTTATTTATTTATTTTTCATTTTTTTGCCATTCATGTTAAATACGAAATGCGTGAACTGTTCAAGTGACCATAGGAATATCTTGATTCAGGGCAAGTTGTGAACTAAAAAGCTATCACAGAGTCAGGGGCTTGTAAATTCTAATGTGATGTCATGTTTCCTGGTTCTTCCAGAAGTGTTTGTGGTGGGAAGTCTTCTCCCACTCCCCAACTCGTGCAGAGAGAAAATTGTTGCGTGTCTGTTGGATTTTAAAGTAAATGAAGATGCCCTCTACTTCCTTTACGTCACAACTGGACCCCCACTCCTTTTTACCCATTCTTGGCTGTAGGCTAGCCTGTAACCATAGGAACCAGGCCCCACCCCCCAGGGCAGAGAGAGTTTGTTACCCTGAAATGGGGCACCAGCACCCCACCCCATCCTAACCATACGCAAACACACACACACACACTCCCCTCTTGTTCCTATAGGTTAATCTGCTGTAGGAGAACATTCCATATTGCATTCCCACTGGAATGCGGACCATGACTGGAAAAGCACACCAATCCTACCAAATTCCTCAAAAGAAATGGGAAGTTTTTAATTCGTTCATCAAATCTGGAATGTGGTACGCCTGTACTTGAGACTAACGTGTATATTTAAAAAAATATAATTTAAATTTTGTATTAAATGACATTAGTTTCTATACAAGTATGCTTCTATCCCTTGCCCCAGCACATGCACGTTTATGTTCTGCCAAGGTATTTTAATTTATTTAATTTTTATTTTTTTATACACTGGTCTCACGTATGTCTCACTGTTCATGCAGCTGAGTACTACTAGGTTTACTAATGCTTTGCCTTTTGTATAGTAGATTTTTGTGTGTGTGGACTAAGAATTTTAGATTAAGTGTAGAATGTGTGTGTATTGCTGTTTGGTTATTTAATTCTGCAAGAGCTTGGTCACCACAGTGAATTGTTGCACAATAGACAGCTTATTCTGAGCTTGAATTTGTAATATCTCTATCAATCCATAATTTGAACAGGGCACAAAATTATTCATGTTCAAATAGACAGTTTTAGTGTTTTCTCCACATGAACTGTTCCCTATTTGAAACTGGCATTAGCACTGAGCTACCTGTGGTATTTTGCCTGACTGGTCAGAGTTTACAGAATCAAATTTGGAATGCGGTGAGAAACGGCAGACAAACGCTTACATGTGGCACAGCGCGCTGGGGAAAGCTTGTCCAGTGACTTCAAACATCTCCAGAAATCATACAGAGATGTTCAATGCAAGTTCTGATACGAGTTGATAATCCCTGAGATGACTACAACTCATTGTTCTCTAGAAGGGGGTGAGGGCTGCACATTCTCTTCATGAGTGCAAATATCCCATCTGGCACTTAAAGCATGCACCACCTTTTCATCTCCAGGCTGTACCCTATATACTTTTATAAAGATAAAATATGAAAGGTATTCTCAAAAATGGTGTCCTAAAGAAAAAGGAATAAATCTAATATAAATAAAATATATAATCTTTGGGAAACAAATCTCTCAATCATATACTTGATGTCAAAGCAAATCAACAGACCTGGATGAGTTATTCCTGGCTCGAACTACAAGGGGAAAAACCTTGGTCAACTTAATGGTTGCGGAATAAATGGAACCAACATTGCTTCTTATTTTTGTTAATTTCCCAATATGAATGCATACACCTATGTTCCATTGGTTAGTGAGACAATGTGTTGTGGCTGTTAAGTTTGACAGTTTTCAGTACTTAAGAAAATAATTGCCATTTTAAGTCTCGCTTAATCGGTGAGGAGATATTTACATGGCAGTGGAGTGGTGCTTTGCTGATCTATTCATTTGTTTTTGTACACACAGAAAAATAAGCTTATAGGAAATCAAGAAACTGCGCACAGGAGTTTTTTTTCTTTTCTTCTTGATAATGACCAATTATCAAAATGATCAATTTTGCAGTGGTTCATAAAGATTAAGTTTTAGAAATGTTCAGTTCTTTAGAAATTTGACCAGTGGCTTGGTTGCAACTTCTATACAACAAGCAGACTTTTGGGGGGGTGAGTACTGACATTTACTAGAGCAAAATACACTAAATAATCAGGATTAACCAGTGATGCTATAAAGCACTCAGAACTGTTGATTAGCGCTGATTGCTCAACATGTCTGCGTGTAGATTTGGCATTGATTATTATGTGGTGTATCTCTCTATCTTTAACACCGGCCTGATATGGGTACCATATTTAGGCCCAAATCCATGTGCATATGAATTGGATATGAAAGAGTTGTGTGTACCTGTTCAGGTAGAGGCATGTTTGTGTTCTCATGTCCTCTGTACATTCTGTTCTTGTCAATGCCAGAGTAAATACGCAATTACATGGAGTGTGAACTTTGCAGTTGTGTAAAGTCAAGTGGGCAGTTATAGACCTTTCATAATCACTGTGCCGAAACGTACACATTCATGAAATGTTAACCTGCATTACAGCGAGTAATAAGGTGGTCCAAAGGGAAATGCACCAATAAAACTCATTGGGACGCGTGCCAAGGGAAAATGTCTAAATCGTTCGTAAAGGCATTCTTGCATAAAATTGTTGCACTGCATACACGCATTCGTTCTGCTTGTTTCATGAAAAAGGCCCCTTAAGTTTTCATTGTGAAATGGCTTATTTACAGGCATTGTATTAATTTGAAATGAATCTAGTAATGCTGTGTGTAATCTTAAGAAAAATGGCAAATTGTGTCTACTCATAGACTTGTTGCACTTAGGTGTTCTTGATGATGTAATGATGTAAACATTAAATGCTGTGCCAGGAAGGCCTGTTCCTCCAACAGCAACTATATAGTGTATATAAACAAATCTAACCATACATCAGAAAAATCTGTTTGTAAATTGGATTTGCCTTTTTTGTGTAGAAATTTTCATAATGTTCGGTGAAAAGCGGAGGTCTTTTAAGAAATATAATGCTTAGAGATGTGCTGTGAGGTGGACTGTATTGGTGGAGTTTTAAAAGGAAAATACTATCCATTTTAACAGGTTTTTTTATTAGTTTATTCTTTTTCTTTAATATACTGCCTGATATGTACACTAATGTATTTGGACTTTCACCCTGGGCAGCACTGTACCTGAATACCTCCTCCATATCTATATTTATAAGCATGATGTACAGCCTTTCTTTATCAATTACCCTAATTACTTGATTTATTAACTCTAAATTGGACTAAAGAGCCTGGTCATGCCTTGTCAAACATGGGTTGTATTGGAGGTTTGGTCTGTTTTATGTCCACAGCAAATTCCAAGTTTGTGTTTGCGCCAGTTGATGACCTCCCAGTATTTTTCATTGGCTCTCAAAATCGTTAGCCACCACCATTTTGTTGCTTGTGACCAAGGGATTGTTGATTGCATGTGTGTTTGCAGATTAGTGAAGCATTAAATGGCAATATTAGCAAATGCAGTGCTGTGAAAGTATTTACCCCTTCCTGATTTCTATTTTGGTTATTTTTCATACACAAAATACAGTTTTCAAATATATACACTAACGGCCAAAGGTTTGGAATAATGTACCATTTTTGCTGTTTCTGAAGGAAATTTGTACTTTTCACCAAAGTGGCATTCAGCTGATCACAAAGTATAATCAAGACATTACTGATGTAAAACAAAAAGCACCATCACTATTTGAAAAGCCCCATTTCCAGCAGCCATCACCCCAACACCTTATCCTTGAGTAATCATGCTAAATTGCTAATTTGGTACTAGAAAATCACTTGCCATTATATCAGAAACAGTTGAAAGCTATGTGGTTCTTTAAATTAAGCTTAACATTGTCTTTGTTTTTGAGTTGCCACAGTTTACTATAGACTGGCATGTTTTGAGGTCAATATTGGGTCAAAAATGCTTTTTTTTTTAGAAACTTGTCTGTCCATCATTGTTTTGAGGATTGAAGGCTATACAATGCTTGAAATTGCCCAAAAAAAAAAAGATTTCATACAAAGGTGTACACTACAGTCTTCAAAGACAAAGTACAACTGACTCTAACAAGGACAGAAAGACATGAGGAAGGTCCAGATGTACAAAAAAACAAGAGGATAAGTACATCAGAGTCTCTAGATTGAGAAATAGACACTTCTACCCGCTCAACACCAGTTTTATGTACAACAGTAAAGAGAAGACTCAGGGGTGCAGGTTTTATGGGAAGAATTGCAAAGAAAAAGCCACTTTTGAAACAGAAAAACAAAAAGAAAAGGTTATAGAGTGGACAAAGAAACAGACATTGGACAATTGATAATTGGAAAAGAGTGTTATGGATCTTAACCCATTGAGCTTTTGTGGGATCAGCTAGACTGTAGTCTACTGTATTACTGCTACTACTACTGTAGACTGCGTGAGAAGTGCCAGACAAGACATCTATGGCAAGTGCTACAGGAAGTGTGGGGAGAAATGTCACCTGAGGATCTGGACAGACTGACAGCTAGAATAACAAGGATCTGCAACGCTGTCATTGCTTCCCATGGAGGATTTTTTTTAGTTTAAGAAGTTCTGAGAATTTTTTCCAAATTGTAATAGTAATTTTTCACATTATTAATGTTCCGGCTACATTGTGATCAGTTGAATGGCACTTTGGTGAATAAAAGTACCAAGTTCTTTCCATAAGAGCAAAATCTGTATATTATTCCAAACTTTGTGTGTGTGTAAATTTACTGAACCAAAAAAAGGTTATCCAACACCTATACCACCCATGTGAAAACGAACTGCCCTCTTAAACTGATTTTTTTGCCACCTTGATTTTGCCACCTTGTGCAACAACTGCAACCAAATGCTTCCATCAGTCTTTCACAATGCAGTGGTGGAATTTTGGCCCACTCTTCTTTGCAGAATTGCTTTAGTTCTGCCACGCTTCCATCCAAGGTTTTTTGCAAAACAGGTTTTAGCGCATCAAAATAAAATTGTTGCAAAAATTTCACAGTTGTCGGCATATATTTTTTAATTTAACTCTAGTGCTAAAACTCTGTCGTTACTTCAAATGCTGCAAAAGATGGTTTGGAAACACTTTGTCGAGAAAATTGGTATTAACGCAAAAATGTAGTGTCAAATGAGTTTACACCAATCGTTAGCCTGTGTTAATCATGACGACACTATACATCCTTGAAAGCCAGTTTATTGTACGTGATTATGGATTCTTAATGGCATATAGATCCAATGCTGCAAACATGACACTACCAGGAGTGCCAACACAAATATCTCATCATGCACGTCGACAAGTCCACGGAGAACAAATGAGTGGCAACTCTTTGCCATTTCATTTAATCAAGGTAGCCATCAGTTTATTTATTAGTGTTGCTTTTACACACCATTCAAAATAATAGAAGGCAGTCATGGAATTAGCCCACAATGCAAAAAAAACATATCCCTGTATGAAAATTCCCTGTATGAAATTAAATAAATTACCAAACTAAAAAAATATTTTTAGACCTGTATATGCCTTTTTTCTTTACACAAAAAAAATCTACACTTAGTTTTTTTCAAGACATTAAACTATCAGAACTGTTTGTCCAATTCTGAGTGAACTTTAAGAAAACAAGCTTTTGAACATTTTAAAATGTTTATCAGGAATGTTTAGTATGTAAACCGTGATATTACACTGCATCATTTTTTCTTTAATAGCTGTGCGCGCGCACACACACACACACACACACACACACCGATGGATGGTCCTTATACGAAGACTGAAAGTTTCCCCCGCTGCTTGGTGCAGGTTGCCAGCTTGAACAGGGCCATGACGATTCTTATTCGGGTCGGAACTAAATGCAACCTACGATAGGCGCAACATCAGGACCAATATTGCAGTCCTATCAGAAGGACAACTAAGAAATACTGAATGGAAAAGCTTAATGCAAATAAACAGGTTGATAAAGTGGGTCCTCGCAATCTGCCAGAAGAGTTTTGAGAGCAGGGAGATGCGGAGACTGGCAAAATGTTGGTATTAAAGCTATTTCAGCTCCATTTATATCAAATATTACACACTTTAAATTAGAGGAATCAAAATTGTGTGCATTTTGGTTCTGTGTATTATCACTTGGTTTAATGTTGAAGTAGTTTTCAGCTAACGACCCTGCATCAGTGTGGAGAGGCCTGATGGACATTACTAACTTTAAGACACCATCCCCCAAAACTATACAGAATCAACAGCTGACTGACAACTTGAATGTGTTTTACTGTAGATTTGAAAAGCCCCACACCGCTCTGACCTTCACTTCACACCAACACCTCCTGCCCCCCCCACGATAATGCAAAATTGCAACTCGAGAAATGTGTACAGTACATTATACATATACATTAAACGCTGTCATATAAATGGAGGAAGGTGGAGGGGCTGCTTGTACCTCAGATTCATTTGAATGAGAAGATGAGAGGAGATCATGAAGTAAATTGTGCGTCCTCCATGATGTGGAATTGGTTTGGATTTAGAAAACGTGATACCGAGCAGAAAATGGCCATTTTCAAGGTTTGTACATTTTGTGTATGTTGAAATATCTGCGCGCGCGCGTATATATCAGTGGTCAGGGCTTCACGTGAGACTGTTTGAAATGATGAAACGCAGTTTTTCCACTGACATTAGACTAAATGCTTGCCTAGAACGCTAGAAAAAATGACACAATCCGCTTCTGCGGCATGAAATTTTGCTTTAGCCGCCACCAAAAGCAAATTCAATGACATTCATCCTGTGCTCCAAACATGCCTCCCATCCAAACACGCGCAGCTGTGTTGTGCGAGTGCTGCACACACAATCTGAAACGCGCAAGTGTGTGCAAGTATTGAAGTCATTCCAGTCCTTTCATTTATGCTCCTGTGACAGAAAAAGCACAGATCACACCCGATAATCATTCTGGTCTCTTGATATCAAGTGGGTTTTTAAAATCCAAATCAAAACCCTTTTTTTTTTTTTTTTAAACCCTTTGTTTTTTTTTTATAGCGATTTACTGAAAACACCAAGCCTAATTAAGCGTTTTATTTATGGAATTTTTTTTTCTTAAATTTATTTTATTTGCATTGCTATTAAGTTTCTTGAGGATAGAAAATTGGTGCACATCGGTCTTTTTTTTATTTTTTTATTATTATTACTTTGACTATGTTTGTCAAATTCAAAATAAAGAGAATTATTTAAAATGGAAGTTTTCATTTATAAAGTATTTAATTCACTGACTGGATTACTCAATTACACATTGCGACATAGCTTGATATATAATACAATTGTATTGTTTTTTTCCAAAAAATGTAACTATATATTGTTAAAGACAGGCTCAGGTGATTGAGCGGGTTGTCCACTAATTGCAGGGTTTCACATGCCGAAGTGTCCTTTGGCAAGACACTGAACCCCAAATTGCTCCCAATGTCCTTGCATGGCAGCTCTGCCATAATTGTTGTGTGAATGAGTGTGTGAATGAGACTTGGTGTAAAGCGCTTTGAATACCGCTAAGGTTAAAAAGGCGCTATATAAGTGCAGACCATTTATGGATTTGACAAATTTGAATCTACATTTGGATAATTGGGTCCCTCCCTTATTCTGTTAAACAAGTCTGTCATGTGATGCTCCTTTTCAGTTTCTAATCCAGACTGTTGCCTTCAGATGTGAATGTGTCTTGCAAGAATAATATCTTATAGTAATAAGTCCAGATATGGTCAAACGGTGTGATGGATTGCCTTAAAATAATAATGTAATAATTATAATATAATGTAATTTGTGTAATCTCTCTTTTTATGCTTTTTCAGGAGCTGCAAACTGCAGATTAGGAATATCCCACCTCACATGCAGTGGGAAGTAAGTGCATCTCTTTTTCAGTAACCTGGGGTAAAGGGACTGGCACAAGGTTTACACTGTTGGAGCAGTACTGTGACTTGCTGGCTCACCACAACATCTCCACAGCATTGGTATTTGAACCACCAGCCTCCTGAGTAATGTCCCAGAATTTGATGTCTTGGACTGCATGAGCTCATGCACTCCAAGGTCAACAAATACATATTTTGAGTGTTTCTAAGAAATTACCCATCATATTGATTAAATTAAAAGGAAGATTTTCCAAGCACTCTGAAGCAGCCGTGTGTGTGTGTGTGTGTGTGTGTGTGTGTGTGTGTGTGTGTGAGCTGAATTCTGTGGTTCGAGCTTCATGAAGCCGCCTCGTGAAAAATTATAGTACTGATGGAAGGCTTGGAAAAAACATTTGGATTTTGATCTACTGCTGCGTTCACAATTTCAGAATTACTGTAATTACGAGTTTCTGAATAGTAAAAATGGTTTGTCTTTGTTTAACTCTGAATTTAAAGTTGAAAAATCTGAATTTTATGAAAGTTAAAGAAACTGTAGCTTTCATAAAATTGTTACTGTTTACACTTATATGCCATCAAAAAAATGTCCACTAGATTTGTGCTTAAATATTTTTGCAAAAACATATAGAGGTGAATTAATGTAATAAGTATTTTGCTGTCATTGACAACAAAGCATTATAAGTGTTCTTGAATGATAAGACAGCATAATATAGCTACTGACCAAATATTCCTTTCCCATCTCTGCGATCTGCACACTATTACCTTTTCACAAACTGCATGCCTAGTATCTGACTGATTTCTTTGTTGTGGATGCTTGAATAGTATATTGGATCTCACTCTGACTGCAAAATGTTCCAATAAAAATCCCATTTTCACCTTACTAGCCTACTGGAGCTCATGTTAATAACATTGTTGTGCTTCACTTAAAAAATCAATGTATCACCAAAAGTGCTCACAAGTATGCCTCAGTAAACTGCTCTTTGCCCTACCACTCCACGTCTGAGCTTACAACGAGATCCCACTGACCCCTCTGATAACTCGCAAGACATACTCGCTTTGCTAGTCACTTTCTCTTTTCTGCGCATTTAGGTGAATATGAAAAGACCCTTGGAGTAGTCCACAAAACTGTTCTAATCATATGAATCAGTTGTAATTCATGACTGAGACCCGCCTAGACCTATATTCTCAGTTCAGGCTTTGCTAACAGAATAAATTAGTCTTGCCTAAATAAATGGGCTAATTCCCTGAATGAGTCATTAAACCATAAAAAGGCTTTTGTATCCTGGAGGAAACAAACATTTAAAAGGGTTGGGGAGAGAAGTGTCAAATTTGTGAAAAATCTGATAAAAAAAAAAAAAAAAAAAAAAAGTATTTTCCTGGAAATACTGAGAGCATGTGATGATTTTGTATATAAAGTATGGCATCAACTCACATAATATTAATATCTGTTCAATGTTATCATGATTTCTACAAGTTGTTAAATTGAAAATAAAAGCAATATTTTAGAAAAACAAATACGGAGATGTATTATGTGGGACCTAATGTGTTGGAAAATGACAATTAAATGATACTTGAGGTGCCTTTTATATTTTTGCCTGTTTTTTTTTAGGGTTAAATATAACCAAATTTGTTATCTTCATAACAATGAATACCATTTGCTCAGTTATATATATCACATTTAACAATGTACATATGAAATAGAAATAAATGATACATTGACAGAAATGGACATCTGCGTCATGCGCACTATATATTCAATTGTGTGTGTGTGTGTGTGTGTGTGTGTGTGTGTGTGTTATCTGTCAATTCTGCTAAAGTATTTATGATCCGTCTGAATCATGTCTACTCAGTTGTTCCCCAGTGGTGGTGAGTTTTTGTAGTTTTATGCTCAAACTGCTATTATTATTTGCCCATAGGATTGTGTAAATTGTTGACGAGCAAGTAAGCAAATTATTCCTCAACTTCATAAAGGCCTGCTTTTCTTTTTTGTTACATGAAGTGCAGATATTACAATATAGTAAATGAATGACCAGTGCTTGGCCAATGCCCTCATTTTTAAATTAATAGGATTAGAAATGTGCCTGTAATATTTCCGCATATCTTTTGATACATAATTTTATTAACAAATTTGGTTAAAATTAGTTTGTTCTATTTAAAGTTCTAAAGAATTTGCAGGGTTCTTGGTTTGGATACACCATGTTAGTGTGCAGACAGAATATGTCAACTTTTCTGCTACAAGCCAAATGTACAAAAAAAAGTGAACATTTTATTTTTAAAACTCAATTTATGGACTCAAAAGTAAACTATATTATTTATATTTAAGCATAATACATTTAATTTTTCCTCTTTTTGCTTATAAATCCAGTCACTGGTCTCATCCTGCGAAAATGTCAAGTACCTACTTGAGCGAGATTAACTAAATCTTTTTTTTTTTTTTTAGTGTGACCTGAAATGTGTGTGTTCAGTTATGTAACTGTGGGAGGTTTGTGTGTTGTGGGCACATGTTGAGGCGTTCATATAAGGTTGAGATCTTGGAATGTGTGTTGTCCATGTCATGGCGTAGCTTGGGGATGGGCGTTTTGCTGTGTGACCAGGCTCGGGCAAGCTTCGCTGGGCCTGGATGTTAACCGGCTGCCCTGTCTGGCTGCAGGCCTACTCCTTGTGTGGACGCCCAGAATGTGTAGATCAACCCCACTCCCCCTTACCCTCACTGCATGGTGTCTGCAAGCCAACCACACCCCCTTCCTCTTTCACCCGCTTGAAGGAACCCTCATTGGTCAGGATTCCGAAGACTGACTGGATGTGTGGCCAATGGCAGTAGAAGCCCAATGGCTGCTGGGATTTCCATAGTAATGCATGCGCCAACCAATAGCCACACTTGGAGAAGGGAAGTGGTGGTGGGTGCAGGGTTGAGGGCCATTCGAATGTGTGACAAATAGAGGGCTTGTGTTTTTGAAAGCCTCAGTCTTTTCACCCATGTTCAATGTTTTATGCCTGCATGGCTCCTTCAGAGAAGGCACGGTGAAAGCAGTTGAAAGAGGTGTAAATCGGTCTAGCAAGGGGGGGAGGGGTAAAAAAAAAAATTCTTTATTACCTGAACACTTCCAAAATTAAGCTGAGTTGTCATTTACTTAATTTTTAATGCTTTGAGAGCCTCAAATAAGATCCAAATTACCAAGATGCAAACAGTTATTTCACTGGACTTGAATCAACTGTTCAATATGTTTTACAGAGGGTCCAACTTGCAATTCTTACCACACCTGCCAATGGCAGGAGAAACCTGTATTTTGTGTTATGGGGCTCAACATTAGATATTTTTTTCTGCTAGCCCTGCCAACATTTTAACTGGCCCAAACACAAGTTTTTTTTTGGCATTTTTAACAATGCATTTTGTATGTATTTGTGCCAGAAATAATATTTTGTAAATTTCATTAAATGTTTCTTAACAAAAACTAGCTTTGCTGGAAAATAATGGTGTACTGTGAAGAACAGTGATTTTATTGTTTTTGCCAATTCTTACTGATAATATGACTTTTTTGGCTAAAACTCATGATAGCCAGCTAGATACCGTGGTTGCCTTGATGAAAGTGTGAATTGGTAGAATTTGCAACTAGGTTTTATACATCATTTAATCCAAATATTTGAGTTTGCATGTCATAAAAGTACATTAACCAGATAAACTAATGTAATATTTAGTAACAAGCCTGACACTTTCTCACAATGGCCCTGGGAAAGTGGACCATCCTTATTGTTGATCCCTGTATTCTTTATAATTTTTTTTCATCCCTATGGCAACTAAATTATTTGTATGTTAGTGCAGGTAGCACAGGTCATTGTAACTCACAGTATTGTAAATGAGTCTCCATCTCTTACTTTACCCAAAAATGGATGGACACATTGTGGTTAAAAAAGCACAAGTGGCGACGTCTTTAGTAGATGGTTTGTATGCTTTGACTTGATTATTTACATCTCTGAATCAGCAACAATTAAACTATAGTTCTTACGATTCAATTTAACCCATCATTTTTATGTTGTACATCCTAATAGTTGCCAGCCAACTGGTGAGTATCGAGTTTTCTATACTCACCGTAGCCAATTTTTAGTTTGATACCACTTGGTGAGTGTTAATTTCTTACCTGGTTGTTCACCAAAGGATGAGTTAAACAGTCCTAGTAATGAAGTTGTGGCACCATTACCACAATGTCTAGTATCCTATACTGTTGTTCTTCGGCACAAACCCAACGTTTCTCTTGCTTGTCACCAACAGGTTCTTGATGGGTTGTTAGCGCAGTACGGCACAGTGGAGAGCTGTGAACAAGGTAGGGCACATGTTTGCAGATCTTCACTTCGGTTGTTATCTGTAACATTAAAAGATTAGTTAACTCTATTCCCATCTTTCCTTTCTCATTTTCATGGTATCTCCAGTCAACACGGACACAGAGACTGCTGTTGTTAATGTGCGATATGCCACCAAGGACCAAGCCAGAGAGTAAGTACCTTCTGCATTGGATTCGTCTGACTCGATCACACCCTGTATCCCATGTCTGGCAGTGAAATGTAAAAATTGTCAGTTCTATATGCACTGCTGTTTGGGTTTATTCAGCAATTATAATCACTCATTCAGTGCCACCTACTGTTTGATTACAAGAACTGCAGAGCTGTCACAGAGATTAGTGAAGTAGTCCCTAGTAAATTAATGGAAAGTCTTGGACAAAGGAATCTACAGCGATTTGTTTGCACACAATAGTTGTTCCTGTTAGCATCCGCGAGTTGATGTCAATGGAATAGATTCGGTGGGTTTAAAGGTGTCCTGCACATCATCACATTAAAGCCCCATGCCCTTAAACCCCAAATCAGGTTCTGTTAAGTTTTACAAGTGTCCTGTTTGGGAGGTATTGCAGAAGTAGAGATGGAATTCATTCCCCAGTCTGTCATCTGGGGTATAATGCAAAGAAATATTGTTTGTAATGAAATGCTATGTTTTTTTTATTTAAAATTCAGTTTATTCTGTTTTCTGGGAATGTTTACTAGCTTTATTCTTTATAATACTATATTCTTCAAATGAATACAGAATGTTGTGTTTTGTCTCTTCATTCAGTGAATGTAATTTTACAAGCATCAGTTTGTAAACATAAGGAAATTGGGTTCTTAAAGGAATGGTTCACCCAAAAATGAAAATCCTGTCATCTCACTCGCATGCCATCCCAGTTGTGTATGACTGACTTTTTTCTGCAGAACACACTAATTAAAATAAACTAAAGAAAATCTCAGCTCTGTAGGTCCATACAATGTAAGTGAATGGTGACCAAAACGTTATATGCGATCTTTGTGCTTTTTGGAGATTCAAAGTAGTCCATTCGACTGCAATGTTGAAATCCATGTCTTGTGATGTAATCTAATCAGTTTGGGGGAGAACAGACCAAAATGTATCACTTTTTTTCCACTATAAATCTTAGCATCAGCAGTCTACTTGATGATCATAATATCAAGCTTGATTACACTTCTTCTGCGCCATGCATCATACACTTGAGCTTGAAACCATGATCATGCCTAGAGACTGCAATGGCAAGATGTGCAGTGAATTATTTTTTTTTATTTTTTTTCTCTCACCCAAAACTGATTAGATTACATCAGAAGACATGGATTTCAACATTGCAGTCGAATGGACTACTTTGAATCTCCAAAAAGCACAAAGATCGCATATAACGTTTTGGTCACCATTCACTTGCATTGTATGGACCTACAGAGCTGAGATTTTCTTTTAAAAATCTTTGTGTTCTGCAAAAAAAAAGTCAAATATATCTGGGATGGCATGAGGGTGAGTAAATGATCAGAGAATCCCTTTAATGATAAAGTATCATTTTTACCTAATGTTAAATGCTGTCGGGCTGGTTGCGGTGTTCAACCAATGCCATGAGTTTGGAGTGTTTGGGAAACCTTTTTGTCATTAGATTCAGAATTTACTTGCCTTTTTAAATTTAAAAGAATGTGTTTTGTTAATGTGTCCCAGTTTATGTTTCCCATCCCTCTGTTACTCACTTTTCCAGAGCATTGGACAAATTAAATGGCTTCCTAATGGAGAACTACGCACTAAAGGTTTCCTATATCCCTGATGAGACTGCAGCAGCTGACCCAATTCCGATGGGCAGCAGAAGAGGTTTCAACCCACGCGGACCACCCCGCCAAGGCTCTCCCAATCTGGGTGCTAGACCTAAACTACAGTCAGACGTGCCCCTGCGCATATTGGTGCCCACACAGTTTGTGGGAGCCATCATCGGCAAGGAGGGCGCAACCATACGCAATATAACCAAGCAAACGCACTCAAAGTAAGAATACAGTTTTAGTGTGTGTGCGTGTGTGTGTGTGTGTGTGTGTGTGTGTGTGTGTGTGTGTGTGTGTCTGTTTGTAGTTCTAAGCTGACTAAGATTGTTTACAATCATGTAAAATGGGGATCGTACAACTAGTACGATCAATTATTCTTCTTGATTTTAAGTAGCCATCCTTTGTTTGCTGACAGTGTACTGTTTGAATGTAAATGTAAAAATTGGGATCGATTGGTTAATCTAATTGATTGTGTGTGTGCGTGTGCGTGTGTGTTTATGTATGTACAGGATTGATATCCACCGTAAGGAGAATGCAGGAGCAGCAGAAAAGCCCATCACTGTTCACTCCACACCAGAGGGCTGCAGTTCTGCCTGTCGAAACATCATGGAGATCATGCAGAAAGAGGCAATCGACACTAAGATGTGCGATTAATGCACTCACTGCACATTTCATGCCCACATTTAACTGATAATACAGTTTCTGACTCTTGTCATATTACCTCATTACGGACTTCTCAAACTTTTACACTCAACTTTGCATGTTCAGTCATACACATTAGATCTCACTCTGTACCCTGCTGTCTCTCAAACACAGCACTGAAGAAATTCCTCTGAAGATCTTGTCTCATAATAATTTTGTGGGCCGCCTGATTGGAAAAGAGGGACGCAACTTAAAGAAGATCGAGCAAGATACTGACACAAAGATCACGATCTCACCGTAAGTACATTTTTTTCAGTCTTTGCTTGAAAATCTCCCCTCGTTAAATTATAAATACCACTTACTACTGACTAGCAAGTTGCAAATCATGGTTAATATTATGTAAACTAAAAGCAAGGGAGCCCTTAAATATGTCCCGCCCCAACTTTCAACAGGATATGTCTACATAAACATATTACAGAACTTAAAATAATGTTCTGGGTTCAATACAAGTGAAGCTCAATCAACGGCATTAGTGGCGTAATGTTGGTTACCACAAATGGTAATTGACTCGTTCCTCATTTTCTTTATAAAAAGCACAAATCTGGGTTACAGTGAGGCACTTACAATGGAAGTGAATGTGGCCAATTTTTTTTGTTTAAAGGTGGAAATGTGAAGCTTTTTATTTTATAAAAGCATCTACATTCATTCTTCTGTTAAATCTCATGTATTATGTCCTAATTAAATCTTAATTTCTACAGTCATATTAGGGTTTGATGACATTACATCGTCATGGCAATGAAGTTGTTATTGGCTATAACTTCACACAGAAAAGGTTAGTCTGTGATTTTATCACACTAAAATCATGTTTACACGCATATTGTTGAGTATTTTAATGTTAAAATATTTGACCCCATTCACTTCCATTGTTAGTGCCTCACTTTCACCCTGATTTTTGTCTTTCTTTTTGTGTTATGAGGGATGTCAAAATTAAATTGTGGCAATCAATATTATGTCGCAAATGCTGTTGATTGAGCTTGACTTGTATTGAACCCGGAATATTCCTTTTAAGCCATTTCATGGAACCTTTTATATGTAATGTTGGATATCGCAAAATAAATATGTAACATTGTAGCTATATTTATATCTGTTTCCACTTCCCTATTCACCTCTTCATTCACCTTCATTTTGTCCCCTCTCGTGCTCTCTCTTAGTCTGCAGGATCTGACCCTGTATAACCCAGAGCGCACCATTACCGTTAAGGGTTCAATAGAGGCTTGTGCAAAAGCAGAAGAAGAAATCATGAAGAAAATCCGTGAGTCCTACGAAAATGACGTGTCTGCCATGCATGTAAGCCCACAACACCATTATTAGGGTTCAATTTCTGTCCGAAATCAAGCACAATATTAGTTTAATCATTTTTTTCCCCTCTAGTTACAATCTAACCTGATTCCTGGGCTCAGTCTGAATGCTTTGGGTATTTTCCCTGGCACTGGAAATGGAGGGATGTCGCCCTCTGTGGTTTCAGGACCTCCAACTGGGGCTCAATCTGCTTATCAATCATTTGGGGTAACACAATTACATTAGATTGTGTGAATGTGTATACAAGGGTCAGAAATTAACCAGGGATGTGGGTGAAAATGCCACCGATATTTAAAATAAGACTAGTGAATCTAATGTAACATTTAATATTTCATATTAGGGATGTCTAACACAAATGGTTTTGTATTCGCTGGTACCGTGTTCGATACCGTTTTTTTTCTTTTTTTTTCTCCCAGTCTCCATACCAACAGTTTTTCAATTGTATAATCAAAATGGTGTTTTAAGTTAATTAAAATTAATCAAATTAAAATATTTAGAAGTAATTTTCAACATAATGTAGTATTATTTCATCAAATGAAGCACTTGTATACAGAACCTCACCGCACAATCCATAATACAACATTGGAGTTATATTTTGTCAAATGAAGTGCTGCATCACAGATGTTAGATACTGCTTAAGTAAAATACAATTACAGCTGACTTATTATTATTTGTAGTATTTACATAACTTTACAATAGTGATTTCTGTCATGTTTTTCCTATAAATTTACCTTTTCATTTTTGACCAAAGAGCTCTGAGGTAATGACGGCAGATTCCTACTCTGGAAAAGCCATTCGCTACGTGATTCAAACTGATTATTAAACCACAAAAGGCTGCTGTTTAATTAAATAATCTGTATGTGACTCATGCTTCAATGTGAATTTGCACTCTGTTTACTGTCATCTGCTACAAACAGAGCGTGAGGTGCTCATGATGTTGTTTTCCTTTGTATGAGTCATGATGAGCTTTAACAAGCACTCGCATTTAAATTACATGCAAATTATATATTTATTTCATTAAATCACAGCTTTTGTGGTTCAACAATCTTACTTGGACATAACGTGATTTTGTGGGCTGAATGATTACATAACGACATTTGTACATCAGATGGTATCGGCTTTTGGTATTGGAGCATTTTTACAAGTACCTGTACTTGAGCGCGGTATCGGACCGGATACTGGTATCGGGACATCCTTATTTCATATATTCTTGGCCTGTCTTGTTATGGGTTTAAATACCTTGCTGACCATTTCAGTTAATTGAATCAATGGAAGTATTTTTTTTGACGTAAATGAACAACACACTTTTTGGTATAGTGTGTGTTGGAAAATAAATGCCCTCAAAAAGGGATGAAATGTTCCATAAAATCAATTCCGTGTGGAAAAGATTGCCCATCAAAAGTTAATTTCTGACTCTGGTGTGTACATATACTGTATGTTCTTGTGGTATGAAAGAGTACCACATAGTAAGAGAACAAGGAGTACACGGTGCACAGGTTTGTGTGTGGGAGTGTGTGTTAATGTGTATGTTTCTCTCGTAGTGCAGCGTGTTTGGGGGTGAGGTGCCATTATGGGCCTCTGCACTCTCCTCCAGCAGCAGCAGCCCAGTCTTGTCTGTAAGTTTCTATATACACCATGCCCTGCATGGCTTGGCTGCTCTTTACTGGATTGGCTAAAGGGGACAAATAATTAGTCGCTGACCAGGGGGTGTGACTTAATCCTCCTGCTAACCGAGTTGCTGAAATGCCGCGTGTCTGTGTAACACACAAAGTGCGTAAATGTAGACCTTAAGTGCTTTGCGTGTGGTGAAGGATGGGAATAAATGTTGTCTGGTTCGCTTTGAGAGGCGAAGGGTATAAATAACATGGAGTAGTGGTAGACTAACCTCAAAGTGGTGTGTGTGGGTGTGGGTGGGTTCCACTATATTTGTGAGTGCCGAAACATTTTAGGTTGTGTCCATAAATCGGCCAAATCACATTTAGCTTGAAATCTACTGATGTGCACAAATTTCTGTGAGGGGTATGGGATAGAAAATATCATTAGCCTGTGTGTGTGTGTGTGTGTGGGGGGGGGGGGGGGGGCTTGGATATTATGTTTATTATTAGTTTTTTTTTTTTTCCTTCTTCTAGAGCAACAGTTGTCGGAAGTAGAATCTATACTTCATTAACATTTTGTATGTTCTTTGTGCCCAAGATTTTGTATCATCCAATTCAACTTATTTTTTTCAGTTCATATCAAGAATGTTATAGACATGATTGTTTAAAAGAGTCCGGTAATATTTTAAGGTTATTTTTTTTTTTTTTGCAACCAAAACAGACCATTTTCCACCTTTTCTATGACTCTTTGAACTAAACAGGCTTTTTTTTTGGGCTGCTGTGCTTTTAATAAATATCCCCATTGCATGTGAAATGAGCAACAATTTACTACTCTTACATTTCAGGATGTGGGTTTTCTTTTATCAAATAATTTTAACTGCTCTTAAATGCTCTTTGTAAAGTCTGCTTTAGATTATGATAGGATCACAATTTATGAAGTAATCAGTGACCTTGTTCAAATTAAACTTGAGCTGTTTATTTCTAATGCTGAGATGCTTTTGTAGGAAATGAGTGGCAGGTGCTACACACAGTCAAATACGGCACAAGATTTGGCTAAATTTTACTCTTCAACCACATTTTACTCTTATTACTGCTTCTGGTGTTTAGAAGTAATTGTATCTATCCTATTTGTATTACCTTGTATTACCTCACTGGGCCAAGTTTCTGACATCAGAAATTTAAGGATATCAGAAGGAGTCATTTTTGCAGCTTTGTTTCAAAAAATGTTTTTGGGGAGGAGTTTATTGTACAATGAAAATGACTTTATAAAACTCATGTCAAAAGATCAAGGAAATGTGATTTCTCATCAAATGACCCATTTAACATAAAATGACCATTTAGAGTGAACAGATTGAAATTGGAGGAACAGGCTAGTTATTTGATTGTGTGAGTAAATGTTTCCAAAGGTCTCTTCCCCCCAGGTCTTAATCACATAGCGAGAAATGTTTTGTCTGTCTGTCCTGCCTTATGTTTTCTGTACGCGTGTCCAGTAAAATCCATATTTATTTTGTGTTGAATGTGTTGTAATAACTCTTGGGTCCACAGCCACAGATGGAATCAGAGACCGTACATCTGTTCATTCCTGCTCTGGCAGTTGGTGCTATTATCGGCAAACAGGGCCAGCACATCAAACAGCTCAGTCGCTTTGCTGGTGCGTCAATCAAAGTAAGTGATTGGCAAGAGAATGGTTACTGAGATCCTTCAGCTCATAAATCCTGTTTGTTAAACTTTTTTCACTGTTGTACCCATATTAAAGTCAATCAAATGCTGATAACCTGCAAACCATTGTGTTTTAACTGATCTTGTCAACTGAAAATGAAGTTAAAGAGCTGATGTTTTCTCTTAATAGATTGCCCCCGCTGATGGAATTGACGCAAAGCAAAGAATGGTTATTATTTCTGGACCACCAGAGGCACAGTTCAAGGTAAAACATTGTTGAACCTTTAAGGATTAAGTCGTTGTTTAAGTGTGTGTGTGTGTGTGTGTGTTTGTGTTTGAATTAGTTACTGATACTTCGGTTTCCTGGGCTGTCTTTGTCAGGCTCAGGGACGTATCTTTGGAAAGTTAAAAGAAGATAACTTTTTTGGACCAAAGGAGGAGGTTAAATTAGAGGCTCACATAAAAGTGCCATCATTCGCTGCCGGCAGAGTCATTGGCAAAGGAGGCAAAACGGTAAACATACACTGCACTACTCAACTTTTGAAAACTTTGGAAATGTATGTCACAAAATTGCTGATTGACTGTATACTCAAGGCATCATTCTTCTCTTGGAGCCAAAAAAGAAGTCAAAAGCAATTAAAAACAGCTGAGCAATGGTATTATGTTTGTTATGAGTCGTTTAGAGGAGTATTTTAATACGTGGACATGTTAAACCGTAACTGTGACATTTTAAAATGTGTTATGACGACTTGCCTAATTTTATGAATATAATTTACATTAAATCATCACAGAGTGGTTATTAACGGCTTATTCTACAGATTTTAAGTAATTATTATCAACAGCAAATGTGCGTAATTTGTCATGTTTACATTCTGCATTCATGGCGCTAATGTGCTACCATGCTATACAGTGGCATGCAAAAGTTTGGCACCCCTGGTCAAGATTTCTGTTGCTGTGAATATCTAAAGGAGCAAAAGATGAGGGGAGCTTCCAAAAGACTTATAGTTAAAGGTCAAATATTTCTTTCATATTTTAAGCAAATTACTTTTTATATTCATCTTTTACAGTTTCAAAATAACTAACAAAAAAGGAAAAGGGCCCTAAGCAAAAGTTTGGGTACCCTGCATGGTCAGTACTTCGTAACACCCCCTGGCAAGTATCCCAGCTTTTAAAAGCTTTTTATAGCCATTCGAGTGTCTTTCAGTTCTTGTTTGGTGGATTTTCGCCCATTCTTCCTTGCTATTATAGGTTTCTAGTTCTGTGAAATTCTTGGGCAGTCTTGCATGCACTGCTCTCTTGAGGTCTATCCACAGATTTCTGATGACGTTTAGGTCTGAGACTGTGAGGGCCATGGCAAAACCTTCAGCTTGCGCTTCGTGAGGTCGTCCATTGTGGATTTTGAGTTTGTGTTTAGGATCATTATACTGTTGTAGAAGCAATCCTCTCTTCTTCACCAGTTTTTTTTTTTTTTGCTTCCAGAATTTGCTGGTATTTAATTGAATCCATTCTTTCCTCTACCAGTGAAATGTTCCTCGTGCCATTGGCATCAACACAAGCACAAAGCACGATCAATCCACCCCCGTGCTTAACAGATGGAGAGGTGTTCTTTTCATGAAATTCTGCACCCTTTTTTCTCCAAATATACATTTGCTCATTGCACCAAAAAGTTATATTTTAACTTCATCCGTCCACAGGACTTGTTTCCAAAATGCATCTGGCTTGTTTAGATGTTCATTTGCAAACTTCTGATGCTGAATTTTGTGTTGGAAATCCTAAGGTTTTCTTCTCATGACTCTTCCATGAAGGTCATATTTGTGCAGGTATCGCTGCACAGTAGAACAGTGCACCACTACTTCAGAGTCTGCTAAATCATCCTGAAGGTCTTTTGCAGTCAAACAGGGGTTTTGATTTGCCTTTCTAGCAATCCTATGAGCATTTCTCTCTGAAACATTTCTTGGTCTTCCAGACATCAACTTGAACTCCAGCGTTCCTGTTAACTGCCATTTCTTAATTGCATAACAAACTGAGGAAACGGCTACCTGAAAATGCTTTGCTATCATCTTCTAGCCTTCTGCTTTGTGGGCATCTAGTATTTTAATTTTCAGAGTGCTCGGCAGCTGCTTAGAAGAGCACATGGCTGCTGATTGTTGGGACAAGGGTTGAGGATTCAGAGTATTTATAAAGCTTTGAAATCTGCATCACCCGGCCTTTCCAAATGATGACTGTGAACAAGCCATAGCCCTAACATCCTAATTTAGGTCTGAGATCTTGGTAAAAGTTATGAGAGCTCAAATCTCTTGGGGTGCCCAAACTTTTGCATGGTGCTCCTTTCCCTTTTTTCACTCTCTTTTACAAAATAAAAATAATACACTAATGCAAACATTGCAAAAAATGTTTAAAAGAATGTTTCATCTTTATGCCTTTTTGGAGATCAGTTCATCTTCTACTCACATCACTATTCACAGCAACAGAAATTGACCAGGGGTGCCCAAACTTTTTTGCACTCAGTTATTGTAATTTATGATGACCCTGATAGTACTGCCGAAATGGGCATATAAAAGTGTCAATGGGCAGAATATAGATCACAGAATGATGATTGAGGCATATCTGACTTTGGGCAGATGTGTAAATGCTTTCGGCTGCTGACGCCTCATGAGTGAAGCAGCATATCAAAAAGCATTTAATGGGTGCTTAAAGAGTATTTTGAGTAGATTTGATTCCTTTTGTAGACTAATTAAAGATATTGCATTACACTTTCTTGGAAAGTGTCTTGAAAGATCGTACAGATGTAGGTCAATATTCACCAGCTCGTTAATAACTCTTAAGTGATCTTATCTGACTGAGCAATGCAACCAGAGTTAGCTGTCAGCCACGAAGTAGGTGGAGCTCCAGGTCACATCTACCGATGATGTGTGCCAATTGTAGTAAGAATGTGTTTAGCAGCTGGTACGAAGTTTTCCTAAAAGTTTGCGCTACTGAGCTGTTACGGACAGTCCACTGAAACTTAAAATATGTAAAACAACTAAATCCGCTCCTATTTAAACTGAACCCACATGATTTCTCTAGCAGACATGCTTGGTGGGCTTCTCTCACACATTTGGTACAGTTTCAATCATGATCCAATTTTGTTATGGTGATATGTATTGTGATACGATACATGTCACAATTTAGGGTGTTTGTGAGGTGGTTTCCAATACCCTGCTCGAATTGCAACATTGCTTGGCAACTATAAACAGACTTATAGCATCGATTTTTCGATACTTGTGTGTTTAAGGATGACACTGTTCATATGTGATCTGTGTTTCTTTTTAGGTAAATGAACTTCAGAACTTGACCAGTGCCGAGGTGGTTGTCCCACGGGACCAATCGCCTGATGAAAATGACGAAGTTGTAGTAAAAATCACAGGCCACTTCTATGCAAGCCAGGTGATTTGAACATTTTACACTATACTGTAACTGCATCATCTGTCTCAGGTTTTATGGTATACATTTTTGCCATTTGATTTTCATCTCTCAGCTGGCCCAGCGAAAGATCCAGGAGATTATTTCTCAGGTGAGGCAGCAACAGCAGCCCAAACCCTCGACCACAGGTCCACCAGTCGCCCGGCGGAAATAGGGCCACAATGACTTCTCGGGAGACTAACAGGACACTGGACACGGACATCTCAGGGGTCAGGGAATGTCCTTACAACCCCGCCCACATTTGCACCCATTTCTCTTGAATGTTCAATTTGGGCACATTTATTTTTTTTCCCCCTATCAAACAAAATATGTGAGTAAACCAATTTAGTAAAACTAGCCCCCAAGTCCAATGCCTTATGGTAACTGCACAGGCCTAAATTGAAAGATGTTAACTTTTCATTATTTGAGTTCATTGAGAAATGCAGCATTTAGTTTTTGGTGTAAAAGTAATTTCAAGCCTGTTCCTATGGACAAGGAATGGGTGATATGGGGGTGGGGTTTAAGAGTAGAGGTGGGGGACGATTATTGTTGGAAGTATGGTGTCCTGGTATCATAGTGGCATTTTATAAATTCTGATGCATTTTATAGATGAATAGAGATATATACATATATGAAATTATGAAAGAAGGTGGAGCAACACTGCCACTTGTGACTGAGGGAAGTGTTGATTGGTGTTGGTCAGGAAACCAAGTTAATATGCATTTTTACCGATCTACCTCAGGCTAGAGTACCTCAGAAAAAAAGAAAGAAAATGATATATGAAAAAATGTTCTGTTCTTTTTTTTTATTATTTTGCTTTTGTGGTATTTTGTATACTTTATAAAGCTTATAGTTCTTTGAACATTTTTATTTTTTTAAGAAAATGTAAAATGTATTCTGTAGTCAACAAACGAAGCCTGTACTCCTCCTACCGTTTCCCGCGCATACAATGAATAACTGTAGGCTATATATGTTTATGCGCCGTCGAGAAGAGCGGAGTTTGGCTTCTACGTCATCTACAGATAGGAGAAAGAAAAGAAAAGCGCCTCAGTGTCGCTGAGGAGCCACCACCCTTTGAAACACTGTCAAAGTAATGAAAACTACAATACCAACCGTGCATATTGCAGAAATGCCGCATATAGACAAGCTAATATACTAATAACTGTTTTGGCGGTAGCAAAATTTCCACAAGCATTTCATTACACTTCAGCTAGGGTTGGATGCAAGCAATAGAGGTCAGGGATGATCATAATCCTGCTGTAAACCTCTTTGACACCCCCCTCCCCCCCTCCCCTCATCCTCCGCGCGACTTATTTATCATAGTAAAAACAACAGTGAGCCTGGTTGAGGTTGTTTTTTCTTTTCCCGCGGTTATCTATTTTTTTCTTTTTCAAATAATGCGTTCTATTACGTTTTGGAACGGGCTTTTTGCGTTCCAAGGCGGAGTTGCATCAAACCGGGCCTCATACAGATATTCAGTGTTTAGCGTCAGTCAATGCATGTCGGGAGTTACACTGTTTTGATGCTTTCGCGTAGATCACACAATAGTCAAAGGTGCGTCTCTAGGCTAACAAGCAGTAAACGATGCACGCTCATACGGTTTCATTTAAACATTTTTGTTTATCATTCAAAGAAATAAAAAAGCTAAAAAATATATAGATATATATAGGCCTATATATATTATGAACATTAGTCAGAAAAAAAAATTAGTATACAGAAACGGAAAAAAACAATATTCCTTTGTTTTCATGCAGAATGTAAATAAATATGATTTGATTGTGGTAAAAGAGTACATCCATGCTTCCACACTAATAAGAACACTGTCTACCTCAGCTGAGGAAAGGGTGGATGGGAGGAATTCCTTCCGTCTGACCTTACGCCTCCAGCGCGCGCAGCGATACCTCAAGTCCCTCGCGAACACTTCCACACTGGGTATGCGCGTCGCGCCTCGCGCTGACCGGAGGGGCATAAGTGATCGTTTAATTTTTCTCACACTTCTCTTATACCGTTTTTGATCTACCTCTTATTAGAAAAGTATTTAAATGAAATGCATTTTGCTATGTGTTACAAACTATATGGTCATGGCCCACCTGCCCCTTTCCTCACAGAAAAAAAAATATCATTTAAAAAAAAAAAAAATCATGTATGGCTAGACTTTAAAAAAGAGTGAGAAATTGTTTTATTTTGCCTGCAATGTATTATCCGCTAACTGATTTGAAACCTCACCGTATTGCTTTTTTTCTTTCTGCTTCTTGGTTTGGTGGTGTGGCTTCCTTGGGCTTTATTTCTTGCGTAGGTATTGTATCAAAGGTCAAAATGTTTATTTTGGGATCTGATTATTGATGGCTAGAAAAGTTGTTTTCAATGGCCTGCTTCTTTCTTGCTTATATGAACAATTTGTTTTACCCTTTTCGTGTCTTATGGATGCTACAGTTTTTCAGATTTTTGACTGGGATCTGATCCAATTTCATTTCATGGCTGTGTTGTGTGGTGAGTCATGTTTCAATGGGAATGTGATGTGGAATTCCAGGATTCTGAATAGTTCCAGAAAAGTGGTCTGATTTTAGCATGAGCAACATCCCCTCCAACCATGCTTGTACGCCCTCACACACCTCCACTTGTCAAATGCCTCTGATACAAAGAAAATAATTAAAAGTCAAGTTGGCTCCTAGCAACCATTGTTTGTGACCTGTTCTTTCTTAAACGCATGTTATTTATTTTTTAGCCTTTACATTTTTCAGTTGATTTTGTGGATAACATATTTGTATTAAAATTAGTTCCTAATCTGTTTAAGGTTCTACCACGACCCTTATAAATGGGGCAATTAAGATTATACAAGTCTTTTAATAGTTGGGAGTCTTGCATTCCTAATTTAGAAGGTTATCACTGATCAAAATGCAGGGTTCCCACGCATCCTGGTAAACCTGGAATTTTGCAAAGCAGTATTCCAGTCACAGAAAATTTGAAAAATACCTAAAATGTCTTGGAAAATATTTCAATAATTCAAAGATCAGAGTCTGTTTATGCTGCGGTTAGCCTAAAACATGTAGAGTGCAGGGGAAAAACATACGGAATCTTCACTGTAAAAAATAAAAAGTTGAGTTAACTTAAAAAAATAAAGCAACTGGCTGCAAAGCATTTTTGAGTTTATTCAACTTCAGTGGTTGAAGTTGTGCCAAATCATATATGAAAGTTCACTAAAACTACCGGTTTAAGTTAAGTCTACCTTCCTCAATAAGTACATCTAAATATACACTCCGAGTTTGTTGAAAGAGGAATAAGAGGTTGAGTGAACTACCAGTCTAACTTTAAAAAAATAGTTGGCACAACTACATAGTCCTAAAGTTCAGTAAACTCAAAAAAGCTTTGCAGCCAGTTGCTTTACTTTTTTAAGTTGAGTCAACTACCTTTTCCCCTTCTAATTTATAGTTTTAAATCTTACATCCAGATTCTCACCCAGATTTGTGTATGCTCCTCACATTATTTAAGAGTACAAACCATACTGTAAATACAACAAAACAAGATTTTGTCATCATTACAGAATGTATTTTAGCATTCTGAAAAATGGCACATTTAAAAGATACAAAATGTGATGCAGTTCCACTCCACTTATCAGTATGAAGAAAAAAATCCTCTCATTTACTACATTTAGTATATGTTACATGTAAGAACATTTACAAATAACAAATGCTCTTAAAGAGCTGGAGTACACAAAAATGAAATAGTGATGTAACAATAATAATCTAAAAATGCTGCAGCATCCTCTCAACTTGATCCATCAGTTACACACTTTTTGAATGGTTTCAAAAGTATATTTTAGTTCTTTAGAGTAGTCCATATTGAGGGCATAAATTAAGCCAAAGAACAAAGCAACAGCAGTGGGAAGGTCGTGTACATCATCCAACACAATCAATGCTCCTCTAGTTCTACAGCTAGGCACCTTATATTTGGATTTCAGTGTATGGTGGCAACATCATCTTCAACGATTGTCAAGTTCTCCATCTTCCCTTTGGCATGGATGTCCTCTGGCTCTGTGTCCTACAGTAAAAAGCAGAATAAAATCAATCAGTCAAAGATCAGATCTAATTTGAGTTTTAAAAGAATAGTTCACCCCAAAATGAAAATTTGCTGATAATTTACTCACCCTCAGGCCATCTGAGATGTTCTTTCTTCATCAAAACAGAATTTAAGATTTTCAAGATTTCATTTTGGCCTCCTCCTCTAAACAATATAAGTGAATGTAATCCTTTTTTTGACGGTCCAAAATGTATATTTAGGGTGCATCAAAATAATCTCGACTCCAGTCAACATTCTATTATTTTTAGAAACAAAACAATATTTATATACTTTTTAACTACAAATGTTCACTTCCGTACATCTCTGTGACAAGCGTTCATGAGAGGGATGAGGTAAACCCATTGGGAAGGTCATGCGTCAAGTGGAGGAGTTAGGAACCGTGTCATTGTTTACAAGAGAAACTTGCATGGACCACAGACCAAGCACCGTTCACAAACCAAAACAGTCCAAACCTAAAATAAAATAAAAAATTTCCAAAAATTAAAATTTAAACAATGACACGGTTCCTAACTCCTCCTCCACGTGACACATGACCTTAACAACGATCTTATGTCATCCCTCTCATGAGTGCTTGTCACAAACATGTATGGAACTGAACATTTGTAGTTATAAATTATATATAATTATTATATAAGTATTGTTTTGTTTCTAAAAATAATCAATTGTTTGGGTTCAGAAGATCTTTATTTGTCGACTGGAGTCGTGTGGATTATTTTGATGCACCCTAAATATGCATTTTGGATCATCAGAAAATGGAGTACATTCACTTGCATTGTTTAAAGGAGGAGGCCTGAAATGAAATCCTAAAAATCTTTAAATCTGTTTTGATGAAGACAGAACTTCAAATATATCTTGGATGGCCTGAAGGTGAGTAAATTATCAGCAAATTTCAGCATTTTTGGGTGAACTGTTCCTTTAAATAGCAGTCTGCGTGTGTAGCTTCAGGATAGCAAACATACATTTGTGTTTTATTTCTTGCCGTTTGACTTCTATATTCATATATATTATTTATTCTTTCATATTAAGTTAATTTTACTTACACTTTGCTCTAGCTATATTACGGTTTAATTTTTTGTTGTGTTTTGTCTTCAGAGGTTGGAAATTAAAGAGAGTGACTGCATCTCAAAATTTCCAATGTTACAGGACAATGTTGTGAAGCAGTAATTTTCCTTTGCTTTTGTATAATATAGTGTTGAATTTGTGCTGATCAGATAATCAGACTGATCACTATTAAAGACACAACTACGATTATTCAATAAATCATTGCTCAGTTTTACCCTTCCCCTGACTGTGTCTGCCTCTTGGCTGACAAAAGAGTAGCTAAACACTAGTTTTGGATAACAGACCAAACAGTAATCAGTGAACTGTTAAATGGAAATTATTTAATACCTGTATGAGTGTACATCCTGATAACACACATCTTCTTACCAGACATGTCTTCAGGAAGTTTCCAGACTTTTCCCTCATAAAAAAGGTAGACATCTGAAAGCTGTAGCCTTTCTATGTGCAAGCACATCGGAGGTCTGAAAGACACGAAACAAATATGGACCAAGTTATATGCAAGTTAAATCCAACCAGAAGCATGCGACATAAAGAAGAGTAGAGATGGCACTATTCTCCATTTAACCAGAGATTTATGACCACAACAAAAGAATTACTTGATTATCAAGTTGTTATTGGAGGGTCTTCATGTCATCTCCAAATGCTTCAGGGCATTTGACAGTGTTATGTCTCTTCAAATGATTTCTGATATGGTTTAAATCTGCGATGGCTGACAAAAATCTTTAAAATCACACAACTCGCATGAAAAGTAAAAGTGTTCTGAAAACTGCAACAGTCTGTTTGTGTGCTCTCCTCAGATGTGATTTTTACGCACCTTCTGTTTTAAAAGTGCAGATGAAGTAAGTGTATAAACAAGGCAGCTGCCAGGATTGCCCTTGATAGTGATGTAAATCTGATGTGTTTCAGGAGGACCTCTCGGCTGTGCAAAGTTTACACTGAATTCCAAATCTAAAGAAATGAAAAAATAAGTTTAAAAATGAGCAATGTTAGATTTCTACTAAATATTGACATTAAATGTTTGAAACATAAAATATACTTATTTTTTTCCACATTTCCACTATATTATATATAAAATGCAATTCAAAAAGTTACATGAGTTTCCTTACTGATTAACCTGAGGTACTGTCTAACTATTCTACAGCCAGTGTTATTTTTTTTCATTGTTATTTTAACTTCACTATTAAAAATAAGAAATATACAAATAAACAGTACTTTAAGTTTTTCTGATGCAGTAGCTTCTGTTAAATAGTTAACAGAAGCATTAAATTAAGAAATAGAACAAATTAAATCATGTTAAAATAAAATACTGCATGATCTTCACTTTACAAAATAAATGTATTCTTATTAAAGCTACTAAAGTTATTCAGTCAAGAACAGTGTGTTCTCTTTGCATTTTGTAAAATTAATGGCATATATGAGACATCAGCAGGTTTGAGGCTCCTGTCACTTTAATAACGCACAGATTCAATATCCTAAAACGCATTCGAATTTCTCCCAACTGTTTGCTCTCATTTCAGACGGTTAATTTTCACTGATTATTTTGCTAAGTAACACTTTTTAACATAAAGCACGCTCTGCACTTTATTTTATCATTAATGCGTGTTTCTTCGTGGCGAACAATGTCATCACAAACGTTGTTGGCCACAGAATAGATGCAGCAATTGTTTCATATATGCACCGATTTAACGGTATTTGAAAAACAGGAAAAAAATCACGCAAAATTAAAAATTATAATACTGAACACTGTTAATTGTATACTCGTTTAACCAACATAGACATTTTCATATATAGCCTACCTTTCAAATTTTAGCTGGTTGACTGAAATAGCGGTTTAGTATGCATGTTTCTTTTAAGGTAGCATAAAATTGTATTTTAAACTTTGTAATTTATTTTGCTTACCTTCTATATTAATGCTAGTTAGAAAAGTACACTTACCTTTTGAAAAGGCGCCATCCACTCCCTTAGACAATGTGGTTGAAGTGGTAAACCCCCGTGCATATTACGGCGACAGCATATTGCGCATGCGCAATGCCGTGAAGTTAATCGCTAGAATGAAGCAATCGAAATATTAAGTTTTCTCAACTTACTTGTTTATATTTATTCAACGAAATAGTAGTAAACATTCAGCTAACTTGTTTTTATATGCAAACTCAACATGTTGCTAAAAAATTTGTCCACTTGACTTAAAATGTTAAACTGAGTTAACAATTTGCAAGTTGGGTTTTTTACAGTGTTGTTATAAGTATGTCATTACTGAAAAACGCCGAAAGTCGAGCAATATAAAATATTTGGATGGAAATTAATGTTTGCACAATTAAATTACAATTGCAACACGTCCTACTGTGAAAATGAAACCTGACAAAGCAGGACTATGTGATTTTAAATCTATAATCTGCAAATAATGCATGCTTAAAAATGAATGTGTGAAGCTGGGGCACTCATACACTGAAAACACCATCATGTGTGCTCTTGAGTGCATGAGATTATAGAGCACTCTGAAGTGTGCAGCACATAGAGACTATGTATTTGATTGAATTAAGTTGTAGTTTTACAGGGATTAAGAATTACTCGGCCATTTAGCAAACTGCTTTTCTGAAGGTGAGAAGATGCCATCACAAAAATAAAAATTCAAATTAAATGGATGCTTATGTTTTTACTTATTTCACTTTGTTGGGAAAATAAAATGACCTGGAAATTTCATGTAAATGAAATGATTAGCTAAATTTTAGTAAATTGTGCCCTGAAATGACAGATACTGCTAGAACTAAGCCAAATAACAGATAGTGATTCAGAAGTTTATTAGATGTTTGTGTATGTCCAGTTCTCTCAGAAGTTACAATTTATAATAAGAACAGATTAGCTAATTATAAATATTTTTTAAATTCAGTGCTATCAACACTGTTAATAATTTTCAATACCCATGCATGGCTATGTGTAATCTATCAATATTACAAATTGCCCGGCCTAATTCATTCTAGAAAATCTGCTAGTAAAGTGATTTCTTATAAAACAATCCCTTAGTAATGGTCAGCTGTAAGATACATTCACAAAAAGTGCATCTATTCAGTGCACAAACGTAGTATCTTTTTTTAAGATGATATCATTCAAACCAAGCTTATGTTCTTGGAGCATTAACTAACCTGATAATTCCCATAATTACAATATTTTCTTTTTCCTGTCTCCCACATAATGCATCACATCAAATCAAATGACATTTCATTCAAAAAGGGCCAAAACCGTTTAGTTATTAGAATTTTCAATGTTCAGCACTTCACAATGTACATCATTTGAAGTGATTATTAAAACTTAAAGATGGAGCTATTGACAATGAGATGTGCAAAGCTGCTTTTCTTCTGTTGCCTTGCATAATGTATGACAACAGTGTTAATATCATGTTAATTCTTACAGTGTATAGCAAGTGCTTGTGCAGTTGACATATACACATTTGTAGAGGATTATGGGTCAGTTAGTTTGTGAAGGTTTAGTCATTTTAGATTATTAGTCAACTTTTCCAGAATTTAATATTATAGATCTGGTATTTTAACTCATTCATCCCAAATCTGCCATTAAAACATTTCTAAAGCTTGCCTCTACTGTACCTAAAATGCTTTGATTACATTAAAACTGTTATTCTAGCTAAATTTAGAGAAGATGCCAGTGTAACCTTGCTGGAAACAGTTTTATCTTATGAGATCACAGTTTTCTCAAGTTGTTCTCATAAACTGCAGCTTAACTGATATGTTAAGTAAAGAGCAACTGCATGGATTGCTACAACAGCTCAGATTAGTCTATAATGGCCTCTCTGTCAATAAATGGCTTCTCTCCTCATTGGCTGGGAACAGTGTTGCTCTAAGCTTGCTTAAACGCCCAACCCCAGCATTTCTCTCAGCATCCTCAAGCATAGATCCCCTCACTGGACGATACACCTTATATTGCCTGGAAGACAAAGGAAAAGAGAAATGAAAGATACAAAGGTAAAAGAAAATGTGTTCCAAACACATTTGATGTTTTGCAATGCAAACTGTTTTTAAAATACCATTTTGGTTAGTGGTACTCACTTGTACACCATGAAGGCAATGAAAGCAAAGATTGCTATAAACACAGCACTGGAAGATAGAACTACCTCGGCAACGTTGGATGATTTAGAGGGGTCTAACAGAGAGAAAGTGGTAAATATTTAAATACAAGCATATTATCAGCAACAAACCAAGGGCTTGGTTTGATACTTTTTTGCCACTTTTTAGTGATAAAACAGGAGAAAAGACAAAATTAGGGCTGATTCCGACCTGCGTCTCCCAAATCTTGTATTATGACAGCGTGCCTCACTTGTATTGTCTTGTATTATTCTTCTTAAACCATAATTTGATCAAATTATTTCCAAAATCCTCTATATTATACTGGGTTTTGACAAAAGCATATTATTTGACTTAGAAATTACTACTTCCAGGTCAATGGAAACTGCACATGATTGACCAAAAATACTCTGGACTTACTCTTGATTGGGCTGTTGCCAATTATTACAGATGTGGTTGTGGCAAGAGCCAAGCCGCCGGGGACTCCCAGTGTGATGTTGATACAGTAGGTGCCAGGCGTTTGGAAGATGCGTTTCAACCCGATCTTGCAGCCTTCGCCTAAAGGGGCCACATCCTCACAGATGATGTTCTGGACCTCCAGACAGGTAGAGTCGGACACTATAGTACAGGCCACTGAGGGAACACTGAGGAAGGGAGGGATGATGCTCCGTTTTACATGTATAACATGCATGAGAGGTCATCTTTGCAGTAAATATGATTGAATGCTTTTAAAATGCAGTATGACAGTGACATTCGGTGTAATTATGTCTTAGCTGCTGGGAATCAAAACGTTCACTCCAAATCAGAATAATTTTTTATTGATGCATTTAGTAGTTTTGCCACATGTGCTTAAAACTCCTCAAATTAGTATTTTACCAAATTCCCTTGCCCTAATGAAGTAAAACTACTCTGTGAACAGTATCCTGTTATTGTAAACTTTCAAACAAACTCACTCATGGAGCACTTTATTAGGAACACTATACTAATAGTGGGTAGGGCCTCCCTTTTGCTCTCAAAAGAGCCTAAATTGTTGGTGGCATGGATTCCACAATATGTTGGAAACATTCCTTTGAGATTCTGGCCATGTTGACATGATTGTATCACACAATTTCTGCAGATTTGTCAGTTGCACATTCATGTTGCAAATCTCCCATTCTACCACATCCCAAAGGTGTTCTGTTGGATTCAGGTCTAGTGACTGGGAAGGCCAATGAAGAACAGTGAACTCATTGTCATGTTCATGAAACCAGTTTGAGATTACTTTTGCTTTGTGACATGGTGCATTATCATACTAGAAGCAGCCATTAGAATATGGGAAAATTGTGGCCATGAAGGGATGCACATGGTCAGCAACAATACAAGGCTGTGGTATTCAAACGATGATTGTTTGGTATTAAAATGCCCAAAGTGTGCCAAGAAAACATTCCCCACCATTGCACCACTGCCACCAGCCTGGACTGTTGACAGAAGACAGGTTAGGTCCATGGATTCATGCTATTGGCATCCTACCATCTGTGTGCCTCAGATTCATCAGACCTGGCTATGTTTCAGTCTTTAATTTTTACTGCAGCCTCAACTTTCTGTTCTTGGCTGACAGTGGTGGAACCCGATGTGGTCTTCTGCTGTTGTAGCCCATCCCAATCCGCCTCAAGGTTCAATGTGTTGGTCATTCTGAGATGTTATTCTGCACACTGCAATTGTACAGAGCGGTTATCTGAGTAACTGTAGCCTTTCTGTCAGCTCGAACCAGTCTGGCCATTCTCTGTTGACCTCTCTCATCAACAAGGTGTTTCCATCTGCAGAACTGCCACTCACTGTTTTTTTTTTTTTTTTTTTTTTGGCACTGTTTAGAGACTGTTGTACATAAAAATCCCAGGAGATCAGCAGTTACAGAAATACTCAAACCAGTCCATCATTCCATGGTCAAAATCACTGAGATAAAATTATTTTTCCTGTTCTGGTGGTTGATGTGAACATTAACTGAAGCTCCTGACACATATCTGCATGATTTTATGCATTGCTGCCACGTGATTGGCTTATTAGATAATTACATGATACGTGGTTGTACACGTGTTCCTAATAATGTGCTCCGTGAGTGTGTGGGTGCTTCTCAAATGAAAGGCTGCAGCCTACTTAGGATGTGTCCTTCCTAGACCAGTACTTCTGAGGCTGTAGGCTAGGCTCCTCCTCAGCATTCAGTGCGATGAATGAGAAGGTCTAGTAAGTCTGCATGGCTATGTCATTATGGTTTTTGCCTCAGCATAACGGCATGAAAATTTGGAAAATAAATGATTTTTGAATGACTACAACTACTTCGTAGAAATGGAGGAAGCCACCAGTAGGGTGCAAATCTGTTCTGAATTGTGCAAAGTATTGAAGGTGATTGAAGGCTGTGAAGGATGCACCTGATGCATCCTCCAAAATGTGATGAAAGAAGGCTGCGAAAGACGGCCTTTGACAGTGCTTGATGACGTGGCAGCCGAGATATCCAGCCTTCTGATTGAGAAGCACCGGAGATATATATCTCAATGTCCACTTTATACATTCATAATTCACTCTACCACATTCTGTCTTTGCATTTTATGATGAAATGTGTTTGTGTGTGAACAGCCTGTTTACCTGCCCAGGCATGTCACAACAAAGTTCACAGATGTGTTGGTCACTTTAGCGGCTGACACCTTTAAAATCTGATTGGGTGGTGGGCTGTACAGAGATGGAGGAGGTTCTGTAAAATACACACAAAAGATGATATATATATATATATATATATATATATATATATATATAAAACAACTTATTTGATAAAATGACTAAAAACTAAAGACTGAAAAAAGGAAAAAACTTTTTTCAAATGTATTTGGAAAGCTATGTACCAATGATGATGATCTTGTCTTCAAAGGATCCATACATATAGCGGAAACAGTCAGACTCCTTGAAGTGTCTGTGTTTGATCATGGGCGGTGAGGTGGGCTGTTTATAGGCTGAGCTGGTTTCAGGTACAGGAGTTGCTGTAATACTAGAGGTCACCTCTGCATCTGTTTGGAATGGTTCTGTTGTTGGGACGGCACTTGTAGGAACTTGTTGGGCTGTTGTTGGCGAAGGATTGGTGAAGATCATAACTGGAGTAGGGGTTAAAAAAAACATTGGCTTTTATACAAATGTCCTTTATGTGTTCTGTTTGTAACCATTGAGACCACTGATGTATTTTTTCATACATACTGAAACTAAACACAACACCAATTCATAATTTGGTCATTTGATCTAAAAGCTTTTTACAATTTTTATGGTAATAATACTGTTGTTCCAAAAGTTTGGTCCTGAAATGATGGTACTGTACTGTCCCACCTTTTGTGGTCTCCATTTTGCCAGTGCTCACCTGGGTGACAGGTGGTAGCGTAGCCATTGCTGTTGATGAATGGCATGAAAGTGATTCAATCATATGTTCTGGGTTAAATGATTGTACTGTATATTGCATAGCCTTTGACATGGCAGCAGTCGTGATCTTAAGTTTGCTTTGCAATTGAAAGATATTGGAGCTGGATAACTAGACTGACTAGAAGAAAAAAAATTCTAGTCATGTAAATATCTGTGTTTATTCGAGTTTACCTGTGGTATGAGCCTGTGTTAAGTGCATTGGTGTGGGAGTAGGTGGTGGGCAGGGAATGAGGAATGCTGCCTCTACCAGGAGCTTGACAGAAACATTTCCAAGCATGTTGTAAGCATGGGTCGCCACATTGCTGTGGGTGACCAAGTGGTTGCCATCCCGAAAGTCCCAAATAAAGTCTACCGCATCAGCTGTCTTTAGGTAGTTACTGGGGTCGTGGATCTGTACTTTGAATATCACATCAGACCCTCTGACAAAGGCATTTTTGTCAGTTATGTCAGCGGCTTCCTTCTGGGAAATGTTCACAGAGAGCGGAATCTTATCTATAATAAAACAAAAAGAAACATAGCTTCATGGTTAAGTTATAATCCTGAGTTCTCATTTTTTTTGTGTCTATATGAGAGAGAAAATGATTATCAGACCTGTTATGAAGAACACGGTACTGTCTGTAGAGAGTGGGCTGTACTTTCTGCGCTCAAGTTTACGATACACCATCACCTCCATTACGCCTGCTCCGATCGTTATGTTAGTGGTGTTCAGAGTCAGATGGGACGAGGAGCCATCACATGTCTCGAAATACTGGCCTATGAATGATAGCACAGGATGATTAGTGTGGTTATATTTTTGTGGATTGCCCTAATGAAAACTGGTAATTAAGGATATTGTCCGCTACAGAACTCTGGTAATGGAGTCGGAGTCATCAGGTCTTGGCATTTTATGTGTGCAGTTTTTAACATATACACATATCAAATGTGTGTCTGAGGTACTTTCTGAAATAAATAGGATAAATGTAAATGAATGCAGATAATCTGCGTACTTCAATCGAGATAACTGTAAATAACAACAACAACCTCAATAACAACAACTTTTGTACAGTACAAAGTGGTATAAATTAACAAAGAAATATAAATAAGACATGAACATTATACTGTATCATTAATACAAAACTGTAATAATAACGGACTGTGGAATGTATTATTTTACAGAGCAATATTACGCTTAAATGGAATAAATGTTGTAAACAGTAAAATATCCGCGCTAGCGGTTAAAATCCTCTCATTAAACATGATAAAATAACACTCATACAGATCGCTAATCATCAACAACACGGCAAACACGAAGCAAGAATTAAACATACTGTGATACATTCAAGAAATCCGAGTTATTAACCACATACAGTCATGAGTTAAACTCAATTTGTCACTAACTGTATATCTGCGCCTACGAGCGCTGCACGTGAATGGTAAACACAGAAGCCTGATCACTCCGGTAACGTACCATAGTGATATGCACTACTTACTTACGCCAAGTCAGTCCATGCTTTGAAACACCTACTACGCTAGTTACGTAACAATATATAGCACGTAAATTATCGACATTCCAAAATAACTTTAAACTGAAAATGTAAAGAATTCACAACAATTATGTAAAGAGTGAACTTAAAATATTGAAATCATTTGGTGGTCAAATCAATAGATAAACAGAAGGAAAGTGATATAAGCTCTCACCCATGGTGTGCCACACATAGACATAACCTCTACGTCTCCAGTCACTGGTCAGGGGAAAAGGTTTTCCATCAGGAAATACATTGCACCTTTTCAGATCCGTACACCTGCCAAAGCCATAGTCGTCCAGCCAGGATGTCCAGTTAGACACGTACCCTGAACGCACCTGTCCATTGGCTGACAAATGGAAAGGGGTTACACGCAGAAAGAAAAAGAAAAAAAAAACAAGCTTTACTTCCCACTTCTTAGGGAGTTCTCAAAAATTCTAATTATAACAGTGCCACATTTGTATTACATAAAAATACTATATTTATAATAACTGATGTAGCTGAACTTGAAATTAAATGAAATGAAATGAAATTACAAATGAAATGTATCTACTTCATTTATGCACCTAAAAATTGCGTGCATTACTAGAAATTAGTTAGAAAGGCAGAATATTTTGAATTACAGACTTTACAGTTGCCCCTAAATGTACTTAGCCACTTTAAAGGAACATTCTGGATTCAAAGTTAAGCTGAATGGACAGCATTTGTGGCATAATCTTCATAACCACAAAAAAAAAAAAAAAAAAAACTCGTCTGAACCTTTTCTTTAAAAAAATAAAATAAAATAGAAAAGCTCAAATTGAGGTTACAGTGAGGCAATTGCAATGGATGTAAATGGGGCCAGTTTTTGGATTGTTGAAGGGCTGAAGTGTGCATCTTATACATTTATAAAAGCACTTGCATTCTGTTAAATCTAAAAATGATTTGATCTGTGCAGTTGTTTAAATTGTCAATTTTGCAGACATTATTGTGTTTTATGGTGTACAGCCTTACGTTGTCATGGCAACGGGGTAATAAAATTGGATGTAACTTTACACAGAAAATGTTAGTAAGTGATTTTATCACTCTAAAATCATGTTAACATGCAAATTGTTTACAGCGTATGGCTATACATTTGAAACGGTGAGTATTTTTAGCGTTTATGGATTGGCCCCATTCACTTCCATTGTTAGTGAAGAGTTTTAAACTACAGAACAATAGGTGTAGCCTACTGTTCAAAAGTAAAACAAACTATTTGGACACAAAGTTTCTTCAAATTCAAACAAGTGCTATGTAGGTGTCCAAAATAATACTTTTTGGGGCCAATAAATATAGTTGACACTGACAGAAACAAATCATTGGCTATTTCATTCACTTTCAACTTGTTTCTTCAGAGTTATTTATTTCATTACATCCAAACGTTCTTTTCCCTGTAATTCTGCATTGTTAAAAGATACAGGCGTATGCGAGAAGCACCTGAGGCCTCCACCATACCGTCGTCACAGTGCTCGTCATACACCAGGTTGCCGTTGGCGTCCTCTTTCTGGCATGGCGGGAACTCCAGCGCTGCAGTGAATGAGATGCACGAGCCGTTCATTGCAGGACTGTCGCTCGTGAGGCGCACCCTCGGAGGTTTATCTGTGAGAACAGTTCAAGAGAAACATCCCACGATAAGTGTGTGGATAAATAAGAGTGATGTTAAGTATTGTTATTTATCAAGACTCTTACCATGTCTGCGCGTCAGCTCTTGTTTGAAGGGTGGGTATAGATTTTCGTTCCAAGGGTTAGTGTCCGGTTGCCATCCAGGGATTGGGAATGGAAAAGGGAACTTGTGTTTGTGTAGGAACATGTCACCATAAGCTGCACGCATGAAAGCACAAATAGAAGCTAATCGATAAGGGCAGTGAATTGGGGTTCTGTTTATTCCCTTGTAAATTTTCAATCAAGATGCATAAAATCTCATCATATGATAATCGATAGCCTCGGAAAGGGTCATGAAACACTAAACTACATGTCCGAGATGTTAACAGATAGACATGATACATGTTACACATGATAGAAGAAAAAGGAAGTATACATCATTTTAAAATAAAAAGTGATTAATTTTGGTATTTTTGGTAACATTGTGTGCCATGCGCACAGAAGCAGCTACTAAAATTGTCAACGTTTAATGTAGCCGATACAAAGTCTTTATAAAAACAGTTTTATAGCAGTCTAAGGGGCCGTTCACACATGCTAAATAAAAATCTAGACGAAGGTGTCTCGAGACCCGTTTTTAAAAGGCGGCGCAAAAACGGAACAGACACCTGACATTTCGATAACACGGAGATTTGGTCATAAAATACACTGTGTGTAGCCTGTAAAATCTGGACTGAAAATAATTTCCATGGATTCATCATTTGAAATCTATTTAATCAGGAAGGTTATGTCCAGAAATAAGATGTCCACAAATTATGCGTTTAGTTTCATCACAACATTTTTGCTGTTAAGTTAATCTATCTGGCTTGTAATGATGAACACTTTTTATAAACTCAATTAGCCTATATGAAAAAATAGAGATTAAAAAGAGTAAATACATATCTTAAACGTAGCCTATTTAAACGAAATATTGCTTGGTGAAAGCGTTTGCACATGACTATATTATATTGGCACACATCGCGCATTTAATTAGTTTCATGAGACCGGTGGCTCGCGGACGAAACAGCCAATGTTTCCCAACACAATCGGAAACATGTTGCATTTTTTGCTTTTTTTAAGCATTCTTTTTAAGAATATTCTTTAAATAACAATAAATCTTATTTATTGTTTTTATGACTGTCGACGTGATGGGATTTAAAAAATGCACCAGAGAGTCTGAATATTACATTCATATTTAAAACAATTCATATTATAACATTGTTTCTAATAGTATCGATTTCAAGAAGGTCCTGTTGTCATCTTGATTTATGAATCACCCGTGCAATAACTTAAAAACGTCATATACGGCTATAAAAGTATTATGTAAAATAGGTCTAAAATCTGTTAGACGTATTATAAAGGTCTTAAAATAATTATAAACGTTTTAAATAATAATAATAAAAAAATGGGCTATTTTCTTTCTCATTTCGTTCCCATCAGGTCCCTATACTTACTTTTTTTGCTGCTCGTTACAGGAACAAACAATACCCAAGCCAGCACAAATAACATTTCCGAATGCACCATGTTGGCTCTTTGGGAGAAAATACAAAAATAACGTTGGTTTATGTCCGGTTTACAAGAGCGTTCTTCCTTGTATTTCCCCGACGCCGCTCCAGCTGCTCGCAGACCCCTTGAACTCACCTTTTCCCCTCACTCGCTCGAGCTCTAATGCAATAGAACAATCATGTGACGTTTCTGTAACGAGAAGCATCTGATTCTTAATGAGACGTGGACGCGCGCGGAGACCGAGGAGGGCTCGAGCGTCTCATGTGGGCTCAATTCCATGTTGCTTCGCCTCACAAAACATATTTCAAAACGTTTTGTTACTTCCCTCTCGAGTTGCAGGATTTATAAGACATCTTCCCCAAGACCATGGGTCCTTTGTTTTGCCCATTATCCCTGTGAGATATCCTTGTTCCAGTTATTTACGAGAAAAGTTCTGTTTCTGTTTTAGATAGCCTATAGATTTAGAGCTGTGGTACTGACATGACAGAATTTATCAAAATGTTATGATTATTTCAGATGTTTAAGATATTTTTACAGTTTTATTTATAGTTTTATTAACTTCATGCATGCAACAATGGCCTATACTTCATATTTAAAAAAACAAAAACAAAAACAAAACACCGCTCCTTTAAACGAATTTTCATGCGCGTAAAAGGAATCACGACTGTGCCAATAGCTTGACGCAAACGCAACAAAGATTTGTGTTTTCTTGAACATTTGCAAATCGTCACAAGGTGTTCGACCCATAAGCAGTGATTTTTACAGATCCGCGCAATTTTAGGAGGCAAGTCATTCGGGAACAGAATGGAGGTCAAATGGACGAACGATTTCGAACCAAAAACGAACGAAAAAAGCGCAAACTCTCCTTGATGCATTGTAAATTCAGGATATATAGCATTAGAATGAGTTGGCATGAATGAACGACGCCCAAATCTATTAATATGCATCATTGTAATATTGATGCCATTATGGCTATGAAAGCTCCATATTCCCCATATTATCATGTTGTCCAAAGTTTTGTTTCAGATGAAGGATATTGGCATGTCATCACATGCTTTGACTCGTCTCTCACGAGCTGGTTTAATTACGTCAGTTCATTCCTTTTTCAATGTAATCATAATGTCATGACTTTTCTGACATGACTTGGAAGAGAGAGAGAGAGAGAGAGAGAGAGAGAGAGAGAGAGAGAGAGAAGACAAACGGCTAAAAATGATGTGGTGATTTCACTACCAAGGAAAGATCCCAGGATAGGGTGATAGTAGATCGTTATTTTACGAGAATCTTCATGTCTGCGCGTCAGCTCTTGTTTAAAGGGAGGATATAGATTTAATTAATTATTCAGGTCCAGTAAAGAAAAGGTCATTGGAGTGTTTTGTTACCTGTTTGAATTATAAGGTTACATAAATGAGTATAAGACTGTCCACTTAAAATAATAATAATAATAATAATAATAATAATAATAATAATAATTTAGAAAAATATCTCAGCTCTGTAGGTCCATACAATGCAAGTGAATTGTGATCAGACCTTTGAAGCTCCAAAAAGCACAAACGGCAGAATAGAAGTAATCAGCAAGACTCAAGTGGTTAAATCCATATCTTAAGATACAATAAACAGATGAATATTTTTTATAATTTTTTATTACAAATATCCACTTTCACGTTCAGATGTGAAAGTGAAATTTAACAGGCTTTCATATGTAAACGTGAAAGTGGAGATTTATAGTAATAAAGGACTTAAATATTGATGGTTTCTCACCCACACTAATTATATCACCTCAGAAGACATGGATTAATCCACTTGAGTCGAATGTATTACTTTTATCAACTATCATTCATTTGCATCCTTTGATGACATGAGGGTGAGTAAATGAGAGAGTTTTTATTTTTGAGTGAACTATCTTTAAGTTTGTGACAGGCTCAAAATATTCTGTGTAAAATCAAGGTCTGTTGAACCACAGAACAATATTAAAGAACTAAGCACATAATACCTTTAAATAACGAATCAAGAGAATCTCAGCAAGTTCACCAGAAGTCTTTATATATATATATATCTATATCTTCTGACGAGATATAAAGTCATCAGCAAAGTCTGTGCTGATCAAGTTCTACATCCGTGTTTTTGGTATATTCTGGTTTGTAAAGCGCTACTCGGCAAACACCCGAAACGGAAAGATAAAAAAGGCTAGTTACATTCACAATGGATAGAAAGACAAATGATCAAATTTGTGCATTTACACAACAGTTTTCTCTCTTAAAACGTTTTTTTTCTCTCTCGCTTCAATTATGCGGTACCAACCTTGGCCACCAGGTGCCACTATCAGTAAACATGTAATCTTGTGGTTTTAATGCTTTCTCTGCTATACAGTTGAGTAATACAGTTATTATTTATTTAAGAGTTTGCAAAACTTAATCAAGACAAAATCAGGTTACATATGTTTGATATGGCATTCGTTGTCGTGTAACAACTGGAGTTATTTTTAAATTGTTGTTATTTCTAAACACTCGTGTGCCGCGTGCTCAGTGTTACATGTTGGAAGCGAAGGAATGTATCGAGGAAAACATGAGGAAATTATTATTATATCTGTCCTTTTGAATTGTTTGGGGTACATCTGGTAATGTTAAAATTGTTGTGAATAACCTAATTTCTAAATTAAAAGATAATTTCTAAATTAAATCCTCGTGACTGAACGGGGATGTCACGTGCTGACTTTCATGATGGAATTTAATTATAATAATATATTTTAATATAACAAGTTGTGCATGCTTTCGAAACACACTGTCTACTGCAGAAGTGGAGAGTTCCAGATGAAGAATGTCAAATAAATATCCAAATATTAAAATAACAATTTATTGACGGTTACACTGATGTAAAATGCTCATCCCAAACAAATTGGTGAGGGGTGAGGAATCGCCTCTAGGGTAGGCCTGTCGCTCCCCGAGTTCCACAGGGGGAAGATTTTTATAAAAATATATATTTGATAAAATGATGGTCTAATTTTACATTTTGTTGTTTCATTATTAGTAGTTTAACAACTCGATTAAACAGTAAAATAGTTAAAAAACTCAACATCAAATTTATCTCTTCAAATGTTAGCATTGATGTCTGCTACCCACTGTGTCACAACTGTTTACTTCCTGCTGCCAGTTGCCCTTTTTGATTGAAACGAGCTGTTTCAAAAATGAACACGTCAAGTTACACCAAAAAGTCACCTATTCAAGTTAGTTTAACATGATGCATTCGTGTTTGAACAAGAAACCTGATACAATTGTGTTAAATCAAAATAAATTATTCAAATAAAGTGAACAGCCTCCAAAAATCAATTTTTTAGTGTAATGTAGGCCTATTGAACCTTTTGGTACTGAAAAAAGTTATTTTATTTAATTTCTTGCAAATGCCAGAAGATTAATCACACAACCACACAGACTATTTCACAAAGACAGTTACTTTATTAAACATCATCAGATTAAAGAGTCCAGGCTGCAATACAAATAGCGACAGAGAGTCTGCGATGCACAGCACACGTTATAAGAACACACCGGTGAACTCTAGTCCCACTCAATTCATTCACAATTTACCCAATTCACCACAACCCTCTAATCACTGCACACCCATAGGACCAACATATAAAATATGTTTCTTGAACCTTTTACTTGCTCACTGGGGGTTGTAATGTCATATTCTCAGTAAACGTCATGTTTTTTTTTTTAACTTACCATGTTATTAGGGCTGTCAATTGATTACATTTTTAATCAAATTAATTACATGGTGTGCCAATTAATTAATCAAATTAATCACAATTAATCACATATATAAATATTAGATGTGAAATCCCCTCAAATAACAATAATTCAATATATAATGATGAAAATTATAAATTGTTCAATTTAAATATTTACATATCATATATATATATATATATATATATATATATAGTATCTCACAAAAGTGAGTACACCCCTCGAATTTTTGTAAATATTTGATTATATCTTTTCATGTGACAACACTGAGGAAATGTCACTTTGCTACAATGTAAAGTAGTGAGTGTACAGCTGGTATAACAGTGTAAATTTGCTGTCCCCTCAAAATAACTCAACACAAAGCCTTTAATATCTAAACCGCTGGCAACAAAAGTGAGCACACCCCTAAGTAACCCCCTTTTGTTAAATACTGTATATAGACAAACAGTACATACACCGATCAGCCACAACATTAAAACTTCCTGCCTAATAATGTGTAGGTCCCCCTAGTGCCACCAAAACAGCACCAACCTGCATCTCAGTATAGCATTCTGAGATGATATTCTTCTCAGCACAATTGTACAGAGCGGTTATCTGAGGTACCGTAGACTTTGTCAGTTCAAACCAGTCTGCCCATTCTCTGTTGATCTCTCTCATCAACAAGACATTTCCATCTTAGAACTGCTGCTCACTGGATGTTTTTTGTTTTTGTTTTGGGCACAATTTTGAGTAAATTCTAGAGACTGTTGTGTGTGAAAATCCCAGGAGATCAGCAGTTACAGAAATACTCAAACCAGCCTGTCTGGCACCAACAAACATGCCATGGTCCAAATCACTGAGATCACATTTTCCCCATTCTAATGGTTGATGTGAAAATTAACTGAATCTCTTGACCTGTATCTGCATGATTTTATGCCCTGCACTGCTGCAACACGTTAGATAATTGCATGGATGATTGTTGGTGCACGATGGGCTGGTTTGAGTATTTCTGTAACTGCTGATCTCCTGGGATTTTCACACACAACAGTCTCTAGAACAATTTGAGAATTAGTTAAGGTTTTACAGATGCTTATATTCATAATACAAATAAATTATACCTAATTTTGTTTGAGTAATAAACTCTGGACAATCATTAAAAAAGGGACCTAAAAAAACTTATTGATATATTTATCTAAAGTGCTACCTCTCTCTCTCTCTCTCTCTCTCTCTCTCTCTCTCTCTCTCTCTCTCTCTCTCTCTCTCTCTCTCTATATATATATATATATATGCACACACACACTGTTGGCCAAAAGTTTGGAATAATGTACAGAATTTGCTGTTTCGGAAGGAAATTGGTACTTTAATTCACAAAAGTGGCATTCAACTGATCATTCAACTGATCACAGAGTATAATCAGAACTTCACTGATGTAAAAACTACACCATCACTATTTGAAAAAAGAAATAATTGATAAAATCTAGACAGGCCTGTTTCCAGCATTCATCATTCCAACACCTTATTGAGTTATCATGCTAAATTGCTAATTTCAACCTAAGTCTCCTAAATACCTAAATAGACCAGAAATACTGCTGTTTAGACAGCACATGACTATGACTGCTAAAAATGCTGTTTTGTTAGTTAGCTCACTGGGATTTGAAACCCAGCCTGTGTTTAGTTCTTCTTTGGCTGTGCCGTTTGTCTGTGAGCTCTTTCTAATTCCCATGAATTTGTTTCAGGAAAATTTTCTCCAGGAGACAGACTGACAATCTGGAGAGAACCGCCACTGTTTACAGACAAATAGTTAGTCTTCATATTGAATTTTGTTCATACTTTTTTGATGACAACCTTGAATTCTTGACCACACATACCCTCAGTGGATGAGAAGGGTCCTTATGAATTATTAACAAAAATGTATGCCACTTGCTCTGTGTTGTATGCTAGGTAATGCGTCATTTGATTTAGAGGAGAGACTAAATTAAAGCTTAAAGGAATAGTTCACCCAAAAATGAAAATTCTCTCATCATTTACACACCTTCATGCAATCCAGGATTCGTATAACTTCTATCCTCTGCAGAACACAAACTATGATGTTTAGAAGAATATCTCAGCTCTATAGTTCCTCACAATTCATATCTTCAGAAGCAATATGTTAGGTGTGGGTGAACATTAATATTTAAATCCTTTTTTACCTTTTATCATTTTAATATGCAGGTTTAATTGACTGGGTGTCACTAGTGTTCTTTGTCAGTAGATTTTAATAGTTAATAAGTCAGTCTGACCATTTATCCATCTGAAGATCATCTTAAATGAGAATACTTAGACCACACAGGTTGGAGCTGACTCTATTCTTACAGGTGTGTAGAATTATCTTGTTTTCAGTTAGAAGTGATTGATGGACGAAAAGACATGCAATTTGCACAAATGGCCAGAAGATGGAGCTTTCCTTTCAGCTAAAATGTTGACAGAACCAAATGTTAATATTCAGTGTGAGAGCCGGTTTGTCAGCAAACAGTCAGCATAATGAAAATCAAATCTTATGTCAACCTCAACCTTCACACTTTCCCTCACACTTTCCTCTTCTGCTCTTGTTTGTGTTTTTGCCTTCAGGCGATGATTTATGCAAATGTATGTACAGAAACACCTCCAGAACATATGATGTTGTGTTCTTCCTAAAGAACACGAGGAACATGAGTCAGAGAGAGCAGAAAGTGTGGGTGTGTGTTTGTGTGAGTTCAGAATATGTGTTTATTACTTATTCATGCAATCCATACACTTGTGGGATCTCTAGAAGTGTGAATGTGTTTCAAATGGTTTACTTCTCTATTAAATATTGTAAACTTGAGTAATGTTGCACAGTTGGAAAATATGGACTTTGTTGTGCTAGGTTATTACTGTGTGGGAAAATCACATCCTTGAAATGCACTTTTTGTTTTGTTTTGTTTTTTTGTAGTTGAATTTTAAGTATTGAATTTCGAAATGTTCCAGACGGGTCTAATTTATGTTATCTAAAAAGCCACTACACATGTAGTATGACATATATGGGAAAAGTGGGAATGGAGTGCACTTGAATCGTGCCCTTTGTCACAGGGTGATTTCTTCATCCCAGGGGTGGAAACAGTGGGTGGCTTCTCCATTTGCTCCAGTCCTGGCCTGCTGCAGAGAGAGGGAGTGATTGAGCTGGCAGTCAAATACACAAGTCATCCTCCTGCACACTGGAGTAAGTAAATAAATAAGTTTGAAAGGCATAATGGAATTAGTGTCACGAGGTCTTCTTGTGGCGTTGGGATGGCAAATAAGGCAAGTTTGAACAAAATAAAATAAATAGAAGGAACCACACACTTATAAAACACCCATGAACATTGTGTTGTATTGTACATGTACATCATTGTAGCATTTCTTATAAGACCTTTATTTTATGACTTTATGCTGGTTGAAATAAATAAACATTTTATTACAGTAATGAAATTGATTTAACATGTTTAATTAAGTCTTCTTGTGGTTATAATTTTGAAACAGTGTATTTTAATGTTAATCAACTGGCCCCATTCACTTCCATTGTAAGTACCTTATTTATTTATTTTTAATAAATGAGCGACGAAGCAAATTATTTATTGTGGTTATCTAAATTATGTCACAAATGCTGTTGCTTGAGCTTAACTTGTATTAAACCTAGGATATTCCTTTGATGGTCCTAAAAATAGGTTTAATTTTCTTAAAAGAAAAAAAATATATGTATATTTTGGGGTGATATGTTTCCTGGACATGTTTTTCTGAGATTTCCTTGTGCCAAAAATTAAAGATAATTTTTGTCAATTTCCCTTTTTCTCCTGGTTTTAAATCCACAGTCTCTCTCTGAAGTAGCTGTGAGGGTGGGGGGTCATTTCTATTTTGACCCTCAACTTTCTGACCCAGTGGTTGATCTGTTACTGGTAGGTGTTGGCAGCAACCGTCTGTACTCCATCATGGTGCATGCAGCTGACCTGCACATACAATCACATGATCGTGGATACACGCCAGGGCACACTCATCTCTGCTACAGTGCCAAGAACACTAAGGAGCTGCTCTTCAAGGTAGGTTTATGTGCCTTTGACACTATGCTCAGGTAAGACTGAAGTTGCAAACTTCATGTCTGCTTTTTTTTTTAGTACACCATTATTGACATCTGCCGTGAGCTTCCAGATAAATTGTCCTGGGAATTCCATGTTACTCAGCAGTTTAATTCAGAGCAGTCACAGAGATTTTTGTTCTTGTTTCTGCCTCACCCAGGTGGAAGGATATCAGAAGAGGTGCTACAAAGTCGTGTTGACCTTGAGCGTTCATTGTGTTATCATTGTGGGCCTTCTCCTATGATAGAGAAATTGAGTGTAGGCCTGCAAAAGCTCGGCATATCGGGGGACAGAATCCTTTTTGAGAAATGGTGGTAGCCCCACCCCTCTATCACCACAAGCTCCGCCCATATCAGAGACCCTAGAGATGGACATCTGCATCTGTGGCATAAAGTAATGCACTGTAATTGACAAGTAATACCTTGTGAGTTAATTACTTGCAACGCACAACAGACAATATGTCTGCATTCTTCTGGACTGAAAACACTTCTGTGGATTCTGTTTGCCCCTGAATGAAAATGTGCTGTACAGTATATTTAAACTTTTTGATGTGAGGTTACAGAGTCCTTTTAAACTTGAAATGATGTACAATTACATGTGTTGTTTGCAGTTAAATGATTCAAATAAGTCATAAGTTAGTATATTTCGGGTTCAGTACAAGTGAAGCTCAAACAGCAGCATTTGTGGCATAATCTTGATGATCACAAAAATTAATTTAGACTTTTCCCTCCTTTTCTTTATAAAAAAAAGAAGAATTTAGGTTACAGTGAAGCACTTACAATGGCAATTTTTGAGGCTTTAGAGGCAGAAATGTGAAGCTTCTAATGTAACAAACACTAATATTTACTCTTCTGTTAAAACTTGAGTATTATTTTTGAGGTAACATTTTTTAAATCTGAATTTTTGTGGGATTACAGTATTACGTTGTCATGGCAAAAAATTGAAAATAACTTTGTACAGAAAAGTTTAGTAAGCAATTTTTAAATCTAGTGTCCATACGGAGTATTTTAACATTTATTGTTTGGCCCCTTTTCTTCCCTTAAAAATAACTCCCTGTAATTCAGATTTTGTATTTTAAAACAAAGGATGGACAAGTTAAAGTTAATTTGTGTGGTTATCAAAATAATGCCATAAATGCTGTCAATTGAGTTCAACTCGTATTGAACCCGGAATACTCCTAGGCGTCATGAAATGGAAAATCTAATTTTCCTTGAAATTTAGATGTGTAAGAGGTAACTATTAAAACATATTCAGAACTTCTGAATTTCAGAACTCAACTTCCTCTTCAGTCTAAAAAGAGCATTTATTGTTCCCACCTGTTTGAACTATCAGGTTTTGAAAAATTGTGTTCGTGATGTCACAAGACATTGCTCAGTTTTATTTACACACCCCATAACATCGCACCCTTGGCCCTGCCCACTACTGTTCAGTTCCTATCATAAACAGAGAGGAACAGAGACAGATCTAATGTGACTAATAAACAAGAACCATTTGGACTATTTAGATTTTTTTTGTACATATAAGATTTTTATATGCATTACACAGACATCTTTAACCATTGTCATGTTTATCATGCCGCTTTTAAAAGACGCAGTGTCAGTTACAACTCTGTAATAGAGACTCTGTTTGGCTTCATTCAGCTGCTCTGCACTATTTTTAACATCTTTGACCGTTTGGATACGTCTCTGCCGATCTGCGCCTCAGTGCACCTATGTGTGTGCATCATATTTCACCATGATATTGACTGTGAGTGTGCCAATATCAGTGTCATCGCCAAAGTTATTTTCTCTGCGGGTTCCACTGCAGGTGCACATGGAGGCGGGGCTTGTTAGCTCAGTTGATTCCTATGTCATGACTGTTTGAGAGTTATGGTGCTGATGTGCTTGAGTGAACAGTGTAATATATTCGGATGCAATGTGTTGGATTTGTGTTATTTGTAAATCCTGAAATATAGTTTAAGAATGTTGTGGAGAGCTTGCTTATTCTCTTCCGATTGCATATCAAACATGGCTGAATTTGAAAGGCTGTACAATGTTAGCCAATCAGAACAGTGGGCGTTTACAATTAAGTTTAAAGGAGACGCTGAGGTGTTTATAGACCGTTTGAGTGAGAGGGCCAGAAACTGTGGGTCATAATGATTTATTATTAAACTATGACCGTTTTGGTGCAAAACACTTTACTGACATTATCAGTGGACCTCAGGGAAGATAAAACAAATAGCAACTATTGTCCTGTTTAAATATAGAGAGCAACAGTGTGTTTCTGGAAGTAAAAGATCGTCTCCATACACTCTCGAACTACTACTATGTTTGTAGATAGAATATTTGAAACTAAAATAATTAAATATATTGTTTAAATACTTGCAATGAACAACTTTAAATCAATGAGTTTATATTTGTATTGTTTTTAATTTTATTTAATCATTCGCAATGCTTCATAGGATTGAAGTTCATTGCCTCAAAAAATTATACAAAGTTAGTACAGTTAGTCTTGTATGTTTGTTTTTTTTCCTGAACTTTCAAAAACGTTTTTTGCTTTAAATCAAAGTTTGAATTTTTTATTTTTTTTTGGCTTGGTTCGCAGCTTTCAACTGTTTTTTAAAGAATATTATAAAATCCATATAGAAAAAATACTTCCGGAACCAAGATAACTGAAAAAAGGGGGCACTGTTGCCCTCAATAAAAGAGCTGAAATGTTTAAATATCTTTGTAAACTCACAATGAAAATACTACACAAAAAACACAAGCGAAGCTGTAAATGATGTGCATTTAACTGTAATCAAATGGCCATTAGTGTGAACTTTTATTTACACCATAAACTGTTTCACAGACTTCCACTATAACTGCAAATTTACAAAGATATTTCCTGCTGTAATTACTATGCATACTTTCAATAAATGAAAAATCTTGTAGATATTGTTTATGGATTTGTTTAGCTAGAGAATTACATTGCAATTGGTAATATTTCATGTAACAAAATGGTTTAACATCACAGGTACATGTTGTCTTGTAAGAAATTGGATGGCATTCAACATAGTTGGCGCTCCTTGACACAACCTTTTACAGATTCTCTCAAATCACACATCTCTCAGTTCACTGTGTATGTGCGTCACCATTGAAGAACCCTTTAAAAACCCCAATACCCGAATACATCCTCAAAATCTGAACAGGACAATTACTCTGTCGGCACATGCATATACCAAAGCATGGGCCTGAATAGAGTGTATTCTGCCTGAATAAACATGAACCTATTGTAATGATAAAATACACAAATTAAAGCTGTCAGCACACCCCAGAGAATAGTGCTCTCTCGGTTACCACAGGTCTCACATCCTCCTCTAGTTTTCCACACGTAATCCCACTCTTCAATTCTTGATTCGTGGAATTTGAGCTTTTTATTCCATCTCTTTTTGCAATTTTGATGGTAATCTTCTGCGTCTGCGGGCAGTCCTGTGTCTTTCCCGTTCGAGTTCTCCTCTCTCTTGGCGAATTCTGCCCATTTTCCTTTTTGATTTTCTCATGTTGCTTCGCCATGCTTGTTCTTTCTCTCGCCATCCTTTCCATTTCTCTCTCGATTGTCGCCAGTGAAGATATTTCCCTCTCTGGTGTTCTTTTAATATTTAAGTTCCTTTTGTTTTGACCTCTGAGGTACATTTTCTGAAAAGCATACAAACTGTCAAAATTCATGAAAATTTCACACACTTATAGACAGCTCTAAGCTAATTTTAGCAGAAGCCTTTGGTGGGCAGAAATAAACTTTTGTGTTCATCTCTGTCATGTATACACACCGTCAAGTCTCTTTTCTTGCGAGGCAGAATGGGTCTCTGGAGGAAGAGGATCTGTTTTGTGGCCAGGCTTCCATCACTAAGACAAACGAAATAGAACACAGACAACATGTAAGAACTGTTTTCTAAGAAAACATATTGTTTAAACAAAGACCAAAATCGATTTTTCTTTTCAGATCATTGAAATGGCTAATTCAGATAATGTTTATCCAATAATTGGCTCCCATTGGCATTGGAAACAATGTACATACTTGACTATGGGATCAGGATTTAGTATGGAATTAGCACCTATTAGTTTTGACAACAGGAGTGGGCAGGACACACATTAGTCTCCAGCCATATGGAGCCAGAGACTGAAGCAGAGGAATGTAGTCTGTCCTCACAGCAACACCCTGTAAAACAAAAGCATCCTTTAAAAAAACGTAATATGTTAATTCATTTCACTAAAGTGCTATTGAGACCAATTGTGTGAATATGCACATATGCGTGTATTTAATCTCTTCACAGTATATTTAAAAGACAGAATTGCCTTCATAAGGCAATTCGTACGAAAAAAGAGAGTGTAAAAGGTAACATGCACAAAAAAATAGAATAATTCATTTAAATGAATTCAAGAGATACAAATGCAGACTTGCATCAATCACAGTCCATTGCTCAACCACAATGGCATCATACGCTGTTGTTGCCGAGACATCTCCAGGGGCACTTTGGAAGATAAAAACACTCTCCACAATAGAAGATGATGCTGACAATAAAGAGAAAATGATTTGAAACAATGCTGACAAATTAAAATATCAAGTTTAAGTTGTTGAGCTGGTTATCTTGAAACTTTCCCAAAAAAAAAAAACACAAGGATTTTTATCATTTGCTGAACATGTTTCCTTGGTTTAGGGAAAAGTTAATGCAATATATATTGCAGCCATTTGTTAAAGGTCAACACAGCTATAATACCTGCATCATCTCCCAGGTTAAAGTAGCCATCGATGAGTTGTGCACCACTTCTGAAGTGCTGGGTCATGTGATCCAGCCAATAGGAATCAACTGAGCTAACAAGCCCCGCCTCCCTGTGCACCTGCAGTGGAACCCTCAGAGAAAAGAACTGTGGCGACCCTGACAGAACCATGGTGTGGTTGTACAGAGCGAAGACCTGCACGCCTACAAACACATATACACGGAGGCAAATATTTATTGGAATATATATATATATATATATTCTTATTTCAGTTGGTGCTTATCAGTTATACGACTCAAAGAGCTGGACAATAAAAAAAGAGGCAAAATTTATTCATTATTTGGGGTGTAGAAATGCATTGATTTGACAAGGAAATTTCGATGCATTTATAATTTAACAATCAATTTAATATGTCGAATAATACCCATTAATATTTCAAACATCGGGTATTATTATAGTAATTAATGCTAAAGGGTGATTCTCACGAAATCCAGATTTAGAAGGCGTCCAGCATCAGAATTTTTAAAATGCCCTTAAAGCCAATTTTCTTTTTGCACATATAAGATTACGGTCTGAACTTACTATAACCATTATTTTTAGAAGATTTAAAAAATATTTCCTATATAATTATTTACATTTTTTAGATGAAGTCCATAAAAAATTATCATTACCGCAACATGACATTACATTAAATATATGGTTAAAAAAAGTGTATTTTTGGCTAATGTTAAAGTAGACTCTTATTACTCATGCTCAAAGCTATGTAAAACTCTGAAGAGATTACTTTTTCATATTTATTATTTTTTGTAATTTCCTTATTTTCTCTCATTACCGAAACATACGTGATGATTTACAATTTATTTTATTTAATTGTTTTACTAAAAGATAACATACACATTTGTTATGTAGCAGACCTTAAATAAGTAGTGTTGTATAATATGTATATACATTTTAAAACAAAATATGATTATCTAATTATTACTTAATTTGTAAAAAAGATACATGTTGCGGTAATGAAAATGCCATTTCGGTAATGAGGATCAATGTTTCGGAAATGAGATTTAGCTCACACATTCACTGTTGACAAAGGGGTTTGATGCCTAACCCTATTTTACATATTTAAAACGCATACAATTTTTAAAAGAATATTTATTTCATAAACAGAGTTTCATTTTCTCATTTATCGTAATCATCACAGTACCATGCCTTGAGTTAACAAGTGTTGTGTATACAAGTTACAATCTTATGCTCATAAAGAATCATGTCATGTAGCCTACACTGTAGTACTAACAAATATACAACCATTAGTATAAATATTATCGTTCTAGTATAACATATAATCATGTGTTCATGAGAACTTTTTCAATGTAACATATCATCATGTGGTCCTGAGAAACATTTAAATGTAACAGCATCATGTGCTCTTGTAAAAAGATTTTAGTTTAGCTAAAACACTTTGGTCCTGACATTCAACCACATAACCTTTTTCTGAGAATAATTTCATGTGAAGAACTTGAATAGCAGCAACTCGATTTATGAGTTTGTCAAACAACTAAAACAAAGAACTGGAACGACTGCTTTGTACCAATCACGTTTTCCCCCACCTGTAACTCATTCATGAGCGTTTTTGTGTTTTGCCCATATGTCAGGTAAAATGCAGAAATGTCTAGCAGAGGAGTGACAGGAAGTGGTTCTGGGATTATGTCCCATATGTCCTGACGATAGTATCTTTGTATCCAAGATGGTGGCGCGGTAGCACGCAGCGGCCACTCCGGATCCAAAATGGTGCTATTTTTGTTTAAAAAGCCTGATTTTGCGGCACATGGACATCGGAGCAACCGGTGTTCGTGTCTACCATCACCAAACACTACTAAGTTATAAGAATCTTGCAAAAACCAAGCTGCATGATGAACTGCAGGAGGCGCTACGCATACTCTGCTTGCTACGGAGACAGGCCTCGAGGCCTCGGCGTGGCCTGATGCCGGTGGCCGGGAGAGAGGACGTCGTAAGCGGTGTGCGAGAAAGCGGAAGCGCGGCAAGAGGGCGGTCCATGCTAGGCTAAAAACAAACCCTAGCCGGCCGGCTCTCCCGTCTATCCTGAAATGTTTGCTCCCTGGACAATAAACTGGACTATATCTGACTCCAGCAGGCTACGCAACGTGAGTTTAGAGACTGCTGCGTCTTTGTTTTCACGGAGACGTGGCTCCGCGACAGAGTTTCGGATGCCGCCATTCAGCTAGACGGGCTCGCCTCGTTTCGTGCCGAGAGAAATACAGCTCTCTGCGGTAAGACTCGCGGTGGTAGCTTGTGTGTTTACATCAACACGGAATGGTGCAAGAACTCTGTGCTAGTCTCTAGCTACTGCTTATCGCTGGTGGAGCTTGTGACTGTTAGATTCAGACCTTTTTATTTACCACGGGAATTCACCACTGTTATCATAACCGGAGTTTACATTCCCCCCAGCGCTAATGTTAAGGAAGCGCTCTTTGAACTGTATGGGGTTATGCTTGATCTTGTTTACACAAACATCCCAGGCGTGTACCGGGCGGAGCCCCGCCCCCACCTCGGCTACTCAGACCACATCTCTGTTATGCTAATTCCAGCATACAGACCGCTCGTCAGATGCACAAAACCGCTTCAGAAGCAGGTGAAAATCTGCCCAGCAGGAGCCATCTCTGCTCTTCAGGACTGTTTTGAGTGTACTGACTGGCACATGTTCAGGGAGGCTGCAACATATGGCGACTCTACCAACTTGGAGGAATACACAGCATCAGTGACCATCTACATCAGCAAGTGCATTGATGATGTCACTTTCCCCAAGACCATCACAACACGCTCCAACCAGAAGCCGTGGATGACTGCGGAGGTGCGCGCGCTGCTGAAGACCCGAGACTCCGCCTTCAGAGCAGGCGATAAGGCAGCCCTAAGAACAGCTAGGGCCAAACTGTCCCGGGCAATCAGAGGCGCAAAGCGTGCACACGCCCAGAGAATCCACAGTCACTTCCAGGACAGCGGTGACACGTGGCGCATGTGGCAGGGCATCCAGGCCATAACCAACTGTATCCACAAAGCCACCAGCACTGTGGACGACCCCACACACCCTTCACACAAACTCTTTACCCTCCTGCCGTCTGGCAAGAGGTACCGAAGCAGTCGGGCCCTCACGGCCAGACTGGGTAACAGCTTCTTCCTCAAGCCATCAGACTCCTCAATACTCAGAGACTGGTTTGACACACAGACACACACACACACACACACACACACACAATAACTGTCACTTTATAACTGTCTGCTACCTCAATAACTGCTATGTGCATAGAACACTATCTCATAGTATGTTATGTTTACATTTGGCATTTTTAGAAACTGTCATCTTTTGCACTACTGTGTACTGGTCGGCGCTGCACTGTCTCTCACTGTGCCTATTGTAATGTTCATTGTTAGAAATTTATTGTACTGTCGCGTACTTTTGCACACGTTTGCACGTGCACTTTATATAGGTATGTTATTTAGTCTGTGTAGTCTCATGTGGTCCTGTGTTTGTCCTATGTTGTTTTATGTAGCACATGGTCCTGGAGGAACGTTGTCTCATTTCACTGTGTACTGTACTAACTGTATATGGTTGAACGACAATAAAAACCACTTGACTTGATTTGATAGTACCAGACACTTTCTCCTGGAAATCTGATGCTCGGTACATAGAAGCGGTTTTCCCCTGCACATATAGTGCACGTCCCTCCTTCATAAGTCTGTTTCTCATTACCGAAACATTGAGTATCTCCACCGCAACAGGCCTTCAATTGTTGCGGTGAATGATAATGGTGTTGCGGAGGATGAGCGACCTTAAACATTCTTGCTAACTGTGGAAGCTAAATGAGGGTTAGCTAAACTTTCCCTCTCTTTTTATATTTAGACCATAATGGGGTATATAGTAATCAAAAAATTAAAACGGCAACATTTTTTGAAACTTCACAAACTCATGTTTCAGTAATGAGAACTAAAAAGTCGTGTAGGTACTATGACAAACAAAATTTTAACTTTTATTTGGAGAGAAAAAAATAAGAACTTTTTACCTGGTAGCCATCTAGAGTGTCACAGTCAATTATGTCTCTTCCAACAAAATTTCTTGGAAATGATAGTTCCTTGAGGACTTAAACAATGATTGAAAATTGTTGTGGAGGATGAGAAAATTGGTCTTGGACACATTTATATTCCTTATTATTGTCACTACATTTACCAATGATCACCAAATACCACATGTTTCTTTACTGTAAATGTTTATAGTATAACATGCACTGAAGCTTTTTATTTTTTATATTTTTTAATTATAAATATTTCCATCTCAAAGAGCACAAATCCAGTCATGGACACGTTGCGGTAATGAAACATTTCCCCTTAAATGTGGAAAAAACAACAAAATTGGTATTTATGATGCCATTTGAAATCATGTGCAAAATAGTACATGAAGAGATGTTTATAACTGTATCCTTCTTATTTTGATAGCATTTACTTTTATCATCAAAATGTTTCATGACACCTCATATGTCTATTTTCGTGAGAATCACCCTAAAGTGAAAAATATTTTGGTGATAAAATACTTTCTCATTTCCCAGCTTAATATGCAGAGACAAAAATATGTAAGCCATTCAAAGGTTAATTTTCACTTAAATTGTAAACATACTGGCCCTGTGGTGGTATGTAAATTCCTGTTTGTTTTGAGTGACCTGTCCAGCCCAACACAGCAACAAACTCAACCAATGGCGTGAGTTGGGGGCGGAACTATCTGTTGTTCTATCAACAGCAGTTTGGGATGTATTTGGAAAGCTGTTCTGAAATGTTTTTTTATTCATGCAATTCTGTTCAGTGGTGTTAGTGGTGCAGAAATTACACACTTCACTTTTTTGTGAAGTTTGTATCTTTTTCAAAATACAAAAACAACTATGTTTTTTGAGCCTGTGCATGTAAAACCTTGTTTTCATGTTTTTGTCAATAATCCACTACGGTTTAAATGGTCCCTACAGTTATAATTGTCTTCAGCAAAATAACTATATATTGTGTCAAAATATTAAAATCAAATGATGAACAAACTAAATTGAGATAAAAATGTAGGGCTAGATGTCATGATGCATCACATCACCATTATAATTAATTATAAAATAAATAAATACAATTAAATATATTATCAATCATTAAATACATCTTTGGCAAACTAATTTTTACACCCCATGAATATTAAATGAAACCTCAAATCTCAAACCTGATTCACAATGTTTGATACAATTATCTAGACATACTGTAACTTGATATCAACTGTCATAACCACCTTTTGAATTTGTTTAAAATTACTATGTCTAATTCTCTGTATTTAACTTACGGTTCAACATCGGTGTGGTTCCAACACACTTGCTGGGTTTGTCTTGACTTCTGACCTGTTCTCTGTGGTCTGGTTTCTGGTTTTCTGCCAAATCACAGCTGGGAAGAACAGACAGGATTCTAGCACTCTGGGTCTTATATGGCTCTGATGTGCAAGAGGTTAACGTAGACTCATATGATTGCCCTTTGGTACATGCATGTTCTTCATTTAGGTATTGATAATCTGGACACTGATGGTTAACTGTGAAGGGATTCTGATGATTCCAACACTGGCTGCTCTCTTTGCTTTGGTTCATTAATTCTTCGTAAGGCTGGCACTGGTTTTGTAAATCTGGATCAAGGTTTGAAACATTCTGGTTTTGATGATCTCCATTTGCACTGTCTTTAACGTGTTGGCTCTTCTCGCTAGCTGGGCTGAGAGTTGGAGGCCTGCTGTTGTGATGCACAGAACAGGGGCTGGAATGAAGGGAGGAAAGCTCCTCTGGTTCCCAGTGTCCAAGGTAATATGGACCAGCACCAGGCTGTCGCAAAAACCCCACAAAAAGATCACCATGATCAGCCAAGTCCTGCACCTGCACAAGTCCCCCAAGAACAGGCAGGAAATGGAAAGAGTGGAAAATACATTGATAACATCATGACACCCAATTATAACAACCTTTAAAGGGACAGTGTAATCAAAAATAAACATTCTGTCATTTACTTGCCCTCATGCTGTTCCATGAGATCCTTTCTTCCATCGAACACAAAAGGAGGTGGTAAGCAGAATGACAGCCTCAGTCATCTTTCATGTACAGAGTCTAACATACAGCCTAACATCTCCTTTTGTGTTTCACTGGGTTTTAAACAACATGAAGGTAAACAATGACAGAATTTTCATTTTGGGTGTACAAAGGTTATAATCAAAGTTAAGGGATTTGAATGTAGAATAAATCCTTAAAAATGAGCTCTGTGAAGCTGTGAAAAAAATGCTAATGAAACCATATTTTCGATTCATTATACTGTCATGACACACATACAGTATATGTTTAAATCAGCAAATGTCACACACCTCAACATATCCACACACATATGCTCAGTCAAAGACTGCTTATCTTCAGATAAACACAATTTCGGAAAAGGAGAGGGGTGACGACTAAGAGCTCACCCGATGAATGCAGGGTGTCAATGTCTATAGAGCGGCCTGTCAGCTTATGCTTTCTGTTTGCAGGTGTATTGTTAAATTAAGATAGATTTTCCATAGCAGTGTTTAATAAAATGATGACATTTAGTATGCCACTTAGTTTCACACTTTTTATTTATATTTTTCTCCCCAATTTGGAATGCCCAATTCCCAATGCGCTCTAAGTCCTAATGGTGGTGTAATGACTCGCCTCAATCCGGGTGGCGGAGGACAAATCTTAGTTGCCTCTGCATCTGAGACCGTAAGTCCATGCATCTTATCATGTGGCTTGTTGAGCGTGGTACCACGGAGACATAGCGCGTGTGGAAGCTTCACGCTATTTTCCACGGCATCCACGCACAACTCACCACGTGCCCCAACAAAAGCGAACCACATTGTAGCGACCACGAGGAGGTTACCCTATGTGACTCTACACTCCCTAGCAACCAGGCTAATTTGGTTGCTTAGGAGACCTGGCTGGAGTCACTCAGCACGCCTTGAATTCGAACTCGCGACTCCAGGGGTCGTAGTCAGCGTCAGTACTCACTGAGCTACCCAGGCCCCACTTAGTTTAACACTTAAGTTTAATGTGTGTCTGGAAAACAACACAAGATGAAAATTGATCTAATGCTCTTTGATGAATTTTCATATTAAAGTTGTTGCATTTTCAAGAAAGTCTGACCTTTTTCACATAGCCCTGAATAACATCTGGATCAGGTTCCTGGGGACCTAGGTAGCACACGTCAGTAGCAAGATGAGGTCCCACCCATTTCAGCAGATCACTGTCGGAATCACTTAAAAAAAAAAGAAAAAAAATCTTTCAATATATACTCCTTTGGTATATTAAGTTTTAAAATGTGTTGTATGTCATTAAAATGTATTAATCAGTCATTGATTGGTGTAGTCAACACTGATGTTGTTGGTGATGTCCTTGACCTGTTAAAATTCACTGCAAACCTATTTTGTGTGTGTCAGGAGTCAGGACACCACAACTCCAATGAAAAATATATGACTGTTTATAATGTAGCTATCAGGCTAATGACTTTTTAATGCAATCTGATTCCATGCGATCTAATAGGAAAACTGAAGAGATTAGTACAGATGCACACAGAAAGGGAAAAGGAATACTGTATATTAAGTGTTAGTACTGCTATGTTCTGAAAACATTACTACTATTACTACTGCATTATAGTGTATAGTATGCATGCTGAGCATAGTATGTGAATTATCTGTTATAGAAATCATCTAGGTTACGTAACCTCTGTTCCTGATGGAGGGTACGAGGCATTGTGTCGAAGAAGCGACACAAGGGGTCTCTCTTGAGTGCTGAATATACCTCTGATCTATGAAAAAAGGCCAATGAGAAGTTGGCGGACAGAATTTGCATGTCCCGCCCCCGGACATACGGGTATAAAGGTGGGAAATGCGTCTGTTTCATTCAGGATTTTTCTGAGGAGCCGGAAATGGTACGGCCACTACAGTGGCTCAGCTAAGCGATGTGGCCGGGAGGACACAACGTCTCGTTCCCTCCATCAGGGAACGGAGGTTACATACGTAACCTAGACGTTCCCCGTCTGCCGCTCACTTCAATGTTATGTCGAAGAAGCGACACTAGGGGTCCAATCTAAATTACGCCATGCACTGAGCCATGTACGTTTACTGCTGACACAGGAGCGGGCAGGTAATTGACGTGCCAAAACGACCAGCTGTATCAGACTGCACGTACCCTTCCCCAATGCCCCACAAAGTCGTCGGAATCCTTATAGTTACTCTGGACAGAGGAACAAGGCGACGCTTGCAAACCTGGGAACGGGCCGAGCCTAGCCGGGCCTCTTTTCTCTCTATGTTTCCATTCAGGCCAAAGAGTTCACCTTTTGTTTCTCATGGTCTGAGAGTTCTTCAGGTGCCTTTTGGCAAACACCAGGCGGGCTGTCATGTGCCATTTACTGAGGAGTGGCTTCCGTCTGGCCACTCTACCATACAGGCCTGATTGGAGGAGTGCTGCAGAGATGGTTGTTCTTCTGCAATGTTCTCCTCTATCCACAGAGAAACGCTGGAGTTCTGTCAGAGTGACCATCAGGTTCTTGGTCACCTCCCTGACTAAGGCCCTTCTCCCCTGATCACTCAGCTCTAGGAAGAGCTGGTGGTTCCAAACTGGTGGTTCCAAGCTTCTTCCATTTACGCATGATGGAGGCAACTGTGCTCATTGGGACCTTCAATGCTGCAGAAACGTTTCTTTACCCTTTGCCAGATCTGTGCCTCGATACAATCCTGTCTCGGAGGTCTACAGATAATTCCTTGGACTTCATGGCTTGGTTTGTGCTCTGATATACACTGTTAACTGTGGGACCTTATATAGACAGGTGTGTGCCTTTCCAAATCATGTCCAATCAACTGAATTTATCACAGGTGGACTCCAATCAAGTTGTAGAAGCATCTCAAGGATGATCAGTTGAAACAGGATGCACCTCAGCTCAATTTTGAGTATCATGGCAAAGGCTGTGAATACTTATGTACATGTGATTTTTTTAATTTTTTATACATTTGCAAAGATTTCAAACAAACTTCTTTCACGTTGTCATTGTGGGGTATTGTTTGTAGAATTTTGAGGAAAAAAATGAATTTAATAATTTTTGGAATAAGGCTTTAACATAACAAAATGTGGAAAAAGTGAAGCGCTGTGAATACTTTCCGGATGCACTGTATACCTTTGTATGAAATCTTCAGTTTTTTGGCAATTTAAAGCATTGCATAGACTTCATTCCTCAAAACAATGATTGACTGATGAGTTTCTAGAGAAAGCTGTTTCTTTTGAAACATGGGTCTATTGCATACTGTGGTAACTCAAAAACAATCACAAAGGCAATGTTTAGCTTCATTTAATGAACCAAATAGCTTTCAACTGTGTTTGTATATAGTGGCAAGTAATTTTCTAGAATCAAATGATCAATTTAGCATGATTACTCAAGGATAAGTTGTTGGAGTGATGGCTGCTGGAAATGGGGCCTGTCTAGATTATAAAATGATTTTTTCAAATATTGATGGTGCTGTTTTTACATCAGTAATGTGCTGACTATACTTTGTGATCAGTTGAATGCCACTCTGGTGAATTAAAGTACCAAATTCCTTCAGAAACAGCAGTATTTGTACATTATTCCAAACTTTTGGCTGCCAGTTTATGTAGATAGATAGATAGATAGATGGATAGATGGATAGATGGATGGATGGATGGATGGATGGAATAGTGCAAATTAATCACTATTAGATAGATAGATAGATAGATAGATAGATAGATAGATAGATAGATAGATAGATAGATAGATAGATAGATAGATAGATAGATAGATAATTATGAAATGTTTTCCCCATTGCGATGGTTGATGTGAATATTTACTGAAGCTCATAATCAGCATCTACAATTGAATTGCACTGCTGCCACATGATTGTCTGATTAGATTATTGCATGAATAAGTAGGTGTATCTATATACAGTATATCCTGTACAGTGTGAAGAATGCAAGTCCTTCATTTTGTGCGTCATTTTGTTGTATACCTGTGTGTTTCTCTAATGAGGACAGCTCGATGTAACTGCTTCTGTAGGTTAGCACTAGCAGGTCCACTAGAGTGAAGAAAAGGATGGACAGCAGCCAGAACGAATCCCTTCTGATACAATTCACACACCTGCATAGAAAGCTCTCTCACTGACGACAGACACAGTAATGAAGACACTGCCACCTCTGAACAGAGAGAGAAAGAGAGGACAGAAATAATGGGTGAATATATTTATTTTCTTCTTTTATTCTTTGATCCATTGTTCAATAGGTCAACATAATTTTAAATATTAACAATAATAATCCTCAAATTTGCATCTGTATGGCTGTAATAATCATATCCTTGTGTCTGTGCTTTTATGCCCCCATTTGTGCTTAAGCTTCTACAGCATATTCAACCTCCAACACAAGGAAATAGGGAGATGAGAAGATAGGTGTGAACAGGCTGGAGTGGGATTCATATTCATTCTGGGATGTCATGTCCAAGTCAGCCCACACCCAAAAGGGGGTTTGGAGTTACAGATGATAACAATAAAACAAGATCACAGCAAAAATATGCAATACATCCAATTACTTGAAAATTATTTAAGCTCTCCATGTCATTATACCATATATGGCATTCACTAAGATTTTCAGTTTGTCATAAGACTTCATTGTATGTGTTGTAAAAATAAGTGAATATTAAAGGGATATTTGATCATTTCATCACCCTCATGCAGTCCCAGATGTGTATGACTTTCTTCTGCAGAACATGAATGAAGATGTTTGGAAGAATATCTCAGCTCTGTTGGTCCATTCAATGCAAGTAAATGAGAAGCGGTGAGAAACAGATCAATAATTAAGTTATTTTTTTACTAAAATGAAAACTTTCGTAAGCGCTCTTCCCTCTTTAGAGTTCTTCTTCTGTTATTGGTGATTTACATAAGCATATCGCCCCCTATCTGTTGATATGTCTCTCACCCACAACTATCATATCTCTCCCGAAGACATAGATTAAACCACTGGATTGTAGTGGTGTATGGATTATTTTTATGCTGCATTTATGTGATTTTTGTACCATCATGTTCCTGCAATGAAAGGACCAACAGAACTGAGAAATTCTTCCAAAGAAGCTTAATTTGTGTTCAGCAGAAGAAAGAAAGGCATACACATTTGGGATGCATGAGAGTGAGTAATTGATGAGAGAAATTACATTTTTGGGTGAACTTTTTATTTTAAAGACGATCTAGGCACATAATAACACTGTAAAGAACTGTACCTGTTTACAACTCTTTCAAGATGTACAGGCTCACACTTTAAATGGTCAGTGCTTTGTATTTTAGATAATTAAAATAGCAAAAGATCCAGTGAAACAATGAAGGTTGAGTGATTGTTTTTAATTTAATTTAACATGCCATTATACAGCGATAAGAGTGAAATAAAATAATAAAAATAACACATTTGTACTTTTCTTTTACTTGGAATGTAGATGTTGAGGAAAAAGGCAAAATGGTTACTGTCTCTTTAAGAGGGTTTTATCGTATGACACAACATTAATCTTTTGAGAGCTGTAAAGTCCCGTTGTTTGTATACCGTGTCATACTGTTGCATCTGTATTCGTTTACTTTAAGTTTTCTGTTATTTTGTGACAAAAATGTGTTTTTGCTATTATCATTCTGCACTGCTAGGGAAGAGGATTTCAGAGATTACTTGATTGAGACTGCAGTCAGTATTAAACTTGTGATGATCTTGTACCTGAAGCACATTCATCCATTCAGCTATTAGCAGCCCATCTGTTCTCGATGGATCTTCTGTGATCCTTCTCGCGCTGTGACATCAGCAATGGCTACTCTCTCATTTGTTTGGGTGTGAGACGTTAAAATACAGACTGCGTCCGCTATAATACAGAACGTAATTCTGATCCTTTAAATACCGGATGTTACAGACTGTTGGCAATTGTTAAGTGACATATGATGAAAGTTTGTCAATCAACATGTGGATCTAACCGACCCAAATTTTGACCGGCCCAGCGGGAATTCTCCCGATCTTCCCGATTGCCACTCCGGCCCTTTGTGTACATCATTTTGTTCCCAGTAAACTCTGCCAAATAATGTGTTAACTTGTCACTTTCTGACATTTTTGTGCATGGTCACTGACACAAAAACACTTTTTTCTTTACAAGCAAATTTCTACTGGATTCTGCAATTCAAGTTCACTTTCAGGGATCATTACTCATTACTACTTTTATGTCCCCTATGGGTAGGATGCAACATGTCCCCTTGGGGTAGGACGCAACAAAAGTAAAGGGAGGTGTGCTCCCTACACAGCCGTCAGACCAAAACCCCAAAGCGACAAGATCATACATCCAATATTTATTTTTATTTGAAGATATTTTTCAAATATGTAAATTAAGCAGCAGGCATTTGGCTTTAACTACTGTACAAAACAGGATGAACAATGTCAAATAAACAGGGCAGTCACCCCTACAGACCTAACTTCTTAAAACACAGAGTCAACACTATTGCTGAAGAGCACAAATGCAAAGAACAAATCTCAAACTCAAGGTGTTGGTCTGGCTTGTGGGGAGTGTGGAGGAGTGCGACTGGCCCGAAGTCGCTACAGCACGCATCTAAACGCAAGCACAGAGATTTTATTTGCAGTGCAATTAGGAACAGCTAATCACCATCACATAGATGGAACAAAGAAATGGCAAATCAGCTGCACCTGAAAAAGACACACCCTCACAGACAAAGAAAGAGCACAACAGCAATAATGCACAAAACAAACACTGGACATATCAACTACTCATAAAAGCCAGCAGTGAGTTATAATCTGCATTACTTGTTCAGTGATTTGATATTTTGTCATCCAATGCAGTAACAATTGTGGCTTAAATGTCCAAATACTTTTTGTAGTCACTATATAAAAGCACCACAGACACTATTCCATCTAATCCAAATATCTACACATCTTCACACATCTTCAATAATGGGCAATCACAAATTGGAACATATTGTTTGGGTTTGTACTCAAGTTGTTGTCATTAAGTGTGATCAGTTAATAACCAAATAACCCTCTTCATGATTTTGGAATAGTGCTGCATTTTGTTTTTTAAGTAATCTGGTGTTATGCTAAGAATTAAATAAACTTAACTGTCAGTGATAATTACTCAAAATTAAGGGCAGGAATCCACATACTGCTTGACTGCAATGATCTTTCAGTGGTGTGAGAAGCTTGTTTAAACAAAACTGTGATAGTCTGAACACGCTTTGACTCTGAGGGGGGCTTATTTGTGTTTCCACAGTCCTATTAACAGAATGAATAACTGCAAAGGATGATAAAGTTGATGCTCTTGAAAACTGACAAGAAAATGTAGTCTTGGTCATATTTAACCCCAAACTAATAAATAAATAAATTATATGTTCAATATTAGGGCTGTAATTTTTAAAATGTAAATATTACTACTTAAAATAATGTAATCTTTATATATTAAATCATTTTTATTTGGGGGCCCTTCTTCAATTGAATTCATATATATACACACACAAACACACACAGACACACACACAGTGGATATAAAAAGTCTGCATACAGACACACACACACACACACACACACAGTGGATATAAAAAGTCTGCATACAGACACACACACACACACACACACACACACACACACACACACACACACACACACACAGTGGATATAAAAAGTCTGCATACAGACACACACACACACACACACACACACACACACACACACACAGACACACACACACACACAGTGGATATAAAAAGTCTGCATACAGACACACACACACACACACAGTGGATATAAAAATTCTGCACACAGACACACACACACACACACACACACACACACACGGTGGATATAAAAATCTGCAGACAGACAAACACACATGCACACGTACATACGCGCACGCACGCACGCACGCACACACACACACACAAACAAACAAACAAAGGATATAAAAAGGTCTACACACCCCTGTTAAAACAGCAGGGTTTTGTGATGTAAAAAATTAAACAAAGAAAATCATACCAGACTTTTTGCACCTTTAAAGTAAAAATTACAACCTATGCAATACCACTGAAAACCAAAGTGACACATTTCAGAGAAAAAAGCCAAAAATACAAATAAAAAAACATAGAATAACTTAAATACATTAGTGTGCACACGCTTGTATAATTGGGTATGTTGCTGTTCAAAATCATAAGTTCATGTGAAAAAGTACACACCTGTCTTCACCTGAAGTGACTGATTAAATCCAAATAAATCTCAGCTGTTCTTGTAGGATTTTTCTGACATCTTCTTGGTTGCATGCTACAAGAAACATGGGCTTACAAAGCATCAACAGGATCTCATTGTTCAAAGGTATTGCTCAGGTGAGGGCTACAAAAATATTTCCAAGGCATTAGATACACCATGGAACACAGTGAAGACAGTCAGCCACAAGTGGAGAAAGTATGGCACAACAGTGACATTATCAAGAACAGGACATCCTTCCAAAATTGATGAGAAAACAAAGAGAAAACCGGTCATGGAGGCTGTCAAGAGGCCTACAGCAACATTAATTGAGCTGCAGCTCTTTCTGGCAAGTTCTGGTTGCTCCCTACATGTGACAACTATCTCCCGTATTCTTCATCTGTCTGGGCTATGGGGCGGAGTATGACAATATGCACAAAAAAAATAAAAAAATCGAAATCCTTGGGCTCTGGAGATATTAAAGACAATTACGTGCTCAAGCTGATTCCCCGCAGCGGCAGGCCGGAAGCCCCGGACTCAATTCGGATGGTGAACTGAAAGAAATCTGGCATGAATTGATAAACATGTCGGCAATGCTAACGAAGGTTGTTGCAGACAACCTTCATTTGGCTGTAATATGTTCATCGATTACTTCCATGGAGACTAAATTCTCTGAGTTGGTTACAAGACTAACTGTTGAAAAACAGATTGATTATCTGGAGTCATCGGAGAGGGAATTAGCTGCTAATCCACTAGCAACCAAGTCCAGTTAGTTCAGAGTTTGTTTGTTGCTCTAATGTTGGAATCTGGTGTTTATAATTTTATTTTTGACACAATGTATTTTTTCTAACATGTTAAAATGTCAAATGTTATTATGAGTCTCCATATGGAATACATATATATATATATATATATATATATATATATATATATATATATATATATATAATCTGTGTGTGTACTCGGACTTTGGCCACAGAGAGGACAGTGGGGTTTAATGGTTGACTCTGAATATGAATCTTTTGTCTTGTTACGTGTCATATTGAGAAGCAAAAAAAAAATAGAAAATCTATGGGGGGACCCGATGAAGACCGTACACCTCGCAATTTGACAGATCTGGAATGTTTTTGCAAAGAAGAGTGGGAAAATATTTCCAAGTCAAGATGTGCCAAACTAACAGACTCTTATCCAAAGAGACTGAGTGCTGTAATAAAATCAAAGGGTGCTTCAATTAAGTATTAGTTCAGGGATGTGCACACGTTAGGTTTTCAGTGGTATTGCATAGGTTGTAATTTTTACATAAAAGGTGCAAAAATTCTGATACAATTTTTCTTTGTTTAATTTTTTAAATCACAAAAATCTGCTGTTTTAACAGGGGTGTGTAGATTTTTATATCCACTGTGTGTGTGTGTGTGTACATACATACACACACACAATGGCAGCATAATAATGTACAGATGTTGCTGTTTGGGAAGGAAATTGGTACTTTAATTCACCAAACTGACATTCAACTGATCACAAAGTATAGTCGGGACATTACTGATGTAAAAAAACAGCACCATCAATATTTGAAAAAATTCATTTTTGATCAAATCTAGACAGGCTCCAGTTCCAGCATCCATCACTCCAACACTTTATCCTTGAGTAATCATGCTAAATTGATCATTTGGTACAAGAACATCACTAGCCATTATATCAAACACAGCTGAAAGATATTTGGTTCATTAAATGAAGCTTAACATCATCTTTGTGATTGTTTTTGAGTTGCCAAAGTATGCAATAGACTGACATGTTTCAAAAGAAACAGCTTTCTCTAGAAACTCATCAGTCAATCATTGTTTTGAGGAATGAAGTCTATGCAATTTTTTTTTAAATGTCCTGGTTTTATGTAATTCCAAAATTAAAGAAACTTCATTACAAAAAAGTATGTATGTAACTGCATTGAATTATAAATAATAAATAGAAATAGACAGACAGATAGATAGAAAAGTAAATCTAAATAAAGAAAAGTGATAAGTTCTAGTTACTTTGAAGTTACTTTAAAAGGACATGTATTGTTTACAGACGGTTTGATATTTTGTTATTTAATGCATAGAAATTCATACATTTTTACATGCTTGGCTTGGTATTCAAATACATTTTGGGGACCAATGGTTCTAGTCGCTATGCCCTCAAACACTTTTCCATTTATTAAAAAATTCCTTCAAATTCTCACACATCTAAAACAATGAGACAGTCACAGCATATTGTGTGGGTTTGTACTCAAGCTGTTAATCACCATGTGTGATCAGTATAGTGTTAAAAATCCAAACAACCCACTTTATCTATTGTTTTATGCCTCAAACCAACAAGACACATGCAAAATGACGGTAATGATTATAAAAACTTAAATTCACCGTTTGAAATACACGTGCTTTAAGAAGTGCATGATCATTTTTAAAGTTGTTCATTAAGATTTTAATGGCTTTGCATTTCAGTTTGATTGAATAAAGCCTCTAAAGGATTCTTTGAGCTTAGATAGTAGCAAATCTATAACACTCCAGCAGAGATAGCCATCACGGCTTCTGCTGTGCTGACCTATCCAAACAGCGGTCCTCTAAATATTGATATGACATAAATATTAAAGTGAGTGTTTATGATTCCTAAGTATGAGGGATTATTGTTGCTTATGAATGTCCTTGGGGGTCTTTGCTTATTTTATTTTCGTAATAACCCGACATGGTGTGGAATTGTATTAATATTGGAGATCAAATTAAATTTAAAACAAGGTTTTAGCCATAAATATTGTTGAATCTCTTTCACACACTCAAACACACATACGCACACACATAAATCAAAGATCTTAGGAATGAGCCCTCCCACCTCCAAGATCAGATCATTCTTAAAGGATGCCTGCCGTTCTCTCTCTCTTTCTGGTCCGTTTTTGTATTCCTCCACAATTTTATTTTTTATTTTGTCTGTCAATCATTCACACTCTTTAAGTCACTTATGCCTATCATTTATTTCAGTACTGATGCCCCAAAACAAACACAAACATATTCAAACATCTGTGCCTCACCCACATGCTGTCACAGCAGTTTTCAGGGAACCTCTTTTTTGTCTGGTTGTCTCTGTAGGCATCAGTGAATTTTACATATAAATGACCTGCCTGCCTGTCTACTGATAAGCACCTAAAACAGAGAGAATGGAGATCTCTGTATTTGTGTCAGGTTTTTCCAACATTGTGGGGACCAAATTTACCCACAAGGAAAGTAAAACCTAAAATCTTCTGCATTGTGAGGCACTGGTCACAAAGTGGCAAATGGCTTAATAAACATCCTAAATAATAATGGCTTAATTAGAATCTCAAAATGCTAAAATCGTTATGTGAGAATTAGGTTTAGGGGATAGAAAATACCATTAGCCCAGTATAAACAATAGATGTCAATAGTAAGTCCCCACTGGGGACCTGGGTAGCTCAGCGAGTAAAGATGCTGACTGCCACTCCTGGAGTCACAAGTTCTCATCAGGATGCTGAGTGACTCCAGCCAGGTCTCCTAAGAAACCAAATTGGCCCGGTTGCTAGGGAGGGTAGAGTCACATGGTGTAACCTCCCCGTGGTCGCAATAATGTGGTTCGTTCTCGGTGGGACACGCGCTATGTCTACACGGTAATGCGCTCAACAAGCCACGTGATAAGATGTGCGGATTGACGGTCTCAGATGTGGAGGCAACTGAGATTCATCCTCCGCCAACCAGATCGAGTCTACGCCACCAGGAGGACTTAAAGCGCATTAGGAATTGGGCATTCCAAATTGGGGAGAAAAAGTCCCCACTATGACCAAAAAAAAATGTGTGTGTGTGTGTGTGTGTGTATGTGCAGAGCCTGAACAATTGCTGCTGTCCCAGTTCCAACATATTCGATTTTAATAAATAAATATTTGATTCAGGTCACACTCGCAGGCACACACCTGTACACAAACACACAAATATACACAACTAGGTATGTGGTCACATCTTTGTAATTATGTCCAATAATGGCCTGTATACCCATATGCTTTCAAGTCATTAAAATAAGCAGGCCTCCCCTCCCCCCCCTTTCAATCCGTTTCTTACATTCTCTCATCCTGTCTCATATTCTCATCCACTTTCTCTGATTTCAGCAGGATCCATTATTGCATCTCTTAAAGCGCACCAACAAAAGCAGCATTAGTATATTTAGAAACATAAGCCCTCAAAGAATATACACTGTTTGGTTGCTCTCTTGCTCTATTACTCTCTCTCTCTCATCTAATCTCACACTTTTTTCTCTTCACAGTTTGAAGCTTTACACTTTCGTATCTGAAGGTGGGCTTTGTAAATGTGTGTGCATACATATCAATATGTTGCTTTGAATTTTGAAAGCAGCAATAATTTATCATGACATATACCGTTTTGTATATTTTAAAGACGTTGGAATGAATTTGCAAGATTTCCTCTTAACCAAAAAACAGACGAAAGTCTTGTGAAAATGTTTGTGTGTGAACACTGGCACAATGGTACTTTACAATAATAGATACAGGAAACGCTCTATGCCAAAATCTAGCTGCTTACTGAGGCAGCATAGGCGCTGTCCTGACACAAAGGCTGCTCCAAAAGGAAAGCAACTTTGGTCACATCCACACTCGTTTGAAAGCTCTGTTTTCAGTTTACAAATGTCATATTTTTCAGAAGTATGCCGTAATGAACAGCGCTTTCAGATTGCTCCATTTTCGGTGGAGGAAAACACTGTTCTTGTGTGATGAGGCGTTAACATAGCAAAATTAAAGGAATATTCTGGGTTAAATACAAATGAAATCAATCCACCAAATTTGTGGCATAATGATTGATTAATATTGTGCAAAGTTAGAGCCAATTTTACAACCTTGTTGCCATGATGATGGAACGTAATTATGATGTAAACAAACCCCAAATCGACTGTAAAAATGACGATTTAAACAACTTTACAGCTCAAATAACACAAGAATGAATGCAAGTGCTTTTATACAATTTTAAGCTTCACATTTCTGCTTTTAAACCCTCCAAAACAGGCCTCTTCACATCCATTCTAACTGCCTTACTTTAACATTGGTTTTGCTTTTTTAAAAGAAAAGGAGCGACAATTCGAAATAATTTTTTGGTAATCTGCCACAAATGCTGTCTATTGAGCTTGTCTTGTACTGAACATCTAAATCTACATGAAATCATATTAGTTTGTGGCCTTTGATGGTCCAGAAATTTGAGTCGTGAATTATGCTGCCTCCTCAGATAGATATTCTTTGGCAAAATTCGAATGGGCCGTTCACCTCTAACAGGTTTCTACATCCATCTGCACTGTTTTTTAGTTTCTTTTCTATGTAAACATGCATTAGATGGATTTCTTTGATCGATGCCCTGCGTATCGCTGTTTTTATGCAGCTCGTGGATGAACGGCATGTTTTTAAGATGCTGCGTCAAGTTAAAAGAACTTCACATTTTTAGTCAGAGCCATAGCCTTGTGGCCATGTGCTCTGACATATGGTGCAGCAGCATCATGGGCGGCCCGAGTTGAAGTCCTGGCTCAAGGTCCTTTCCCGATCCTGATTCCCTCTTCTCCCAATCAATTCCTTTCTCTGGCCCTGTACCAAATGGCACCCTATGCCCTTGAAGTCCTCCTCCAAGTCAACAATTTGGTGAAGTGCGCAGACTGAGGCCATGAGGGTGCATTCGTTATAACGTGCATTTTGCACAGACTTTTAGACTTCAGCCAGTTGATGCATTTTAGAAATTGCTTTTTTATATAAATGTAGTTTTCCAAATTCTAATTTGATAAGTCATGACATTGATGAATAGGGTAAAGGAAAACACTTAAAACTAACTCTTGAATATTTGTATTTAAGACAGAGGCTATTTGGACTAAATGTAAATAGCGACAATAGCAATGTTAAATGCTATTTGCACTCTGGTGCAAGTAGTGGCTGATATTATTGCACAGCTGTTTAAAACTAACATGCATAAAACTAACATGCCGTATAGGGACATCACTGCAGCATGTTTATTGTGTTTATTTAGAGCAGTGGCGTAGCCACGGGTGTGCCAAGGTGTGCAACTGCCACCAAAAACTTAAGCTTGCACACCTAAATGAAATGGCAGTTTTTTATGCTTTATAGTATGTAGGGGTGTAAAATGCATCAATATTATGCAAATTATAATAATACCTAATGTGTTACAGATGCTGTCTATGATTTCACAACAGATGCCGGGCACGCGTGACTGAGGAAACAAGCGCACGCTTTAAATTCAGAACGTTTATGCTATTGAATTCAGATTTATGCCTCATTATTCATGATGGCATGTGTCCATACAAGCAAAATAAGTTCATTGTTGTTCTTTTATTCCCCAATTAAGGTTAGATATTATATTGAGAATATTTGGAGGATACACTTGAAAAGGTAGGCTATACTGTACTGCATTTTTAGGCGTTTCATCGGTTCCGTGTTCTTCTGATGCTATGTAAATCTATTATGCATTGTCAGCCTACCTACCATCTGTTTTCATCATGTCAGACATGGTATTATCCTTTATTTATACTAGCTTAATTATTAACGTAACAACAATATTATTTTTTTTTTATTATTATGAACCAAAACTCCCTTTACTCCATAAATACAAAGAATGTTCAAAAAAGGTTTTGAATCTTGTTACTTTTGTGCATTCTTCTGCTAAACACAATGGATTACTGATTTATTTCTTATCCACAATTACGTTTTAATTAATGGAACTAAAACCTGGTGTATGTGAATACATTTGTCTGTATTGTAGAAATTGTACCACCATTTATATTTGTGTCTTTATTTTGGAAAATAATAATTAATCATTTGGTTTAATAACTATTAAGCCTCATATTTATCAGGGCTACTTCCTTTTTATCAGTAATTTAAACTACATAGGGCTTAAAAAATAATAGCTAAAAATAAATTGATTGCAATGGTTGTGAAGGTTCATTTTATTATATTTCACCTAATTGTGCTTTAGTTCTTGCACACCCAGTTTTCTCATGGCACACCCAAAGTTTTGTTTCTGGCTCTGATTTAGAGTCCCACAGACACAACTTACCAACCTCTAGCCCTAAACCTAACACTAATTCTTTCAAATCCCTGACCTTCACTGTGACCAAATCCCTCCAAAGCTTCACTTTAATTAATTATTATAAGTACAACAGGATATATTAAGAAAAAGTGGAACAAATGCGGGATTCCAATCCTGGTCGTTAGAATGTAAAAGCATATTCACACCGTTGTAAAACTCTGAGCCACTACAGTGGCACAAGAGGTCACTGTGTGCCACTCAATCATATGTTTTCAGCAAACTATTGGAGTGCAAATTAGTCACTCTGTTCTCTGTTCTTTTAACCCACTAAAGTCTAACTCAATAAATAGTTATCTCTGTACCATTGAGAAAAATTCAAATATGCCTGTCTTCATCTGACCAGCAGTTGACTCCAAAGAAATTGGTTGTGGCTGTAATGAGCTTGGTCTGAGCAATGGTGGGTGGAGTTAGTGTAAATGCCCTTTGCCAACAAGATGGACTATTTGCACTTAGTGTTAACAGACACCCCGTTTTATTAAATCATTTCGTATTTAATTTGCACTTGACCGCGCCTTGTCCACCATGATTTTTCCTCCAGCTGGAAACTCCAGTTCACTGTAAGTGGTCAAGGGGACCAGCAGCAGGGACTGTTGGGCAGTAGTCTGCTGTGGAGCTCACACTGATGTGGGCTCAGCTGAAGGGCGCATTGTGGGAGCATTGAAAGGGGGCGCTGGTGAGCACCATTCCGAGCACTAAAATGTCAAATGGGACAACCTATGGCAGGGGTCCCAAACTACAGCCAATGGGCCAAATACGGCTCTCCGAAATCTTTTGACTGGCCCACAGAACCATGCCTGTCGCACGTTTTGACCGGCCTGCACTGCTTTGGTGGCTTTTCATGCTTGCAAGACTGAATATACCGTGAGCCAAAACATTCGAGGGCAGGCTGTTAAGTAGCGTATCATTGGTTTCACCCGCTGCATGAATACGCCCCTTCACTAAAGTTCCAGTTGGCCATTTGAGTCTGAACAAGATATGATGTTTCATTCATGAAGGAACTGAACATACTGGTACACTTGTTCATGAAAAAAACTATTGAATCAGTCATCATTAACAAGGACCTGCTGAACAACTAAACGAGAGGATGCGGCAAGTCATTTGCTCAATTCATCAATCTTGTTCAATGATAAAATTAACCAACAATAGAAAAACGTGATGAAAGTTCTGTTAAAATGACTGGACCTTTACCCCCTCTTCACGTCTTGACACGAAGACATCAGTGAACAGAGATAACATGTATACAATGACTAAGTAGGCTTACCTTATAGCAAATTGCTAAGAAATGTATTCGATAAAGTGACCAATTTGTGAATGGATTTTAATTGTAAAATTAATCATGAAATAAAAGCAGACGAATAACTTCTGAAGCTGCTTTCACATTGCCAGCTACTTTGTCGCTGCATGTCGCCAGTGGCTGTCGGTTTCGGTCGCTAGTGGTGTGTATGGAGAGTCTAAATAGCACTGTTTCTTTACAATTAATATTATTATTAAAATATTAGGATCACGTGAGCTCTACCATCTTCTCTCATATTGGCTGTCGCTCTTGAAAGTCGCTCTTCATTTGCATAAAGTTAAACATTTCTCAACTTTGTCATATCGCTGGTCATGCCCTCATCCGGTCGCCAATGGTCGCCGTTGCTCGTGTTGCTGGAAGTTGCCAGCTCTTCTTGAAAATGAATGAGATGAGTTTAATTTGTCGCTGCATGTCGCTGGCAGTGTGAACGCAGCTTGAGACAAAAATACCGTAGGTTCACTCTGGCCCCCCTTGAAAACATAGCAAAGTGAAGTTTGGGGACCCCTGCCATATGGTCTTGTGGTTTTCATGGGGACGTGCTGACGTATTTGGTGGAGATATATATATATATACATCCACCAAATACTGATGTGTATGTGTGTATATATATATATATATATATATATATATATCCACCAAATACTGATGTGTGTGTGTGTGTATATATATATATATATATATATATATATATATATATATATATATATATATATATATATATATATATATATCCACCAAATACTGATGTATGTGTGTGTATATATATATATATATATATATATATATATATATATATATATATATATATATATATCCACCAAACACTGATATATATATATATATATACATCCACCAAATACTGATGTGTATGTGTGTATATATATATATATATATATATATATATATATATCCACCAAATACTGATATATATATATATATATATATATATATATATATATATACATCCACCAAATACTGATGTGTATGTGTGTGTATATATATATATATATATATCCACCAAATACTGATATATATATATATATAATATATACATCCACCAAATACTGATGTGTATGTGTGTGTGTGTATATATATATATATATATATATATATATATATATATATATATATATATATATATATCCACCAAATACTGATATATATATATATATATATATATATATATATATATATATATACATCCACCAAATACTGATGTGTATGTGTGTGTGTGTATATATATATATATATATATATATATATACATCCACCAAATACTGATGTGTATGTGTATATATATATATATATCCACCAAATACTGATGTGTGTGTGTATATATATATATACATCCACCAAATACTGATGTGTGTGTGTATATATATATATATATATATATATATATATATATATATATATATATATATATATATCCACCAAATACTGATGTGTATGTGTGTATATATATATATATATATATATATATATATATATATATATATACATCCACCAAATACTGATGTGTATGTATATATATATATATATATATATATATATATATATATATCCACCAAATACTGATGTGTGTGTGTGTGTATATATATATATATATATATATATATATATATATATCCACCAAATGCTGATGTATGTGTATATATATATATATATATATATATATATATATATATATATATATACACATACATCCACCAAATACTGATGTGTATGTGTATATATATATATATATATCCACCAAATACTGATGTGTATATCCACCAAATACTGATGTGTATATATATATATACTGATGTGTGTGTGTGTACTGATGTGTAATACTGATGTGTGTGTGTGTGTGTGTGTGTGTGTGTATATATATATATATATATCCACCAAATACTGATGTGTGTGTGTATGTATATATATATATATATATATATATATATATATATATATATATATACATACACAGGTGCTGGTCATATAATTAGAATATCATCAAAAAGTTGATTTATTTCAGTAATTCCATTCAAAAAGTGAAACTTGGATATTATATTCATTCATTACACACAGACTGATATATTTCAAATGTTTATTTCATTTAATTGTGATGATTAAAACTGACAACTAATGAAAATCCCAAATTCAATATCTTCGAAAATTAGAATATTACATAAGACCAATACAAAAAAAAGGATTTTCAGAAATGTTGGCCAACTGAAAAGTATGAACATGAAAAGTATGAGCATGTACAGCACTCAATACTCAGTTGGGGCTCCTTTTGCCTGAATTACTGCAGCAATGCGGCGTGGCATGGAATCGATCAGTCTGTGGCACTGCTCAGGTGTTATGAGAGCCCAGGTTGCTCTGATAGTGGCCTACAGCTCTTCTGCATTGTTGGGTCTGGCGTATCGCATCTTCCTCTTCACAATACCCCATAGATTTTCTATAGGGTTAAGGTCAGGCGAGTTTGCTGGCCAATTAAGAACAGGGATACCATGGTCCTTAAACCAGGTACTGGTAGCTTTGGCACTGTGTGCAGGTGCCAAGTCCTGTTGGAGAATGAAATCTGCATCTCCATAAAATTGGTCAGCAGCAGGAAGCATGAAGTGCTCTAAAACTTCCCGGTAGACTGCTGAAAACACAGTGGACCAACACCAGCAGATGACATGGCACCCCAAACCATCACTGACAGTAGAAACTTTACACTGGACTTCAAGCAACATGGATTCTGTGCCTCTCCTCTCTTCCTCCAGACTCTGGGACCTTGATTTCCAAAGGAAATGCAAAATTTACTTTCATCAGAGAACATAACATTGGACCACTCAGCAGCAGTCCAGTCCTTTTTGTCTTTAGCCCAGGCGAGACGCTTCTGACGCTGTGTCTTGTTCAAGAGTGGCTTGACACAAGGAATGCGACAGCTGAAACCCATGTCTTGCATACGTCTGTGCGTGGTGGTTCTTGAAGCACTGACTCCAGCTGCAGTCCACTCTTTGTGAATCTCCCCCACATTTTTGAATGGGTTTTGTGTCACAATCCTCTCCAGGGTGCGGTTATCCCTATTGCTTGTACACTTTTTTCTACCACATCTTTTTCTTCCCTTCGCCTCTCTATTAATGTGCTTGGACACTGAGCTCTGTGAACAGCCAGCCTCTTTAGCAATGAACTTTTGTGTCTTGCCCTCCTTGTGCAAGATGTCAATGGTCGTCTTTTGGACAGCTGTCAAGTCAGCAGTCTTCCCCATGATTGTGTATCCTACAGAACTAGACTGAGAGACCATTTAAAGGCCTTTGCAGGTGTTTTGAGTTAATTAGCTGATTAGAGTGTGGCACCAGGTGTCTTCAATATTGAACCTTTTCACAATATTCTAATTTTCTGAGATACTGATTTTGGGGTTTTCATTAGTTGTCAGTTATAATCATCAAAATTAAAAGGAATGAACACTTGAAATATATCAGTCTGTGTGGAATGAATGTATACATTATACAAGTTTCACTTTTTGAATGGAATTACTGAAATAAATCAACTTTTTGATGATATTCTAATTATATGACCAGCACCTGTATATATCCACCAAATACTGATGTGTGTGTGTGTGTGTGTGTGTATATGCACTCACCTAAAGGATTATTAGGAACACCTGTTCAATTTCTCATTAATGCAATTATCTAATCAACCAATCACATGGCAGTTGCTTCAATGCATTTAGGGGTGTGGTCCTGGTCAAGACAATCTCCTGAACTCCAAACTGAATGTCAGAATGGGAAAGAAAGGTGATTTAAGCAATTTTGAGCGTGGCATGGTTGTTGGTGCCAGACGGGCCGGTCTGAGTATTTCACAATCTGCTCAGTTACTGGGATTTTCACGCACAACCATTTCTAGGGTTTACAAAGAATGGTGTGAAAAGGGAAAAACATCCAGTATGCGGCAGTCCTGTGGGCGAAAATGCCTTGTTGATGCTAGAGGTCAGAGGAGAATGGGCCGACTGATTCAAGCTGATAGAAGAGCAACTTTGACTGAAATAACCACTCGTTACAACCGAGGTATGCAGCAAAGCATTTGTGAAGCCACAACACGCACAACCTTGAGGCGGATGGGCTACAACAGCAGAAGACCCCACCGGGTACCACTCATCTCCACTACAAATAGGAAAAAGCTACAATTTGCAAGAGCTCACCAAAATTGGACAGTTGAAGACTGGAAAAATGTTGCCTGGTCTGATGAGTCTCGATTTCTGTTGAGACATTCAGATGGTAGAGTCAGAATTTGGCGTAAACCGAATGAGAACATGGATCCATCATGCCTTGTTACCACTGTGCAGGCTGGTGGTGTAATGGTGTGGGGGATGTTTTCTTGGCACACTTTAGGCCCCTTAGTGCCAATTGGGCATCGTTTAAATGCCACGGCCTACCTGAGCATTGTTTCTGACCATGTCCATCCCTTTATGGCCACCATGTACCCATCCTCTGATGGCTACTTCCAGCAGGATAATGCACCGTCACAAAGCTCGAATCATTTCAAATTGGTTTCTTGAACATGACAATGAGTTCACTGTACTAAAATGGCCCCCACAGTCACCAGATCTCAACCCAATAGAGCATCTTTGGGATGTGGTGGAACGGGAGCTTCGTGCCCTGGATGTGCATCCCACAAATCTCCATCAACTGCAAGATGCTATCCTATCAATATGGGCCAACATTTCTAAAGAATGCTTTCAGCACCTTGTTGAATCAATGCCACATAGAATTAAGGCAGTTCTGAAGGCGAAAGGGGGTCAAACACAGTATTAGTATGGTGTTCCTAATAATCCTTTAGGTGAGTGTATATATATATATATATATATATATATATATATATATATATATATATATATATATATACACTACCGTTCAAAAGTTTGGGGTCACATTGAAATGTCCTTATTTTTGAAGGAAAAGCACTGTACTTTTCAATGAAGACAACTTTAAACTAGTCTTAACTTTGAAGAAATACACTCTATACATTGCTAATGTGGTAAATGACTATTCTAGCTGCAAATGTCTGGTTTTTGGTGCAATATGTACATAGGTGTATAGAGGCCCATTTCCAGCAACTATCACTCCAGTGTTCTAATGGTACAATGTGTTTGCTCATTGGCTCAGAAGGCTAATTGATGATTAGAAAACCCTTGTGCAATCATGTTCACACATCTGAAAACAGTTTAGGTCGTTACAGAAGCTAAAAAACTGACCTTCCTTTGAGCAGATTGAGTTTCTGGAGCATCACATTTGTGGGGTCAATTAAACGCTCAAAATGGCCAGAAAAAGAGAACTTTCATCTGAAACTCGACAGTCTATTCTTGTCCTTAGAAATGAAGGCTATTCCATGCGAGACATTGCTAAGAAATTGAAGATTTCCTACAACGGTGTGTACTACTCCCTTCAGAGGACAGCACAAACAGGCTCTAACCAGAGTAGAAAAAGAAGTGGGAGGCCGCATTGCACAACTGAGCAAGAAGATAAGTACATTAGAGTCTCTAGTTTGAGAAACAGACGCCTCACAGGTCCCCAACTGGCATCTTCATTAAATAGTACCCGCAAAACACCAGTGTCAACATGTACAGTGAAGAGGCGGCTGCGGGATTCTGGGCTTCAGGGCAGAGTGGCAAAGAAAAAGCCATATCTGAGACTGGCCAATAAAAGAAAAAGATTAAGATGGGCAAAAGAACACAGACATTGGACAGAGGAAGACTGGAAAAAAGTGTTGTGGACAGATGAATCCAAGTTTGAGGTGTTTGGATCACAAAGAAGAACGTTTGTGAGACGCAGAACAAATGAAAAGATGCTGGAAGAATGCCTGACGCCATCTGTTAAGCATGGTGGAGGTAATATAATGGTCTGGGGTTGCTTTGGTGCTGGTAAGGTGGGAGATTTGTACAGGGTAAAAGGGATTCTGAATAAGGAAGGCTATCACTCCATTTTGCAACGCCATGCCATACCCAGTGGACAGCGCTTGATTGGAGCCAATTTCATCCTACAACAGGACAATGACCCTAAACACACCTCCAAATTGTGCAAGAACTATTTAGAGCAGAAGCAGGCAGCTGGTATTCTAATCGGTAATGGAGTGGCCAGCGCAGTCACCAGATCTGAACCCCATTGAGCTGTTGTGGGAGCAGCTTGACCGTATGGTACGCAAGAAGTGCCCATCCAACCAATCCAACTTGTGGGAGCTGCTTCTGGAAGCGTGGGGTGCAATTTCTCCAGATTACCTCAACAAATTAACAGCTAGAATGCCAAAGGTCTGCAATGCTGTAATTGCTGCAAATGGAGGATTCTTTGACGAAAGCAAAGTTTGATGTAAAAAAAATCTTATTTCAAATACAAATCATTATTTCTAACCTTGTCAATGTCTTGACTCTATTTTCTATTCATTTCACAACGTATGGTGGTGAATAAGTGTGACTTTTCAGGAAAACACAAAATTGTTTGGGTGACCCCAAACTTTTGAACGGTAGTGTATATATATATATATATATATATATATATATATATATACACCAAATACTGATGTGTGTGTGTGTGTGAATATATATATATATATATATATATATATATATATCCACCAAATACTGATGTGTGTGTATATATATATATATATATATATATATATAAAAAAGAACTTCAACTTTTAAAAATGTGTTTAAACACTTGCATCATGTTCACCTGCATAAAAACACAGATTTGTGAGAGTTTAACAGAACTAAAGGTCAAAATAAACATCATGGTAATGGCATACAACTCTTGCTGCCATAGTCTGATATGGCAGAAGTAGTAAGAGTTGTATGGAAGAATGCCATTCCGAATTCAGACAATATAAAACCTATGTCATCGTTGGCATTGGAGAGTCATTATGAATAAGATGTGTCATCATCAAGTCATTTCCCATTGTGCTAGTGTTTCTGGTCTTACATGTTCAATTGCATTTCAATGGGAGTGAATGGAGTGCATTCTAGTGTGACAATTAGGTAGCATCACATGTGTCCTTCATGTATGCTTCAGCAATGCTGGAATCAGGCGGATTTGTCTTTGTGAAGGACACATGAATCAAGCTGCGTACAAGGTTATTCTGGAAGAAAACTTGCTTTCTTCTGCTCTGACAATGTTCCCCTACTCTGAGGATTATTTTTTTCCAGCAGGACAATACTCCATGCCACACAGCCAGGTCAATCAAGGTGTGGATAGAGGAACACCAGATCAAGACACTATCATAGCCAGCCCAGAACTCTCCAGACCTGAACCCAATTGAAAACCTCTGGAATGTGATCAAGCCCTCAAACAAAGCCAAGCTACTTGAATTTTTGTGCCAGGAGTGGCATAAAGTCACCCAACAGCAATGTGAAAGACTGGTAGAGAGCATGCCAAGACGCATGAAAGCTGTGATTGAAAATCAGGGATATTCCACCAAATACAGATTTTTGAACTATTTATAAGTTAAAACATGACTATTGTGTCTTTAAAAATGAATATGAACTTGTTTTCTTTGCATTATTCAAGGTCTGAAAACACAACATCTTTTTTTGTTATTTTGACCAGTTGTCATTTTCTGCACATAAATGCTCTAAAAGACAATATTTTTATTTGGAATTTGGGAGAAATGTTGTCAGTAGTTTATAGAAAAAAACAAAAAAAATTATTTTACTCAAACACAAACCTATAAATAGTAAATCCAGAGAAACTGATAATTTTGCAGTGGTCTCTTAATTTTTTTTCAGAGCTGTAGTTTTGTTATTGTGAGTGTTGCTATAGAAACAAATAACATCAGAGATCCGAGGACATGAACAGCTCCAAGTAGAATCTCTGATTTGCCATCTCATAATTACAGTAATTTTGATTAACACGATGTGAACACACCATTAAGAAGGCAGTTGCCTGTGCAGGCAGTAGGCAGCAACGCAACACACTAAGTTTTGAAACAGACCAAAAGTGTTAGGAAAGTAACACATTTACCTTCCTTTCCTAACAGGAAGTCCAGGTAGTGGTATGTGTAGGCCACTCCTGACTGTGCCTCCACCTGCGCTCTTCTAAGTGTGGAGTAGACCTTTCCTGGAGCTTCATCTGAACCTCTGGGCTTCGGCAACTTACATCCCATCTCTTCACACATGGAAAGAGAGAGAGAGAGAGGGAGAGAGAGAGAGAGAGAGAGAGAGAGAGAGAGAGAGAGAAAATGAGATAGATAAATATAGATAATTTGCTTGAAATATTCATTTATTCAAAGCTGCATTATTGATTTAACTGATTGCCTTGGCAGCAGTCCCTAACTGTCATGCTAATTAAGTTTGATTGACATTGAAATAGAATATGAACATGTGCAAAACCAATGGAAGGGCATGACGGCACCTCTTTACACAACCACAAACATTCAGATCCACATACGAATTCACACAGACACGTCACACATTGGAACATAACATAAAGGCTAATTGGAAAGATAATCAACCTTCAAGCATCAACCTTTAACAGCTAAACACATTCACAAAACATCTCGTGGCATCTACAATGCCCCCTTGAAATCACGCACACCGTCTCCATGGTAACCAGCAGCAGCAATCAGATAAAACAGAGGACTTCATATTTGATCTGTGACTATACAACCAATCAAACATTGAAATGTGTGGCTAATGCTAATGAGAGTCACATATAGATCGAGGTAACGTGATCTGACAGCGGAGCCATGTACCCCGGGCCCTGGCTGCCAGCACTAACACACACCATTAGGGATGGGTGGATAGCTGCCAGCATTTCCGTGTCAACGTTTGATGAGCCAGAACAGGTGAAACCGAGAGAAACCGGACAAGCTCAGTCACCATGACAAGCATTAACCACGCAATAATGACATGATGGGAAAGGATGGATGGCTGGTGTTGTGGATCAGTGATGGGGGGGGATATTTTAGAACACCTGAATATGAGTAAATCAGGACAGACACTTACAAAAAGGTACTATGTGGTGCCATGGTAGGGATAATAGATGGTTCCCAGGGATCATACAAACTGATAAAATGGTAAAACTTTACAACAAGTTTGTCTATATTGACATTAGTTAACACGGTAGTTAACATGAATTAACAATGAAGAATGCATTTACAGCATTTAATACTTTTGGTTTAAGGAATATTTTGGGTTCAATACAAGCTGACTCAGTGAGGCACTTACAATGGAAGTGAATGGGGCCAATTGGCAAACCTTGTATTACTCACTGTTTCAAAAGTATAGCCACAATACATTAATAATAAGAGTGTTAACAATTTAAGAAGGATGCAACGGTTTCTACTATTATCCAATTTTGCAACTTTGTTGTCATGACGACATAACGCAGTAAACTGTACGTTGACAAATGTAAAATAAATAATAAAAACAACGATTTAAACAATGTTACAGCTCAAATAATACAAGAGATATTTTTTGTGGTAATCAACATTATACTGTTGATTGAGCTTAAAATGTATTGAATCCAGAATATTTCTTCAAAGTTAAATTCTACATATACAATATACTGTGTGTGTGTGTGTGTGTGTGTATATATATATATATATATATATATATATATATATATATATATATATATGATCTGAAGGCATGTGCTTAAATGTTTTAAATTAGTTTTGTAGACAAAATATAATTGTGCCACCATCCCGGGGTGATTCCTCAAGAAGTTGGTTGAGAAAATGTCAAGAGTACATGTCTGCAAATTCTAGACAAAGGGTGACTACTTTGAAGATGCTAAAATATAAACACACATTTTTTATTTATTTTTTATTTTGTTTAGTCACAACATATTTCGATTTATTTTATTCCATGGTTTTGATGACTTCACTATTATTCTAAAATGTGAAGAAGGATTTTTTTTTAAATAAAGAATGACAGTTTCAAAACCTTTGACCAGTTGTGTATATATACACAATAAACACATAATTGGGCACGCCTGTACACCTAATTATTCATGTGATTAATAAGCTTATCATGTTGCAGCAGTGCAATGCATAAAATCATGCAGATATGGGTCAGGAGCTTCAGTTAATGTTCACATCAACCATCAGAATGGGGAAAAAATGGTTCTCAGTGATTTCTACCATGGCATGATTTTTGGTTGGAGCCCATCAGCCTCAAGGTTTGACTTTTTTTAAATGAAAGGTTTTATGGATATTAACATTATGCTTAAAATGCCGTAAATGCACTGTTGAATTTACATCAGTGAATATCTGCAAGATGAATTAACGGAATGGTAATATATACCCCCCCCCAAAAAAAACAAACAAACATGGTATTACTATGAAACCATATGCGAAAGAATTTGATAAATGCGCAAACCAGACTTCTGTCTTTTTAACTTCAAGCAAACCATGCACACACATTTATAACTCTAAAAGATGAGACCTAACCCAGAATGTCTGTTCTGATTTAGCTCTTTATACCCAAGAAAGGACGTCCCTAGATGAACACAGAAGCATTTCTTCATCCTTTTAGAATCTCTTTCACTCTGAATTTCCTGTGAAACATTGGAATTAGTTCAAGTACAACTCCACCACACATACAAAAACAGTTATCCCTCCTTTGTCCTTTTAGAATAGATTGTTCTAGATGACAAAATACTGCCTCAAGTGTGACAGTGCCGGTTATCTGCTCAAGCCACATAGCTGTGTAATCTCCAGCACTCTGGGTAATCTCTGTTATCTCCTTTATTGCACAAAACAGTGGAAAACAGAAAAAGATGGAAATCGTTGGTAACAATCCTCGATTAGTTATTCAACAGAAATCAAAGAGTGATTTAAATGACCAAATTACTACAACAACATGCCTTTATTATGAACCCTACAGCTGGAATATACAGTAAATGTCTAATTCACTGGAGACACACAGACATGTGTGTTTTCACACCTGTGTTATGTGAAGTTAATGTTAGGAGTCAAGCATCCGGTTCCACTCAGTCCATTTCACAAGCCTGACAATCACATCATTACTGACGCCAATCTCCCGGCAACAGATCGACAGCTTGGAACGCTGAATTGCTAAAAGTTACTGAGACAACATTTGGAGAGTTATAAGAGCAGAACAACAGATTCCTTATCTCAACTGAATTTATAACATAATGCAATACTTTATGCAATATAACATAAAGACCAGCTAACACAAGCTTTGAGACATTCACACAAATGTTGTTACACAGGTCTTAGTAAGAAGATAAATGTTCCTTCGTTGGAGACCGACATTGAGACAATAAATGAAAGCAAATCAATGTTTATAGCTTTATTCCATAGGAAAGAAAGAAATCATAAATACGATCTATTTAATCTCCCAACTGTTTTGTCCAATGAGATTAAATAGAGAGCAAATTGAGGCTTTATCTGAAAAAGATAAACAGTAATCTCACATCTGCCACCTCAAGAGTTGCAGACGAGATGCCAACAATGTCTCAAACTGTGCTCAGATTTTTACAAGACCATAAAGTGTGCAGTCAAGATAGACATTTCTACTGTATATGAATTTAATAATTTGATCAAATTCTTCCAAACACCAACTGATCTAAGCTATGCCATCCACATTCATGTCATAGTTCAATACATTCTTCCAGTATATCCAAAATTGTGTCATTTGCTTCTATTTTTAATTCTTCTAATGAACTTTAGGAGAAACATCTGAGACAAAGTTAATAAAGAGAACTATGGCCACATTCACACTAATACAGTTTTTCTTTTTTCTCATCTACACTGGAACGACACTGAAAACAGAAACTTTTGAAAGCATAATGACATTATAAAACTGGAAACAGAATTTCCAAACTTCAGGTTCAAAAATGGGTTTTAGGGATGCTATTAAAGATAGCCTGTTTATAGTCTTAAGAATCTTTGTCCACTACAAAGTACATTTTGTGCAATAGGAAAGTTTGATATTTTACTTTTTAAAGGGTGCTCTTTTACTTAAAGATACATTTTCTTTATTTATCTTTAAGTAAAAGAGCACCCTTTAAAAAGTAAAATTACCTTCTGGACTGTTTTATGCGTTAAGTACGAGGATTTACTCTACAACTTCGAGTTTATCTTGACACAAAAGGCACATACTCCTGCCTTAACCACATGCACACTATACACTTCCCAAACTACACATGCACACTATACACTTCCCAAACTACACATGCACACTATACACTTCCCAAACTACACATGCACACTATACACTTCCCAAACTACACATCCACACACTACATGCACAGCTCTCAGCAGAACACATGAGGGTAGCGGAAGAAAAAAGCAGAAAATAAAGATGAAGAGCTAAATTTAGGCAAGATGATAGGGAAGGATAATAAGCTGAGAGCACATCGACTGTGAGGTGGTGGTTGGGCTTGGGTAACCAACGGAGATGAGAGATCGTTGAAACGATGCAATAAAGAAAAGCCTGATTTACTCTCCTAATGTCTCACACTCACAAAGGAAAACCCTTACTCCGTGGTATTACTCTTGTAGTTTGTAGTATAGTGAAATTGTGTAAATGTAATATGCACAAATAACTACAAATTTACTACCTCTTTTAATATATTATGTGCCCATTATTAACATAGATCATAAATATGTTACAACTCTAACGAAAAGCAGAAAGGTATTAAGATATATATTTTTTTTGGACCAGAATTCATTAATAAGATAATAATGATATCATGCAGTGGCACGGTATGTATCAAAGTACCATAATATTGCCTTCTGACACATACTATAATTTTAATGCCTCTTTTTATTGAACTGTACCCAGTCTTAACAAAGTATAGAAATACATCACTTGCAAACAATTACCCTTTCATTACAAAAAATACAGACACATGTGCAAAAAGCATCATGGTATGTGAATGTTACCACTCATTTACTCACCACAGATGGGTATGACTTACATTCTTCTCCTGAACACAAAGATTTTTAGAAGAATCTCTCTGCTCTGTAGGTCAATAAAACGCAAGTGAATGGTGGCCAGAAATTAGTAGCTCCAAAAAACATATAAAGGCAGCATAAAAGTAATCTTTACAACTCCAGAGGTTCAATCCGTGTCTTCTGAATGATATTATAAGGTGGGTGAGAAACAGATCAATATTTAAGTCCTTTCCGCTGTCAATCTCCACCTTTGACCAGTCCTGACCAGTAGGTGGCAAAATGGTCGAAGAATGTGAATCACCAAAAACAAAAAGGAGAAGAATGCGGAAGTGAAAGTGGATATTTATAGTAAAAACTGATTTAAATATTGATGTATTTTTGTGTTTCACACATGCCTATTATATCATTTCAGAAGATATGGATTAAACCACCGGAGTCGTATGGATTGCTTTTATGCTGCTTTTATGTGCTTTTTGGAGCTTCAAAGTTCTAGCCACCATTCACTTGTATTGTATGGACCTAAAGAGCGTAAATATTCTTCTATAAATCTTTGTTCGTGATTAACAGAAGAAAGAACGTCATACACATCTGGGACGTCGTGAGTAAATGAGAGAATTTAAATTTTTGGGTGAACTATCCCTTCAATGTAGATCTGATCTGGAGATTACTTACAAAAAAGTACCCTCACAGAATTAATAAATACCACGGTACATACCCAAAAAACAAACAAACAAACAAATATAAAATAAAGTATTATGATATTACCATGGTACCTGAATACCATGTACCATAGTAATACCATGTTTTTGGATATGCACCTATGTATTACCATGATGTTCCTTAAAGGAATGCTCCATGGAGTATATGTAAATCCCATAGTATATGAATATGTTATTCATCAGTGCATGCATACATCACTGTGCCCTGGTACCACCACATTACGTTTTTATAAAGGAATGAGATCAACTCAATTTATGACTTAAATGTGACAGTAAATTGAGTTCTATGAAGAGAGGGTGAGAGTCTGGGTGTGAGTGTTTAAGTGTTTGTGTGTAGTGTTCTGCAGGTTGGTATCGGGGAGAGGAGCAGGTTGGCATGGCAGAATATGAAAGTTGATGAAAACACATTCCCCTCACATTTCACAGATTCAAAATCATCTCTTACCCCATTCCTCTCACTTCCAATCTCTCAGCCCTGCTATCTCTCACTCTCTCCGAGTTTGACTTCTTAGCCTGTCACTCAGCCCTAGAGCTGCACTGTGAGTAAAATACTAACCGTAGGTCATCTTCTTGTGACATTCATCTCACTAGATACAATCAAGTGTGAATGAGCAATATGTGGATGTTCTGCTGAGATTTTTTTTTTGCTTATATTTGAGGGTGAAGCTGAATTCCAGCAATATCCTTGGCATTGGACATAAATCTCACAATAAACTGGAAGGGTGGGCCAGCTAGATAAATGAAAAAGACGAAGCTTAAAGGGATAGTTCATCCAAAAATGAAAATTCTGTCATGATTTACTCATCCTTATGTTGCTTCATACTGGTATAAATGTATTTCTTCCGTGGAACACAGAAGTTGGCCAGAACGTAAAGCAATGTCACATCAGAAATGACAGAACTGGGCTCTAATTTTCCAGTCTTTGAATATATTATGTGGTACTGAATTACTGGTTTAGCTGTAGTCTAGTAAAATTCACTGAGAGCGACATGTATTAAAGTTGCTTTTAATAATGTCTCAATTGGTTTTAGAAATGCAAAAACTTTGCCTGGCTGGAGTCATAAAAGTTGAAATACACATCCTATTTATCTGCTTTGTAGAATTAGAAAGAACCGTTCCCTTCTCCCCTTTTATGTATAGTTTGACTAGCATGATGAAGTGTTAAGTCTTTGTTCTTTATACAGTTATCTACTTACACATACATGTACAGTACATGCTCCGATGTGCTGTCTTTGAATTAAAAGTGAGCTTGAATTTTAAATTGACAATCTCCTATCACGTATGACACTAAAAAGCATCATCGCATACATTTATAACATGTATGGTGAGAACAGAAGCAGGTGACAGGAAATGAGTGATGGATAAGGACATGAGAAAAAACTAAACAAACAAAAATAGACACAAATATTAGTTGGGGATAGTTCACCCAAAAATGAAAATTCTGTCATTGTTGACAACCATTATGTTGTTCCAAACCTACAAGACTTTCTCTTCTGTAAAAAACAAACAAAACAAAAAAAAACACACAAAATGCATAATGTTAGGGACTGACAGCCTCAGGCACCTTTCGCTGCATATTTTATCCTTAAAATGAAAGTGAATGGTGACTGACAATAAACATTCTGCCTAATGTCAATCTCCTGAATCTACTTTGGTACTCCATGAAAAAAAAAAAAAAAAGAGAAATACAGAACAACTTAAAAAGACGTGACTTATGGGTAGAATCAGAAAGTTGCAATACTGTTAGATCAGTTACACAGAAACAACAGACATTTACTTAAAAGAGTACACAAACCTGCTCTTGGTCTTTTGGGGGATCGGAGTACCGGAGATGTCTCTCTAGATTTGTTGCTTCTCTGCCACGTTCCTCCTTGCTTTATTACTTAAGCCTCTTTTCTTTATCCTGTCAGTGTTCTCTCGTTACCTCGCCGTGTGAGAGAGAGAACCGGAGGCAGGTGCGCAGAGGAGCTCAGTTCAGCTCAGACTGCTGTGTCGACTCTCAGTCACTGGGAGTGTGTGCGAACGTCCCCTCCTTTCTCTCTCCCCTTTCTGTCTCTCTATGTCTGAAACAACCCTCTGCAGTTTCCAAATGAATTGTTTAATCTTCCCCAGCATGCATATGGAACTCAAAAGGCATGTATGGAGACCGAAAAAGGGAAGTGAGGATTAGATATTGTATGCTATTGAAACACTTAAACGGAGTATCAACATGCCAACTAATTTGACAACCATTAAAAAATAAGCATGCACACCTAAACTGCCTGACAAGGGGCGTGTAGGGGGTACTAGGATGTGACCCCCCCCCCAAAAAAAAGATCACACCGTTCTTAAAGGTAGTAGAATGTTCTTACAATCAGTCATGAAAACTTTACATATTTAAAATAATTGCAAAATGAACAACATAGGATAAATAGAAAATTAGCTTCAATTTTTTAAAATAAATTCAATACCAGCCTAGATGCAACAAACACGGGGTCAAATATTATATTAGTAGTGACAGGTGAGTTTGCACTAAAATACCAGAGATGGATTGGATGCACAGCTGTCTGTGACGCTATCAAAAAAGACTACCATTTCAGGTATTGCAGATTGCAAGATATTTAGCACTGTGCAAAACAATGAGATTCAATACAGCACTACAATTAACAATTTAAACTAAACTACAGAATCAGACTATATTAATGAAATGAGCCATCAATTGCATACGAGAAATGTTAATATATATATATATATATATATATATATACACACACACACACACGCACACAAACATACATTATATATATATATATGGCTAGTAGCCTGATACAAACTAAAGTTTGTTTGCAGTTCAAAGCACTACAAATGTAATGCATAATAATTAATTGATTATTAGTGTGCTATTAATAATGCTAAGACTGAATGAGCATTAAACATTTTGTTTGACATTTATGAAGGGTTCTGTATGCTCTCACACAACTAATGGGTGAGAATAGTGGTTTTAAATTAATATTTCATGTGAATTAGGCATGACCAAAACATTATTCAAGACAGTCTGTAGCAGGCCAGACAACCCAAGAGAAAACAGACCAGTACACAATCTACCACCTTACACACAAAGTAACAAAACCCTCCAGACATTTTCTCACACTTGTTAAGTTTAATAACCCATCATGATAGAATAATGAAGATCCAAATAAATGTCAAAAGAAAAATTCTTGTGCCCTTCACTTTTCCAACAAACATTAAGATAGCCTTGATAAACATGAGGCCAAAATAAGTTAATTCAACGTTATTATTTATTGACAAAACAAATACAGCAAAAACGTACAATGCCAACATCAAAATACTTAACTAATATACATTGCAAAACCTGAGGTACAGTGATCGGCAAAAGGCACAGTAGAAGCCTCAACTCCCACGACACCATGGAAAACATGAGGCAATAAAATGGAGAAATTTAAATGAAAGTCTCTTTAAAAGTATCTAATGAAAAACCTGCTATATCTATTAAGTTAAAGACCCCCATAAGAAAAAAAAAATGAACTAAGTAGTGTTGCAACACTATTGATAAAACGACAATTTCTTTGTTTTCAGTAAAACAATACATACAAAACTTTGCAAACATCAACTCAAAAACTTCAACAAAAATGAACTGGTGCAAAAAAAGCGCTGGAAAAGCTTATAAAACGCAGCATGACCGTATTCACAGTGATGAAAGTGACATCAATATTCCGTCATTGCTTGGAAATTTAAAACAAGTCAACCCTCCCGTGATCTGCTTTAACTTACAGGGCAGAGTAAAATTTGATTGTCCTATCTGAATTAATGCAATGATTTTATTTACACCTTTAAACTGCAAAAGAGGACAACCTGCATTTTAATTAATTGAAGTACAGTGATAGCGACAGATGCATGTATGAACGTAGATTTTTAAGAGTAATAACTACAAAAAAGAAGCCACTGTACCCTGGTGCTGAATAACAAAATAGTAAAAAAAACAAGACAAGTGCCCTGAACGTGGGAACTCAAACGAACAGTATTTCAAGTGAAGACTTGCCAGCTTGAATGAGTAAAATAATGAACTTCAGTTTTAAAGAACACACTGAACACGTTCACCACAGAACAAAATACCTCCATGAATACAGTGCATCACCAAGAGTGAATCAAATATTAAAATAAGCAAACATAAATAAAATATAAATATGTGCGAGCTTAAGTGTCTTTAAAGTTTGTTTTCCATGACGAAGAAAGAAAAACAGAAAATACAAATAAATGGGCGGATAAAGGCAAATTAAGCTTGCAATGTGTGGATGTGCGAGGCCAAGATTGATCATGAGATCATTTCAGTGTCTTCCTCAGAAAATACACCCTCACGTCACACACACGGTCAAACAGAGAAGAAATCTTAAGTTCACAGCTTGGTCTCCATCATGATGTTCTCCTCTGCTTCTATGGGATTCTACCCTAATGAAAAGAGAAGAGCCCCTGTTAAAGTGGCTACTGACGAACCAAACACCAGATCTTCATCTTGGATGTACAAAAACTTTGCTTACCAAGTAAAATGAGTCTGTGGTACTGGAAAAGGCTACAGAAGGGTTAGCAAGGTTTGGACTCCACAATCCACATAGTTCTGAAAACACAAAAAGTCATACACATGCTCCTAAAATAGTCTAATACTTTTTTCTAATTTAACAAACATTACAAATGTTCCGCGAGCTTTTGCAAATCATAAAGGTAAGCCGGCACTGCCCTCTTATGGCTTAACAGAGCATATAGCTCACACATGACAAAGAAGCCTCAATACTTTAGAGATCATTACTAGAGGTGCACCGATAATATTTTTTATCCCAGCTAATATTGATAATTGTGATAGAGATATGGTATGAATGTTGTAAAGCTACATTGACCCCAGAAAAAAAGAGAATATCTCTAGCTTTTAACCCTCTGGGGTCTGAGGGTGTTTTGGGCCCTGGAGAAGTTTTGACATGCCTTGACATTTGTGCTTATTTCAGTTGCTTAACAACATATTAATGGCTAAAGTCTGATAACACTGTATTCAGCACAAACTGTGCTGCAATAATATGCGAGCAACATGTATACATGTTTGTATTTTTGAGAAAATAACACTTATGCATGGCTTTTGAAGTAATTGAAATAAGGCCATATAACACAGTAAACATTTGTCCACAAGACTTTTGAGAACTGGATCTTGTAACCTAGAGTTTTTGCTACAAAATGATGTGAAAACCATCATGCATAACAATATAGTAATTTAACTTTTGTAAGATTCTTTTAATATTAGAAAGGTCATATGCGAGGAGTAGGGTTGCAACGGTATGATAACGGTCTCAGAAAATATCACGGTTTCACGATATATGGTATTACATAATTAGTATTATCAGTGAAAACAGAAGGGTTATTTTATTTATTTTTGAGCAAACACTTTATTATGATTGAAACCATTTATTTTATTGAAGTGTTTAAAAATAAACAAAATAAAACAGAATTATAATAACAAACCAAATTCTAAACATGATAAAAACAGCATGTAACTATAACATGTTATATAACTAAAGCATGTTAGTTGTTTACATGTTAAATGAACTACTAAATGAAAAATAACATCAGCAGTGTGAGCTTTTAACCCTCTGGGGTCGACGTACGCACTGGCGCGTCCTGCTGGATATTTTCGTCATTACAGCAGAAACAACTTAAAATACTCAAGTCATTTTTGGGTATACAGATAAGTGTAAGACATCATTAGAGACTATAATGGGTCTACTTTTATTTGTGTACACTCATAATAACAATGAAACATTGTGCTTTTCTAAAATAAAGAAAATAAAAAGGGTGAGCTGTCAGCAGTTTCTGTGTTCACGAGCATATTTCAGAAACACGTCACTAAAATTAACTAAAACTCAGCGAATACTTATCACACAAACATGAAACATATGTCTAAAGAAAGCTTAAAATAAAACATTTTAAATTTAAAACACATTATCCTGCAATGCAATCTGTTTGAAACAAAGCGATGTACAGTTTTTACTGGTCTATCTATTTATCTCTAATGTTTTACTCATCTTACTCATAAGATGCTGATTTTCTAATATGGGCATATTTAAAGTGCATTTTACTCATTTAACCTGAACACATTTGCAAGCACAAGCTTTGCTGATTATAACGAGGCAGCATAAACACTAGTTAAAATATAATCCAAACAATCATATTATTTTAATATCATATTACATATAATATTTATATCATACAGCACACAATTTAAATACCTGCTTTAGACGAAACAACATTTACATGTAACATTTAAAATGTCAATACTCTGAATCCTGGCTGGCAAGTCTGGATACAGTCCCACTAGTAAAATATGTTTATATAAAATAACATGTCAAATAATGAAAACCAAATGACTTAATCGTCCGAAATTGTATCCTCGGCTGGATCGTCTCTCTTCAAAATACAAACGTTCATCAGTGTCCCGCTCTTCTGAGGAAAATGTTAACTCTCCGTCACTATCCAGGAGTTCTCTCACTTGTGTATCGTGATGTCTTACAAACGCGCAGAAAAATTAATGACTTTGTTTTTAAGGCACAGTCGGGGGCGTGTACCATTTGATTTGATCGTCTCAGCACATTAGCGTATGAATGGCGCGCTCTGCTAGCGGGTGTGATCACATTAGCGATAATTTGCTGAGCCAATAAAAACTGTACATCGCTTTGTTTCAAACAGATTGCATTGCAGGATAATATTTGTTTTAAATTTGAATAGTTTTTTTTTTAAAAGTAGACATTTAAAGCTTTCTTTAGACATATGTTTCATGTTTGTGTAATAAGTATTCGCGGAGTTTGTTCGTTTTTGTGATGCTTTCAGATATATGCTCGTGAACATACAGCTCACCCTTTTTATTTTCTTTATTTTACAAAAGAACTAGGTTTTGTTGTTAGTGGACACAAATAAAAGTAGACCCTTTATAGTCTATAATGATGTCTTACACTTATCTGTATGCCGCAAAATGACAGAATTTTGTGTTTCCGCTGTAATGACGAAAAAATTCAGCAGGACGTGCCAGCGAGTATGTCGACCCCAGAGGGTTAAACAAAAATCTTAATTCGCAGATATACATGCAGTGTAAAAAGAGCAATTTTAGCTTTATCCTAAGCTTGTCTCCTTCAATCATGCTGATGCTGTACCACAAACATGTTTTTGAGACTTGCACCAACATGAAAAGGGATACTTCAAAAGCGAATGCCAGTGAAGAAAAGGCACCTGGGTTATTGCTGGATAATTTAGCAAATCTCTGACCTAGGGACATTGGACTTGAAATTTGATTGACAGCTCTTCAAATATGTTGGGAAAAAAAAAAAAACTGGTGAAGGAAGCTGTTTTGGGCTTCTTCACTTGCTGTTCTTCATGCAGCTGTTCTTCACTTGCTTCTGTAATTAAACAATTTACCGGGCAGGGCAAGAGCATTGTGGAAATCAAATTACAGTTGCAATCTTTATGGTAGGAAGCAATAAACCTTTGTTATATTGTAATTATTACATTAAAATTCCAATTAAAATACGAGCATCTAAGGGGATGTATCAGTTCCAAATGAGTGCTGTTAACACATTAACACATGCGATTAATTTAAAATGTTTAACACGTACATTTTTCTTAAATCGCAATTAAGGCATGTACTGATTTGACATTAGATCAACATTTTATTTAGCTCTGTGCGAGTTGTAAACTGTTATAGGCCGGGGACTTTGTGATGCGTTTAGTGGGGACATTACACTCATATACACAAAAAAAAAAAAACAGCGAATCCGTGCCAATGATCAAGCGCTGGATAAAGAACACCTTATAAAACTAATGCTGAAGGGACTTTGCATGACTTCACTGTAGGGCTGCACCAACTAATCAAAAACTATACTTATATCCATCTAATCGATTATAAAATTTGATATGCGATGAGCACGGATAAGCTCCGTCAATGATGTAACTTTAAAGCCCTGTGAAAGTGTTGCACGATGAGTCTAGTTTGACGACCCAAGTTATTCAGCTCACAAGAGCACAATTCACATAAGATCAAAAGCATACAGTTTAATGTGGAGCGGTGTGCCATTTGATGCGCTTAAGGAGTTGTTTCTCTCCAGCGTGCAACTCACATTTTACAGCTATTTTTTATGTAGGTGCATATTTCACAAAACTGTTTTTTTTACCACATGCGAGTCTCCGTTAAACTTCACTGAGCACGGGATCATGTGCATCCGCATCATTCAAACAGTTCGTAATGGAGAAAGGGATCGCATTCATTTTGATTATAACTCGTACAACATCATACCAGACTTCAGTTTCAATAATCAACTGTGCAGCTCTCATGCATAATCGTACGATGCTCAGGTCAACATGTGCCATATTTTAAAGTGTTTTAGATGGTTTCTCCTCAAGCGAGCACATAATACAATATGTAACGATGCTCTGTAATTATCTGTAAATGCACTGCATGAATTGTACTTTTAAAAATGTTATACTTTTACTTGAGTACATTTTAAGTGCTGTAACTACTTTTACTGCGCTATTTTGCCACCATCTGTGTTCGCTACATCCCTGTCCTGATTTCATTTTTATCCATCAATGTGATTGGCTAGGGAGTCCCTCACCAATCAAATCACACGTAAAAAACTTGAACGGCAGCAGTAGATATGGGGCCAACTGTTACGGATCTGGAGAATGCCTCAAGCGTAGTTTACAGATGAACATCTCTGCTGCACCTGGAAGGGATTTTCACAGTGAAAAAGGCCAATTGCATGATGTGTCATGCAAGTTTATTTTGCTCAAGCCAGATAACAGCATTAATCCTGCCTCTAATTTGAAGAAACAGAGGTAAATTTCATATTTCTGCTTACTAGATTGTGTGTGTCTATAACGTAGCCTGTAATTTAACCATCACTGAGAATATTGGGCTGCTGAATTAATGCAATTTATCAATGGGGCTGGGCAATAAAATGATTAGATATTTATCAGAAAAGAGAGATGTCCTCGATCAAACTTTTGAGTACTTTTCCATATTTAGGCAATGTTCTACATCTAGAACAGGTGTGGTCGTTACATCAGTCATGATAGCAAGAGCACCACTGGTTGGTTGATCAAGATGAAATATATTTACTTTATTTCCTGAGGTCTTTAGCTGCATGCTGTTTGATTGTCAAGCACTAATGTTTGAGCGCAAATGTGGTTACGCCTAAATGGTCAAATACACAATTCCACCAACGCCCGTCTTGATGAGGATTTAATGCAAACACAGTCGGGTATGTCTAAAGTGAACTTAAACAGTGGGACAAAAAGCGTATTTGCATCAAAATGTCGGACTTGAACTGAACATGCAACTGATTTGAGCACTGTCTAGTAGGCTGTGTCACATAAAGTCTACTAATCAAACAACATTAACAAGGAAACGAGAAAACTACTCACTACTTTTGGCTGAATGACTTTTAGTAGCTTTAGAGTATTAATGTAACAGAATAAAACAAAATAATCAAAGATTAATCAAAATCATTAGTTGCAGCCCTACTTCACTGAAGTCCTTCACGTGTCTTTTGTAAGGAAGCATTTTACCACATAATCATGTCAGTTCTTACAACCCTGCTGTGCAGCTAGTTTATCTTCCTGTTTACGCTCCGCTCAAATTTAATATAATTTACATTTTATACCCATTGCTGCAGAGGTTTTGAAGTGTCAGCTAATGATCACCAGTCAGTTCAGATGAATTCTCTTTATATAAAGTACCACCACTAAAAGCAGAACAAGCTATGATTTTCATACGGAGATCAATGCAGCGCGGGTTGCCCTGACACAAATCATGCATATCTAAAGTGAAAAGAAAGCCTGCTGACGGATTACTATTAAATGAGGGTTTAATGCACATTGCAATGAAAACTAGTTCTTTGAATCAGTCAACATCTCAATTAGACTTTGGGAAATGTTTCATGTTAATCAAATTGGAGCTATTTTAGTGAATTTCTGTCTTTATACTGTGGAGTTTGGAAAATGTTAAAAGCATTTGTTGCATGCAGCATTGTTTTGTTCTACTGTGTTGTTCTTTCCAAAGAACAAAAATGCATTGACAGGAAATAAGTATGCAGTTTAAGTCAGAAGTTTACATACTCTTAGGTTGAAGTCATTAAAACTATAGATGCACCGATACCCCTTTTTCCCCCTTTCGATTCGATTCCGATATCTGAAATCTCAGTATCAGCAATTCCGATCCGATACCAGTGTTGTTTTTTTGCATAATTAGTTTAGACTCTCTTTACATTATTGTGTGGAACTAATTGGGTGTGCTCTATAATATGTAAAGAAACACAAACCTCTAACTACACATTATTTCAATATAAATGTATAGCTTAAGAAAACTTTAACTATTCTAATGGATAATATAGCAGCAAAATTAACAGTAATTCCAGTATGTGTCATCATTAAAAAAGAAGCTGTTTTTTTTCCTGCAAAATTCTCAACTTGTATCTGGACTTTAAAGGATTAAGATCTCTTTTTTGCTCAATTTAGTTGTAAAATATCAGCTCACTTCATTCAGTTATTTTTTGGAACCCATTCAACTTATAATTTGTAAACAAATGATAATAATAAATTATGATAGCAATACTCAATCATGCACCTTTTGTCATGGATCCACCAGGGTGTGTGTGTGTGTGTGTGTCTCTCTCTCCCTCTCTCACTGCAGTCACATTGCTCACTCTCCCGAGTTCTGATTACACGCACCTGCATACCATTAGTGGCTAATCAAGGACTGCATATACCCCGCTTTCACACACACACACACACACACACACACACTCTTCGTTTGTTCTCATCGATATTATATCAAAGACTCCACACCTTTCTACTATGTCAAACATACCTGTGTCTTCATTATTGCCTATTATGGTTCTTTGTCATTTTTTTAACTTGACAGTAACGAACATGACTATTACACCGTATCAGATTTGGATTGGGCCCGATATGTTTAAAAACTTTAGTAAGTAGGTATCGGATCTGTGCATCCCTAATTAAAACTCATTTAACCACTCCACAGATTTCATTTCAGCAAACTATAGCTTTGGCAAGTCATTTAGCACATCTACTTTGAGCATGGCATGAGTTATTTGTCCAACAATTGTTTACAGGTTGTTTCACTTTTAATTGACCATCACAAATCCAGTGGGACAGAAGTTTACATACACCAAGTTGTCTTTAGAAAATTCCTGAAAATTATGTCAAGCCTTTAAACAGTTTGCTTCTGATAGGTGTACTGAATTGGAGTACCACCAGTGGATTAAGGCCTACCTTCAAACTCAGTGCCTCTTTGCTTGACATCATGGGAAAATCAAAGAAATCAACAGACCAATTTTTGAACCTCCATAATTGGTTCATCCTTGAGAGCAATTTCCAAATGCCTTAAGGCATAGCGTTCATCTGTACAAACAATAGTACGCGAGTATAAATACCATGGTACCATGCAGCCATCATACCGCCCAGGAAAGGGTCGCATCCTGTCCCCAAGAGATGAATGTAGTTTGGTGCAAAAAGTGCAAATCAATCCCAGAACTATAGCAAAAGGACCTTGTGAATAAGCTGGAGGAAACAGGTAGACAAGTATCTATATCCACAGTAAAATGAGTCCTATATCGACATAACCTGAAAGGCTGCTCAGCAATGAAGAAGCCACTGCTCCAAAACCACCATAAAAAATCCAGACTACAGTTTGAAAGTGCACATGAGGACAAATATCTTTGTAGAAATGACAATTTAAAGGCAATGCTACCAAATACTGACAAAGTGTATGTAAACTTCTGACTCACTGGGAATGTGATGAAAAGAAATAAAAGCTGAAATAAATAATTCTCTCTCCTATTATTCTGAGATTTAACATTTTTAAAATAAAGTAGTGATCCAATCTGACCTAAGACAGGGAATGCTTTCTACAATTAAATGTCAGGAATAGTATTTATAAATGTATTTGGCTACAGTGCATGTAAACTTCAGACTTCAAATAGAGTCAAATTTTACTATATTTTAACCTGAGATTAATCACAATAAACTATGGAAAATTATGAGATTAATCACGATTAAAAATGTTAATCTACCGACAGCCCTAGTTCAAACATACTATTGGTGCATCTCTACTAAAAACAATATGTACATGAATTAATTTTCAATGGCTCCACTCAGTGTCAAAAATACTGAAAAAACAAACAAAACAGCAGTACTTTTTTTAGAAAGTCCAGAATCAACAGTGCACATATGTTTTTTTTTCCCCCCTAGGGACAGCAACTACAACAAGCCAGTTCAACCTCTCCTGCTCACCGCCTTGATTACCAACCGGGAAAAATGGGTGGGGCGCTGACCTGATTGACAAGCCTCGTCCTCTGCTCTCCACACCACTGTGGCAGGGGATACTAATACACAAAAACAACAATGGTGAAGCAGTCATTTTCATTCAGTCTGGCAGCATGCAGTCTGGTCAGAAAGGTATATGTCCAAATTTGACAAACATAAGGAAATGTTCAGTATAAAACATGCAAGTGTGTGCTTAGCTAAGAGCAGGATTTACACATCTTTTGCCCAATCAATTTTCCATGACTACATTTTTAGAGATTGGCTAGAAATTGCTCTTTGTGAGTGCAGTGAAATATTTTAGAGCCGAGCATAACTAGAAAATCTATCCACAACAGAAATGTCCATGACCATTTTAAATTTCCAGATGCAGGTTTCTCATAATCATAAAAGCACTGTGATAAATGAGTCATAAGTCATATCAGAATAATCATATTTACTAGACGAGTGCACACCAAGACACCACAATGGTGTAATTACCATTGGAAAACTCCAAGTTGGGAGTGTCAATTTAAATAATCTTTGCAGAAGCCAAATGTTGTGGAAAAGTTGCAATTGGAAAAGTTTGACTGCAGTAACAGGAAGTGAAAGAATGAAAAATATTAAAATCGCGTCCATTTCATCCCGACAAAAATCACAGGTGAATCACGTCGTAATTACGATTTCTGAAATCACAAGTAGGAACTTCCCAGGAGAATTTCAAGACAGCATTTGTGTGCACACATGGTATGGGGTGGCTGAATGTATACCTGGTAGGCGTACGTGGTCTGTGCATAGTTCATGGGCACCTGTGGGATCATAACTCCTGGATGACTGGAATAAGAATACGGCTACACAGAACAAGAGAATGAGGGGGGGAATATAATATTCTGGGAGTAAAAATACACTCTTTGGATTGTGCAATATTTTGTGAAACCCAAAATACTTCTAATAAACTCCTTTGCAGGGCTAGTATGTAGAGTATAAAGGTTTGTTTGAACAAAATTTTTACCTGCAAATATTGATTCCCTCCATTGAAGACAGGTGAGGGTGGGGGCAGGCCTGGGGAGCAGCAGCTGCAGTAGACATATGGGGAGGGGCTTACCCACTGTGATGGACCAATCAGTGGAGACGGCATTGAACCTGGAAATTGAGGAAAGTTGAAACGTAATAATAAACTTTTTTTTTTTTACTTATTTTCACTGGGTACACCAACGCACAATGATTACATGAAGACCAGAATTGCAAACCAAACCGAAAGAAAAGCACATGGACTTACGAGAATTGCGCTCTTTCATGATGGCAGGTCCCAGTTTGAGTTTTTTCCCTTTAAAACAAATCGGCTGCTGTAAAAGAATTAAACATGCAGCGTTGTGAAAAAGTACGATACCGGCTATAACACATCTCCAGTGTACTTTAACTGCTGATTACCAAAGGCCGACAAGATATTCTGATAGCTTTTAAATAGGATCACAACTTGTCATACTTGTTGTTGGTGCACTCTTGTTGAAAATTTCTAAAAAAAAATAAAATAAAAAACATTTACTCCAAAAGAAATTGTAATTGTGAAATGCATGTATAAAATTATGAGCACTAACATAAGATGAAGACTCCAGTTGTGTCCAAAACCTTGCCGTTTTATTCAACATAGAGAAGGTCCCCACATGGGGGCTGCCATGTTAGAATCACATGACCAGCCAAAAACTACTCGCACAATCTCAGTAACGGTCCTGTTATTGGACACTTATACTCAAGGATTAATCATGTCTGTCAAACACCTGATTCTACAGTCTAAAAAATGCTCCACAGTACTACAACCTCCAGGAAGGAGACATGGTAGAAGGGAAAAAAAACAAGAGGATGAGGGGGTCACAATACTAGCGGCACGTTCAAAATGATTATACAATGATGCTGCATCCATGCCCCTAGGTATCAGCGTAAGTTGGAGACAACAAATATATAAAAATGACTGAGTGCAACATTAAAATGTACATTGATAAAACATCTGTATTTAAGCATGTACTCATTCGGCTTTATAATTTTTATTAATTCAGCTTTATAAATTTAACTCATCTGGTACAACTGAAAACCTGGACCTTCTCAGATCCTGACAACATTCCCCCACTCAAAACCTTTCATGTAATTTAGAGCGGTAAAAGTGACCTTACATCAACGATAGTATGGATATCAACGTCCTCACTGAAATATACGAAACCATACCTGTGAGAAGAACAAAAGTGCAACAAATCAGAGGGGATACAGGTAAACAGACATTTTTATTTTCCCTGAAAGAAATATACAAGACATAATCCTTACGATAGAAGATATTCATACAGGTTTGGAATGACATGAGGGTGAGTAAGTGATGACCATATTTTTGGTTGAACCTTGAAAAGGAAGCTCACCCAAAATGGAAATTCTCATTTGCTCACCCTCATGCCCTCCCAGCAGTGTATGCATTTATTTCTTCAGCAGAACACAAATTAAGCTTTTTAGTGGAATATCTCAACTCTGTATGTCCACACAATGCAAGTGAATTGTGGCCAGAAATCTGAAGCTCCAAAAAGCACATAAAGGCAGCATAAAAGTAATCCAAAAGACTCCATATCTTCAGAAGCAATATAATAGGTGTGAGTAATAAAACAGGCCAATATTTTAGTCCCTTTTTTTTTTCCTCACTATAAATCTCCACCTTTTACCAGCCCCAACCAGTAGGATGCAATATGCACGAATAATGCTAATCCCCAAAAAACAAAAAGAACAACATGGAAGTTAAAGTGGAGGTTTATAGCAAAAATAAAGCGCATATATGTTGGGCATATATCTGTTTTTCACCAACACCTCTTATTTCGCTTATGAACGCATGGAATTAAGCACCGGAGTCCATTTTTATGCTGCCTTTGTGTGCTATTGGAGCATCAAAGTTTTGGCCTCCATTCACTTGCATTGTATGGACCTACAGAGCGGAGATATTTTTTCCAAAATCTTTGTAAGTCACACACATCTGGGATGGCATGAGGGTGAGTAAATGAGAGAATTATCATATCTGGGAGAACCATTTCTTTGGCCACGCTAAAATGGAAGCAACTCACCCTTTGCATATTCCTCCACGATAAGTGATTATTTTCACTTCTTTTACAGCTCCATACTTGGCAAAGAATTCCCTGATCTCATTCTCATCCACCTGTTCAATGGGAAAAGGTATCAGTTTTGAAATCACAAGTGACTGCTGTATCTTTCTATACAACAGGATTTATAAACATTGGAACATGATCACTCCAAGACTTTTAAAGCATACAAGAACAGCCTAATAAACAGCATCTATAGGAAAAGGGTGTCAATGACATAGTATACAATGGAAACTACTCAGTGTGGGTCAACCCGACCTACAAACAACAATGAAGTTGACGTTATATAATGGAAGTTACTCTGATTGAATGCATGGGGAAAATCAGCACGTATAAAAATGACATATGTGAGGGAAACAACCACAAAAGGGTGTCTGTTCACGTGTACATGGCATTACCTTCATGTCAATCCCGCCGACGAACAGCGTGTTGGGCGTCATCTTGCCTTCCGGCAAAATATAACCGTTAGACAATTTCACGAATCCTTGACGCTGTTTCTGGATATCCTGTGTGTGTATTTCAAAACATTTATTTACAGTTAAGGTTCACTTACATTTGGTTATCGACACGTTAAATCAATGTTTCATTGAATCCTTTAATTGTTGATCCGAACAAGAAAGTTAGCCTCGAAAAGTTGAGGCCTGTGAACTTTACCTTTGAATAAAGGCCACATATTAGACACAGAGTCCCTGATACATCTTAGGTCTGAAGTAAGGCCACAAGTTTTATAAACAATTCCTTAAAGTTAAACCCTAAAGTCACCCGAAATGTTAACGTGAAGAAGTTTCAATGTGTCCGACCGCACGCGGTCGAAACCGGGCCCATCTACAGCACGATCTTTTCACGTTTCTTCATTAAGCAATCTAGGGTTTTGGGCTAACATGAGTTCATTTAAATAACATTCGTGCTTTCTTGATGAATGTTTAATCAAATGGCGACAAACTTGTTTGATATGATCTGTCGAGTTTTGCCGCGCTAACATTGTTCGAGAACAACTTTTTGGATCAATGGCGAACGGGTTAATAGATTATGGGTATTTGGTGAACTTAGCCATTTCTATTAATAGTTTTATTTTCTTCACTTACCATATTTAAAATCATTAAAATAGCAGAATAAGTTAAAAGTTAGCAGTTCGCTGCCTCTGTGCTCTCCAGGCTGCAGTGCATTAGGGCGCCACACCCATCTGCAGTCCTAATTGGGGAAATCAACATAACAAATTAGGGAAATTTGGTAGTTATTAATGCTGTAAAATACATATCATTCTTGGATCAAGGTTTAATCCTGACTATTCTCTAAAAATGTAAAATGTCTGAATATGTAGTATTTCCACCGCGTTAAATTTGGAGGTATTTTTGAACACTCACTTTTGGGACGTCCCCTTGAGACTACAATGGGCAACACAATCTGAACTTCACAAATATGTAAAATATATATCTGATAAATATATGAGAGAGCACGTTAAATTACAAAATAAATACAAATAAATAAAGTTTGAATTTACCGACAACTCGGAAGTTATCGATGATGTATTAATGAGAAAACATTTAGACACAGCAAACGCAGACCACTAGATATCGCGTTTGAAAAAAAAAATAGTTTTTTACCCCCTCAAAACTAGTGATCGTGTAGTTTTTCAGAAGTGTTTGTAGCCAGTCAGTCCACCTGCGGCCATTTTTTGGAACGCTCTCGGGAGGCCATTTCCAGTCATGCCAGTGCTGCTCCTGTCTACTTGAATGGTGATAGACCGAATATATATATAAAAAGTTTGTTAAGATTACGATAGAACATATTTTAAATGAGCACTAAAATCTGACAAAAGGTTATCATAAATTGTGCTTCTTTACCTCATATTACGCTAAAAAAAAAAAAAATTCTCCCGATTTGTATAGCTAATGCGCAGGTGCGTTCTCAAGTTGATTGACAGGCGATGTCTGTATCTAAAAGGTGATTGGCTCTTTTACCTGACTTCCTTTCTACATCCGTTGACCGTTCCAATTTCTCGCATTCATTTTAATAGAAGTGGCTCGTCTCAGCTAAATAATCTCTGTCATCATCTGCCTAGTGCACACTAAAGGAACCGTTCCCACAGAACTGTATTTACTTTTGTGCTAGACTGAGGTCTTTGACTGTTTCGCTGCGTCTAACTGTTTTTTCAGCATTCCGCGCTTTTTAGATGGTAATTTTGTAGTTTTTTAACCAAACAAAAAATTATACATTCCAAATCTTCTTAAGCAATACAATCACTTTAAATAAATAATAACAGATAACCATTAATAATAACATAATAACCATTCCTTAAAGGGATATTTCGCCCAAAAATTAAAATTCTCTCATAATTTACTCACCCCCATGCCATTCCAGATGTGTAAGACCTTCTTTCTTCTGCAGAGCACAAACAAAGATTTTTGGAGGAATATCTCAGCTCTGTTGGTCCGTTCAATGCAAGTGAATGGTGGCCAGCATAAAAGTAATCCATGTCTCTGAAGCTATATTATAGGTGTGGGTGAGAAACATACATATTTCAGTCCTTTTACTTATAACTTATACTTCCTGTCTAGTAGGTGGCGATATGAGCAAATAATGTGAATCGCCAAAAACATGAAAGTGAATGGTGAGTGGTATGAATTACTTTTGTTACCTTTATATACTTTTGTAGGAACTTCAAAGTTCTGGTCACCATTCACTTGCATTGATTGGACCAACAGAGCAGAGAAATTAGTCTAAAAATAATGTGTGTTCTGCAGAAGAAAGTAAGTCGTTCAAATCTGGGATGGCATGAGGGTGAGTAAATGATATGTGAATTTTACCATCATGCATCCACAGCGCCAACCAATATACAGAGAGATGTAACGGCAAGATTTAGGTGAGAGAAGCAGTTTCTCACACAGGTACACAGGAAAATCAATTTACAAAATCCAAGTAGTGTTTTTACCAGCTGAATATTTAAAAGCTGAACGAGTACTCGATTAAGTCATTTTTATTTGTATAGCGCCTTTCACAACACACATCGTTTCAAAGCAGCTTTACAGAAGATCAGGCATTAACAGACCATAAAACTGTAATGTCTATAATGTCGATGAATCATCATTGTGTACTTTGATAAAAATATGATTGTGAATTGTGTTTAAATCTAAGTAATTAAATAATTGTATTTATAACCCCAGTGAGATAAGCCGAAGGCGACTGTGGCAAGGAACACAAAACTCCGGAAGATGTTGATTAATGGAGAAAAATAACCTTGGGAGAAACCAGACTCACTGTGGGGGCAGGCAGTTCCCCTCTGGCTAACATCATGAATATAATGTAAATATTACTTATGTATAGTGCAAGCAGGGACGGATTACCGACCGGGCCAGTGCCCATGGGCCCTTGACTTCCCGGGGCTGCCCTGGTCTTTAAGGCGGTGCAAACTAGTTTGGTGACCCCCCCCCCCGCTTGAAAACCCTTTTGGGCATCAACAACGAAGGGGGCTCTTGGAGATTTGGAAATCATAATCCATCCCTGAGTGCAAGTCATGGTTTAAAATGATTAAACTAAGTAAGTGTTAAGGATCAGTGTTTAAACATCGATTTGGTTTGAACTGTAAGATTAATGACCAATGTTTTTGAAGTCCATCCTGGATTAACTGCAGAAGTTCACATAGATGCAATCGTCCTTGTTAATTGGCTGATGAAGGCTTTTGTTGGCAAACTGATAGTCTATGTATTACATTTCAAGATCGTAGTCCATCAATAGACCGAGGTGATGCAGGCAGAGATCAGGGATGTGAAACGCAGTTCAACCTGGCCGGTAATTTCGGTGAGGTTCGGTGTGGTCCATCCTAAATCCAAGGTTCAGACAAAGGCATATGAAGTATCCCATGTCTTATGGTTGGAGTTGGCATCAGTTCATCCTCTGAGTCCATCATAATACACTGAAGTGATGTTTGGCTGGCACCGGCTGCATTTAGTCATCACACAGTGACACGTGGAGTCCAACACGAAGCAGGAATGGTGCTGGATCCAGCCGGTTCTGGTGACCTCAGGATAGGAGTTAAGAGGTTGAGACGGAAACAAATAAAGAAAAACATTATCTGGAGGAAAGGAAAATAGCTAAAAAGAAACATCTCGGCACACTAGAGCTTTGGATTAGGAAAGAGTAATGCTTTTTATTCATCCAGAGTTAATAGGATATCAGGATTAGAACATCCCTCGTGTTATGTGCAAAACAATACACAGTTACCACGGGAATCAAGACTAAATGAGACTACTTACACCATCAGAGAAACACTAGAACATAATTTTACATATAATTGGCCTAAAAATAAATGACAAATATGAAAAAGAAATACATAAATTTAACAAATGCCTATGTTGTGGCCTATGGACTAAAATCTCAATCTAAAAAAAAGAAAAAACAAACAAAAAAGGGAAAAAGGACAACAATTCAGGCACTGGTTCATGAACAATCAATGATGAATGAGTGAACAAGAAAGAGAGGATCAGTCCATATTGATGATAAATAAGCTGCTCTCTCCTGCTGGATTAAGCATTTATCAGTGTCTCATCCTTATCGCTACAGTTAGTACTCGGAGAAAAGTACTGAGATAGAGGGAGAAAAAGTAAAGCAGGATACAGCTTTTGTCTGAGGCAGAGTGTGTCTATTAATAAAAATACTTCACAGGATATTGATTAGGAGGAAAAAAAACTATTGGTTTCAACATAACACAATGTGAGGGCCAAAACGTCAGCAATTAGGGCATTTTCAAGGAAAATTACAGTATGAAGAATTTGACTAAACTGAGGCAATTTTTATGGCTTTAGATAATAGATTTAATTAACAGAACAATGGGTTTGAGTTTAGGGCACACAGAAAGGAACAGTTCTGACTAAGGATGCACTTAGAGCATAAATACACAGTCAAAGGTCAGAGACTTTGGAAATATGTGGTTTAGGGTTTCAGTATCAGGGCATAGGGGCACATAAGGCAATCAGCATTCATATGTGCAATCAGCCAGCAAAGTTTTCCCCCTAGAGGATTGAAGTGTTGAAGATGGGTAAAGTCATGTTTAGGGAGAATCAAGGTTCAAAGGTCAGTAGGATTAACTATAGTGAAGTCAGAGTCTTTGCTGTGAGTGCTGCCATCATCTGGACTAGAAGACCCAGATGTGGCTCCCATCAAGGGGTCTCGGAAATCCGCCTTGTTTAGGCCTCGCACATGCTTGAAGATTGGAGCTGTGGTGGTCAAGCTTTGTTCCTCACTCTCGGCTGGTTCTCCATCCTGCGAGACCAGGATGTAGTCGTCCCAGTTTCTCACCTCAGCAGCCTACGACAATGAAAAACAATTTTGCAATTGGTTTATACATGTGCACATACAATTAAAATACTCTCCTTGTGAAGTATTCTTTCAACAATGCTTATTACTGCGTAGTCATCTAAAACCTGTGGCTTTTGTATTGTGGTGACACTCTCAGTGGTCAAGACCTTCTCGTCCTCTTGTTCTTTCTCTTCTACCATGTCTCCTTCCTGGAGGTCGTAGCGCTGTGGAGCATTTTGTAGACTGTTTGTAGAATCAGTTGTGTTTGTAGACAAGCCATCTGGATCAGTCTGGTTCTTTAGTGTGCTGTACTGAGAAGAGCAGTAGTGATCATCAGCTATAGTGATCTCTTCATTCTCCTCTGACTCAAGCTGGCTCTGGTTGAATCGAAGAGCCCCCTTCAGGATGTCCTTAATCTTGAAACAGAAATGGGTATAGAGAAACCTCTAATTATATTTGTAAATGAAGCCTTCAGTGTGTTACATTTGCATTTACTTTTTTCTCATATACAGTATATATTTCAGGTGTTTCAGGATAAGACTTTGTGATAATGACCGGCTGAATATACACCATTCCACTTTTAACATAGTTATTTCCCCAAATAAATCACTAGTGAACATGAAATGTTGATTTGAGTTTAAAGGTTTATAAAATTAGTTTGTCTGAGGAAAAAAAATTATGGTGTCCCCAGAATGTCTTTGACGTTTCGGCTCAAAATACCCCACGAATCATTTATTAAACCATGTTGTAACTGCCTCTTTTTGGGTGGAATCAAAGTCTCTAAAGGGCACCTATTATGCATAATTCACTTTTACATGGTGTTTGTACATAAATGTGATTCAGCAGTGTGTACACAACCTCCCTACAATATTACAAATCCTTTCTTATATTTCTATTAATCAAAAATAGTGTGTCAAAATGAATGGTTTTCGATTCTGCTCTAACGTGACATCACTTAAGAGCAGGCCTCGCCCACACCACCCTATTATCATAGATCCTCCCCTGAGTGATCTACAAACAGTCTGCCATTTTTTTCTGCGCTGGAGCAGATACAGGGAGAAGCATAATGTCTCCGCTTCGTAAATGTCATAAGTGTTCTGTTGTTGGCTGTAAAAGTGAACATAAGTGTCTTCATGTACTCCTGGCATCAGAGCCACTGAAGACGCAGTGGACAAGTTTTTTTTGGAAAGGAAATGTCCCCCAAAACATAAAAAATTTTGTTTATGTTTGTGCAATGGGTGGGAACAGCTATATAGAGCTGTTCAGGTTGTAGTCCAAAAGTAACTATAATTTGAGCCATGGTTTCCCTCAAGATTTTCCAATGGGTTTTTATGAGGGCAGTTTGGGATTTATAACAAAAATAAAGTCTTTGGTAAACATTACTCAAAGATAATTTGATGTTTTCTCCTACAACTTAAATTACAAGCAATCATACATTAAATGTGAATTCTGAAGCCGCCTTCAAAAATCACGTCTGATGTATCACTGGGTGTAATTTATGTTTTAGAACGAAACGTCCAAGTTTCTTTAAGTAACATTATCACAGATCTTATTTTACTACAAATTGAAAAACCCAATTATAAAACCCCACAGTAAATTCCAGAGGGAACCAAAGACTCAAATGCTAATTCTCTTCCATGTTGACCGCAAACTGATGTCACAGCTCTAATGCTTAAAAACTGTGATACAAGAGATATTGTATGAAACTAGTACAGCTATGTTGAAAACCAGGTGCATGGGACAATGGTCACTTATACAGTTTAGCAATTATTATACAAAAACATTGGCCACAGAATGCCAAGACTGAACCAATAAAAATGAAGTATTCCAGAGAGCTGTGTAATAAAAAGTATATCAAGACATACAACTATTTAGATCCAATGCATTCATTTTGGCAAAAAAAAGACACATGATTCATACCTGTTTGAGTCCAGCAAGTGACACCAGTACCTCATCTTCCTTCTCCAGATGCTCCTGCAGTATCACATCTTGAATTTTGCCTGTTCAATCAATCACAAAGCACAATCATTCCATTTCTATCGCCATTGTTTCTATCGTTTCTATTGCACAGACACAGTTTACTGACTAACCTATGTGCATGTTCATCATCTTGGCACAGAATTTACTCATGGCCTCTAGATCGTTAATTTGACCCTGTAAGAATGACACCTGGGCTTCCAGCTCCTCCTATGCAATAATACAAACACACACACACATACATGCAGGGCCAATAAATCACAAAGAATGCAGGTGCTAAAAAGTTTTATCCTGGAAATAAATAAGCCGAGTGAAAACTGATGGTGAAAGATTGCGCTCACCGTGTCTTTCTTGTTTATAGATTTACTGTGGGACCGTGAGCGACTGATAATAAAGAAAGAGTCTTTCTTCGTGGCAGAGGATGGTGGAGAGGATGTGCTGGACTCTCGCCCTCCGGACACAGGAAGAGGAGGGGAAGACATTGCATGGTCCCGCCCACCAGATAAACTCTCAATGCTGGGGGAGGAGCTAATAGTCCTGGCAGTGTGGCCTGTAAGGTAGACAACAAAGAACAGCAACAAAAGACATTATCAGACAGAGAGACAAGGAACAATGGAGAGGTGACTTCTAAAACACTGCACACAAGCACAGACAAATGAAAATTATTAGGACAACATAGTACCACAAAGGTGTAAACACACAATCGTAAAGTGCACAGTAAATCGCAGAAGAACAATACCATAAAAACAACAGTATTTCACTTCAAGCTAACTAACAGGAAGATGACAAGGGGAAAATGCAAAAAAAAAAAAAAAAAAAAGGTTAAGAAGTTAAAAAAATGACACTGTAGAAACTTAATGCTTATAGGAGGGGATGCAAAAAAAAGGAAATGCAAACAGAGCTTAAACTATGGAAGTGGAGAATCAGAACAAATCCCAAAGTATTTTATCAACACAGTCAAAGCTGATAAATGATATAGAAGAACACTGTGTCTGAAAGCAAAAAGATGCATTGAAAAAGGCTTCGCTTAGAATAGATGTGTTAATGTGTCAGAGAAAAATCATTTTGCATAAAACTGGCTTCACTCTCTGCCCCCTGGTGGCAAAAAGTAGCATCACTCATAAATGCATGAATTCACATCGGAGTGTATTTGAACACAGACGCACGCGCATATGCATGGATTACACTGATTACAAAGTAGACATCAAAGTCAGTTAAAGTGTGTACCATCACATGCACAGGAACAAGTAAAATGCATTTACACAGCACACTCCGTTGATGATATTGTTGTCATGGTAGCAGTTACCTTGGGTATCAGAGTGAATCTGGGCTGGGAGAGATATCTGAGAACCGCCACAAGGACCTACGTCTAACAAACAAACACAAATATTCTGTCACTTGTACCTATGCTTAAGCCCATGCAGCATACAATAATCCATCCATGTTTAAGCATTATAAGGACAGTTCACCTAAAAATGTAAAATTCTGTAATTTAGACACCTTTACATTGTCCAAAACCCCCTATGACATTTTTTTTCCGTGGAAAACAGAAGTTGTTAGGCAGACAAAGGGCTAATATTCAGCCTAAAATCTTCTTTTGTGTTCCACGGATGAAAGAAATTCTTATGAGCATTCAACAGCGTGAATAACTGATGAGAAACTTTTCATTTTTGAGTGAACTTTAATAAGAAGGAAAATGTATTCTAACGTCTAACAACATGGTTGGCAATGCAACACCAACCTAGAAGTGAAAAGGGTGTGTACATACGCTCACCTTTGCTGAGGTGCACAGGCATGCTCTCTGACTTCAGCAGTCGGTGCTGATGCTGCGTTTGAGGGTGTGGTTGAGATTGCATATGTGTGTTTGAGGGGGTGGTGCAAGACGGAGGCTCAGCCAATGGACGTGGCACTGGAGCTTGAGCGAGCGGGGCTGTTATCACCTCACTGTTAATTGGCGAGATCCCGCTGGGCCCGCCTCCCATCGGAGCGATGAGTTTTCGGCCAAAATTGAGAAGAGAACTGGACACTTTATTAATGTTGAGAGGTGCTGCTTTAGTGCTTGCACTAGAGGGAGTGAAAAATGATATACCACTGTAATGGTAAAACTCTTGTCTAATCATAAGAAGAATAGGTCTCTGCGGAACAATAATGGGCATTTCTCAATCTGTGGGCATTTTCAAATCAGAATGGGCTTTTTCAACTATCCAATGAAAGAACGGCATCTCAATGTAGTAGGCAAAACGTGGTTGAAAAACACCCATCCCCGTTTGAAAACACCCACTGATTGAAAAACTCCTATTTTTGTTCTGCAGAGACACAAATCTCAATCCAAATGCTGAAAGATGTTTAATTTTTACAAAGTGTAAGGGGCCAATCAAACAGAACACACTTTGTTGTCCAACTGCATAAATATGTTCTAAACGGTCATTTTTTGTCCGTTGTGCCATGGCACTGTTTTTCAGCTTGTTGAACAGGAGCGCTACATTTTTTAAATGCTGTGTCATAAAACTTAAAACATATCGAGTGTTCAGTTCTATTTGTTGCTGCACACCTAGCATTTTTAGTGCAAGTATGTGTTTGACCTGAACAGCCCCTAACACACTCAACAAGATGAATAGAAGGAATGTACAAACACAAATGAAAAGCATACCGAGTCTTGTTGACCAGGTCAGCCCCACGTGTTTTGTAGTAGTCAAGGTTCTGCTGGAACTGATAGTTCACTGGCCGAGGATTATTCTAAGTGTACACAAAAAGACTGTTAAATGATACCTGTATGAAAATGCAGATCTGGGACCAGTTATGTGTGGAACATCACTACAAGTCAAAAGTTAGATCTTCAAAACTTTGTGATCTACGTAAATGCTAGAAATGAGTTTTATAGATGAATATAAATAGTACTACATATTAATTTCTAATGTATCAAATGAATGAGTTGCAAGGAACCAGGTGGGATACAAAATGAAGATAGTTTAGATTTTTTTGGTCACTAAATAATTCCCATACTTATTGTTATTTCATAGTTTGATGGCTTCGCCATTATTAAAAAAAAAAAAAACTCAAAATAGTACTAAAGAATGAGTAGGTGTGTCCAAGCTTTTGACAGGTGGTGTACATTAGCAGCCATATTGACTCTTTCTATCAGTTACTGTATTTATGCAAATGTCTCACAAAGCTGGTATTTGAACCAATGTTTGAAGAGCTCAAAGCTGGACATACAAAAGAGCCATTCGCATTTAGGACCAAGTCTTGTATGTAAGACCAAATAACTGATTCCATATCAGAAGTAAATGTTCTTTTAATATTGAACGAGGCTTATAAGGGCAAGTTCACCCAAAAATGAAAATTCTCTCATCATTTAATCACCCTCATGATATCCCAGGTGTGCATGACATTCTTTATACAGCAGAACACATTTGAAGAAAAACAGCTATATATATATCTTAGCTCATTAGGTCCTTAAAATGCAAGTGGATGGTGATCCGATTTTTTACGCTCCAAAAATCACAATCGGCATAAACTTTCATCTAGAAGACTCCAGCGGTTAAATTAATGTCTTCTAAAGTGACACGATTGCTTCCGGTGCGAAAAAGATAAATATTTAAGCACTTTTTAACTATAATTCTTCGCTTCCGGTCAGCAGCGGTATGCACGTGACATAATCATGTTGCATGTTTGCGCTAGAACTGATGCATGTGCGACACCTGGAGGAACAGCGCTGTTTACAATGGTGTAGGAGGAATGCTGTACAGAAGCTTCGTAGGTTTTGGTTTAGATCTGTATTTGTATCTGTTTCTTTACTCGCAGTGGTGCGTTTGAGTGGTTTTCCTATACATCACAACAGAGAGAAGAACGTGAGATTATGTCTGTAACATGGCAACAAGAATACGTCACACGAGAGACCGTGTGAACAGCCCTCTCGTAAAGCTTACCGGAAATTATGGTTTATATTTAAAAAGTACTTAAATATTGATCTTTTACACACCAAATGCTATTATATAGCTTTAGAAGACATTTAACCGCTAGAGTCGTATGGATGAGGTTTATGCTGATTGTCTGTGACTTTTGGAGCTTCAAAAGGTCTGGTCAACATCCACTTGCATTTTAAGGACCTACAGAGCTGAGATTTTTTCTATTTTTCTTCAAATGTGTTCTGCTGACGATAAAAAGTCATTCAATATCATGAGGGTGAGTAAATGAGATCATTTTCATTTTTGGGCAAACTCTCTTATTAAATTGTGTCTGGGACACTGGGGGCTTATGTGAAACAATTCCAGAAGGTATACCATTGAAAAGTTCAAACTCCATTGTCATTTAAGGTGGTCTCTCACTCTCTTAACTGTGTCATTCTCCATCTCTCACATTCTGACTCTTTAACAGCGTAAACACAAGCAGACTGACTATGCTCTGGCTAACTCTGTCAAACATTTAAGCGCCTATTCAAAGCAAATGAGCACAGAGACAATCACTCAATTTTTGAACAGACACCACTTAGCATATTTTTAAAGTAGCACCCAAAATATTTGGACACTTATGCCACACTTAATGTATGAGTTTCAATGCATTATTAGATATCAAAACACAAAGTAGCATTTACAAACAGATTATGCAAAGCCTTATCTCAGAACTAACATTTCTACCCATTTTTCCAGTTTCTTTTAACTAAGAGTCCCAAGCTGATTTTTAGTGGAAGTATACTGTCAATTACTCTAAAGTTCACAGATGTGTCCTAGCATATTCCAATAATGTATGCCAAACAGAACACTTCTTAGGTTAAAACATAAGATTATTTTTACTAAATGGTTTGCTTGAAAAGTGTGCTTGTGTTAACTTCCTTCAAAATAAATGCCACTTGGTTTGTTATTATGTTATCTAAAGCAATGACATTACATGCATGTATAGGTAAAGTGCCCAAACACTTTTTGGGGCCATATCTTCATACCACACTGTAATGGTTTAAACTATACAGAAAAGGTCAATATGGAAGACAAGGTATGCCCATACCTTAGGATCTCTGAGGAAGAGTGATTTTAGCAGAAGTGAGTGGATGTCTCCTATAGGAGGATAGTGCATCAGGAGACCAAGACATGTCTGGAAGTTACTTGCGATCACTACGACAGGGATGAATGACACAGTAACAGTTACAGCATATTCAAATGTACCGATACACTGATAAAGTTCTTCTAGAGCTCTTTGTTCTTGTGTTTTATATCTCCTTCAGTGAACATGTTACGGATGAAGATATGTTATGCTAAATGCCAGCAAGCACAAGCCAGCTCATCTGCATGTCAATAGCTGTGTTTTGATAGGTTACGCGGGCCACATTGGTGTGATATGACTGGACACAGTGAAAGCCGTTTATGGTTTAACTAACCCCAGTGAAAGGTCATGAGTAGCCAGTAGGCAGCAACACCTCTAATCCCCCAACTGTAATATCTTTTAGTGGAGCTCAATACCCATAGAGTTTAGGCTGAGGCCATGGTCTAATCGTTTTATTCAGCCCTGGAGAGGATTATCATTATTATATTTGGTGTGTGTGTTGGAAACGAAATAGAGAAAATTAAAGAGACAAACTCACATGCATCTCTGATATACAGAAGCATAGCAACGAACACATAGTCCACCAGGTCCAAGGTGATGCTGTCAGCAAAGAGAGCATCCCAGACGACCAGCAGATCCTGCAGAGGAAACTCCCGACCAAACAGTAATCGAACCCAGCGTCTACACAAACACACACAAAAACAGAAACAGAGAACATGTAACTGCTGTAACAAGGTAACAAAATGTAGACACATTCCTCAGTTTGAAAAAGAATGCAAAATGTTTTATAGTTATCCACTTAAGTTAAATGCTAGAAATTAGGGCTGTTGGGGGCCTGGATATCTCAGCGAGTATTGATGCGGACTACCACCCCTGGAGTCACGAGTTCTAATCCAGGGTGTGCTGAGTGACTCCACGCAGGTCTCCTATGCAACCAAATTGGCCCGGTTGCTAGGGAGGGTACAATCACATAGGGTAACCTCCTCGTGGTCGCTATTAGTGGTTCTCACTCTCAATGGGGCGCGTTTTAATTTGTGCGTGGATCGCAGAATGTGGCATGAGCCTGCACATGCGGAGTCTCCATGGTGTCATGCACAACAAGCCACACGATAAGATGCGCAGATTGATGGTCTCAGAAGCAACTGAGACTTGTCCTCCGCCACCCCAGTAACAATGCCACCACGAGGACCTACTTAGTGAGAATTGGGCATTCCAAATTGGGAGAAAAGGGGATAAAAAATTAAAGAAAAAAAAACTACTAATAAAAAATTAGGGCTGTCAATCGTTTAATATTTTATACGATTTAATTACATGCCAATCAATCAAATCACAATTAATCTCTCAATCACATATGTATATTTGCTAAGAAAGGCCCTCAAATAACAAGAATGCAATATACAGTGATTAAATATTTATAGTTATTTTTAAATTATTCTAAATATATTTTATATTAGGACAATTAATCGAAAAAAATAACCAAAATTACAATTACAGCTGTCGTACTGTACTGAGGCATTGCTCCAAAATATTCTATATACAAACATGTGTTTTGGGCTGTCAGAAGCGCTTAACTAGTCTAAAGACATATCCGTAATGCTCAACATCTAAATTATATTGTGTAATTTATTGAAAATGTGAATAACACCATTTCATGCAATTAAACAAATAATTACATTCAGGAACGCAGTTCTCAGCTTGTTTTGATACATGGCCCACATAATGAATATGGCATGCAGCTGCCCCAAACAAAAAGTATTTTTCTAATAATCAAAATGAATATTCATAATTACAATATCAAAAGAAAATAATTGGCAATTATGATTTTGTCATAACTGTGCAGCCCCATTATATATTATAAATAGAAAAATTCAGATACTTTAAATGCATTAGATTATTGTGGCAGATGAGTTAAGCATTAATACAAAAAGTGTCTTTAGAAGGCAATATATTATTTCCATATGATTAAACATAAGACTAACACTGGCCTACATTCCACAGCAATCCATTCAGCAATTTAATTCATCAATCTGTTCCTGACAGATTTATAACAAGGTCTTTTCTGAGGACGGGTCAATGTACATGTGCGTCAGATGGATGCTTTTGGCTCTTCTCACTTTGGATATGTCATATACACAGCATTTTTAGGTTACTGTGTCAGGTTAAATGGGGTTTGATACAGCTGGAGATTCACATACGGCCCCATGCTGAAAGCTTGAAGTTTGAATGCTCAGAAGGTAGAAATATTCCTTAATACGGTCCGGAAAAAAAAATAACTGCATTATTTTTTTATATAATTAAATCACACTGAATTTAATGCACTAAATAAAAAGTATTTTACAATGTTATTACAATTATTACACAGTTTCGAAAGTGTAGCCAAAAACAACCATTATACGAGTTGGCATGAGACTTGTGACAGAATTGCTAACCATAATCGCTAACCACTTTTGCATAGAGTGCCAGAATATTCCTTTAATCCTAAATTGACCATATGCACTACTGACTAGTTGGGAAATCTATTCATAAACACTCACATGCCGTAGATCTGGGGAGCTATCTCTAGTCTGTTGAGGTGCATGTAAAGTTCAATGTCATGTTTCTTTAGTAGCTGGTCCTGTATTCGGTTGACTTTGGTCACTATGGCAACAGACGGGCCGGAGTCCTGCGGTCTTGCAAAGGGGATGCTGGTTAGCATTTCCTCTTTACCCTGAAATAAGTAATGTTCATAAAAAAGTTGCCACACAATGATAGCAAATAATAAAGTATAATTACAGTGTACCTTTCTGACTTCCCGCTCAAAACTACTGAACCAGGGTTCTGCTGTCTCCATGAGCTGAGAAAACATAGCACTGTGGAGATATTTGGAGAGAGAAAGACAGACAGGAAGGCATGACAGATTGAGCAATTTGTTTAGGGAATGTCCAGTAAATTGAGACCAATTTTATTTTACAAATCATTCAGTGTGACAATACATAGTTATGTACTCACTAAGCATCATACTCATGAAATTTAGGATCAAGAAGGACTTTCATCTCTTCACTGCAAAACAAGATTAGCACAGCAATGATAAAAAAAAAATACAGATGAAGTTCAGTCTGTTCAACATGTCGTACTATCAATAGTTCACCCAAAATTGTACATCGTCATCATTTACTCAACCCTCACCCTCATGGTCGCTCCAAATCTGTTTATAATACTTTCTTCTGTGGAACACAAAAGATATTTTGAAAAATGTCTTCTTTTTTTTTGTCCACACAATGAATGTCATTGGGGTCCAATATTGTTTTGGACCCCATTGACTTTCATTGCATGGACAAAAACCAGTTGAAACGTTCTTCAAAATGTGTTCTGTTGTGTTCCGCAGAAGTGAGAAATACAGGTTCGGAGTGGCATTAAGGGTGAGTTAACTCTCCTTTTATGTCCAAGATACCCATATACATAACATACATATTGAAATAATTGTATTTCTATCCCTCACACCCTTGTTTTTGATCGTGTCAAATTAAATGTCATATTCACTGGCTAAGATTTAGCGCAAATTTTGCTGAATAAACAGATGCACCACTCTCTACCTTTTTTAGATTTTCTAGTCAACACTGCAGAACCAATTAAAATTAAATACTGGAGGCAAAAAGTGATTAAAAATGCTGAAAATAAATGTGGAAATGGTGAGCAGATCTAAGTAATAAACTATCCACTTTGCTTCTGTATATTCATACATTTTAACCTAAAATCTTGGATGTCTATAAAAAGTCCAGACTCCTTATTTGTCAACTACCCCACTATTCACAGTGTGACATAGTGACAGTATAACAGCAAGATGTGTCTGTGGTAAATAGGTCAGACCTGGGATTTGCGGTCTCACTGGCATGCTGAAACGCCTGGTGATCACAATGAAGAACAAAAACAATAGGAGCCAATAACTCATGCATGCCCTGTAGGGGAGACAGAGAGAGGAGGATGAATGGGGAAAATTAGAGGGAAAACTATTCATATGATTTATTAAAAAATGTATTCATAGTTTGGCACAATAACACACAGAGATTTGACTCAGCCGGTCTGACGGGTTATGTTGTGTGTACTGTTGCAGCAGTATACCAGTTTCATGGTATACCACGGTTTGAAAATTGACGGTGATCATACCATGTACATTTGCTTATCTACAGTACTGAGAAAAAAATGCATCCGGACGGAGAATCTCACATACGCATCTCCTTTCCACCTTGTCTCACACTCACACATGAAAATGCCAGAGAGAAGCGAGGGGGTCTGACATGAGTGGGTGTGTGTGAGTTAAAGCAGTGTTTCTCAACTGGTCTATTTGGACTGGGTCACGGACAGCAGGGAGAGAGCAATGCCATGGTTCTCCCATTGAAGATATTTCGGCGGCCGCCCAAGTGATAGAGTATTTAGGACTGCCGAGGCAGATTTAATGATAATCTCGCAAACAGCTAAAGCAGACATGGGCAAATTATGGATCAGGCCCTCCACATTTTTTAATGTGGCCCGCGGCTCATTTATCGTAAAAGCGTTTTTTATTTTTTCATTTGATATTTCAGTTAACTTGCATTGGGACGTAACGCATCTCCACATGCGTTTACCATGCTCAGGGTTGCCAGATAAGAGACGCAACACCCCCAGTTTGAGATTTATACTTGCGCAAATTGGAAATATTCTGCCTAATGTAATACTTATTTTGTGCAATCTGACAACCATGCACACAAGTGCGCTATTTCTGTCTCTCGCTGCGCTATTTCTGTCTCTCGCTTTCCCATTTGAACAAATTTTGCGATCTGTAGTGCAATATTCTGCTCAAGGAAAAGTGTTATATGGCTACTCCGTGTCCATTCTTGAGGCTGCTTGTGATGTTTGGTGCTACTAATTTTGCAGGTAAACCTTCTCAGTGATTAAATTAATATAAAAGTAGATCTCGTCATCATTGACATGCAAGTAAAAGCAAGCAGGAGATACACAGATACACTTCAGAAAATTGAGTATACAACTATTTCTGGGCTTAAAAGATACAAAAACCAAATCAATGCAGAAAATTGTATCTCAAAAGGAATACAATGTGCCCCCCCCCCCCCCCCCCCCCCATGCACTACTTAAAGCCCGATGTTGCCCCTTTACCAAAATAGTAAAAAATATTAATAATTACACACAATCACCTTTACAAATTTGATCCAGGATTTTACATGAGTAAAAGAAACTTTTATATTTTGACAAACTGTTATAGTTTCATATGAAATAATCTAAAGGGAGAATCTATTAGACCTCATTTTATATCAACAGTGTGCTGTTGTAGTTAAAGTTTCAAGATGTGTTTCAGCTATTATTTATTTTAAGACTAGCACACTGACATAACCATGATAATGAGGAGCCTTTCCTTTTGTGTAATGTGTATAAATATGTAATATTAGTTAACAAACGGGATAATAATGGGCTCATAAAAGTAAATATGCTCTTTAATTTTTACAGGGGGAGAGAAAACTTCCTGTAGAATTTGACATCAACAAAAATGTCACTTGATGCATGTCCTTGTACTGGAAAACCATGAACAAAACTATGCAACATAAAAGGAAATGCAACCCAGGATACATTAAATACAGGTTATGCTTAATCTATGGCAGGTCGAAACTTGATTTCCAATCTGTCCTGAAGCAAAACCAGTTGAGAAACACTAGTTAAAGCTACAGACAGGAGCAGTAAATGTTAACTGTTAATAATCAGAGGACATTACTTCAAAAGCTCACACAGCTGGTGTTATTTTTCATTTAGTAGTTCATTTAACATGTAAACTACTAACATGCTTTAGTTATATAACATGTTATAGTTACATGCTATTTTTTTATCATGTTTATAATTCTGTTTATTATAATTCTGTTAGCTTTCTTATTTTTTATATTTATTTTATAAAGGGAGACTTTTTTTTTTTTACACATACTTCAATAAAATAAATTGTTTCATGTTTCAATTATAATAAAGTGTTTGCTCAAAAATAAATAAATAACCCTTATGTTTTCACTGATAATAGTAATTGTGTAATACCATTGTGTGATACCGTTATATTTTCTGAGACAGTTATCGTACTGTGAAAATCTCATACCGTTGCAACCCTAGTTCTGTGCGGTGGTATTTGTCAGCAAATGTGTATAAACCTGTTTGTATAGTAGTTGCTCGTTCTCTCGTGCATAGCAGAAGAGAATATCAGTCAGCTTCGTCCTAACATCCTCTTCCTGGAAGTACAGCATCTCTGGGAACCTGCATAAAGGCAATGAGAAAGATTTACAGGTGCCCCCAAAAGTCTTTGGACACTTAAGCCACACAAATACACTCAGTGAAAACTTAATTAGGTACACCTGTATGCCTACATCTTTATGCGATTATCTAATCAGCCAATCGTGTGGCAGCAGTGCATAAAATCATGCAGATACGAGTCAGGAACTTCAGTTAATGTTCACATTGACCACCAGAATGGGGAGGAAAATTGATCTCAATGATTCCGATCATGGCATGATTGTTGGTGCCAGATGGGCTGGTTTGAGTATTTCTGTAACTGCTGATTTCCTGGGATTTTCACACACAACAGTCTCTAGAGTTTACTCAGAATTGAGACAAAAACAAAAAACATCCAGTGAGCGGCAGTTCTGCAGATGGACACGCCTTGTTGATGAGAGAGGTGTACAGAGAATGGCCAGACTGGTTGAACTGACAAAGTCTACAGTAACTCAGATAACCGCTCTGTACAATTGTAGTGAGCAGAATAGCATCTCAGAATGGCCAACACATGGAACCTTGAGGTAGATGGACTACAACAGCAGAAGACCACGTCAGGATCCACTGCTGTCAACCAAGAACAGAAAGCGGATGTTATTCTGCTTACTACATTTGTACAGAGGGGTTATCAGATTTATCATAGTCTTTGTCAGCTCGAACCACTCTGGCGTTTCCGATGTTTTTTGTTTTTGGCACCATTCTGAGTAAACTCTAGAGACTGTTGCGCGTGAAAATCCCAGGAGATCAGCAGTTACAGAAATACTCAAACCAGCCCATCAGGCACCAACAATCATGCCATGGTCAAAATCACTGAGATCAAAATTTTTCCCCATTCTGATGGTTGAAGTGAAAATTAACTGAAGCTCCTGACCTGTATCTGCATGATTTTATGCACTGCTGCTACAATTGGCTGATTAGATCACATGATTAAGTACAGCCATGGCCAAAAGTATTGGCAGTGACTTAAATTGTGTTTCGCAAAGTTTTCTGCTTCAGTTGTTGTGGTGTTGATTCACATTGTCTCTAGATTATTGTGCAGAGTGATCAGATGCATTTTAAATAATTACAAAAAGCTTCATTGGCCAAAAAAACCCTCAATTTCACTGTTTTTTGGCCTTGGCACAAAATGACCAGCTAACATAATTTCACTAATCATATCAGCTGCACCTGGGAAAGTGTGAATGAGTACTAGTCTGACTACTATCATTCTGATTGGATTATAAGAGCGAATACATATAGTCAACCGAATACAGGACCAGCTACTAAAGAAACATGACATTGAACTTTACATGCACCTCAACAGACTAGAGATAGCTCCCCAGATCTACGGCATGTGAGTGTTTATGATTGCTATAAAAGGAGGGAAGAAGTGCTTTCAATCATTGCATTCTTGTTAGCAATGGTTACCTCTAAAGAAAGACGTGCAGCCATCATCGCTTTGCATCAAAATGGCCTCACATGCAAGGAAGTTGCTGCAAAAAATATTGCACCTGAAAGAAACATTTACTGGATCATCAAGAACTTGAAGGGGAGAGGTTCAACTGCAGTGAAGGCAGCTTCAGGACGTCCAGAGTGTCCAGCAGGTGCAGGACTGTCTCCTCCTGAGGAGTCAGCTACGGAATCGTGTCACCAACAGTGCAGAGCTTGCTCAATATTGGCAGCAGGTTGGTGTGAGTGCATCTGCACGCACACTGAGGTGAAGACTTTTGGACAATGGCCTGATGTCAAGAAGAGCAGCAAAGCAGCAACTTCTCTCCAAGAAAAACATCAAGGACAGACTGAAATTCTGCAGGAAGTACAAGGATTGGACAGCAGAAGACTGGTGCAAAGATATGTTCTCTGATGAAGCCCCCTTCCGACTGTTTGGGACATCTGGAAAATCGATAGTCCGGAGAAGAAAAGGTGAATGCTACCATGAGTCTTGTGTTGTGCCAACAGTGAAGCATCCTGAGACCATCCATGTGTGGGGTTGCTTTTCATCCAAGGGAGTGGGCTCTCTCACAATTCTGCTCAAAAACACTGCCATGAATAAAGTCCAGGAGCAATTTGGTGATGATCCGTGCATTTTCCAGTGTGATGGAGCATCATGTCACAAGGCAAGAGTGATAATGAAGTGGCTCAGTGGTCATTGCATTGAAATTTTGGATCCGTGGCCAGGCAACTCCCCGGATCTTAATCCCATAGAGAACCTGTGGGTCAATCCTCAAAAGGCGAGTGGACAAGCAGAAGCCCACAAATTGTGATCAACTTCGAGCACTAATAAGGCAAGAATGGATCGCCATCAGTCAGGATTTGGCCCAGAAGCTGATATCCAGCATGCCAGAGTGAATTGCAGAGGTTATGAAGAACAAGGGTCAACACTGTAAATATGTGAGTGTTTTTGCCAATAAAAGCCTTTAAAACTTATGAAACGCTTATCATTGTTTTCCAGTATACCATACAAACAGGTGAAAAAAATATCTACAAATACTGAAGCAGCAAACTTTGCAAAACACAAAATTTATGCCACTGCCAATACTTTTGGCCACGGCTGTAGGTATATTAAAGTAGTTACTGAGTTATTGTGTATGCATGAATGTCTTTGCATTGTATAACAACGTATCAAAGCAGCTGCATTCATTTAAAAGTAAAACATTTCACAAAGTTAGGTTTCACATGATAATACAGTACAGTAGGGTAGGTATGTTGTTCAAAATAAAGACCAAAGTATTTGAGCACTTCTGGTTATATGACTTTGTGGAACAATCAATAGTTCCTATGAGAACTACACTTGTGGTTACAAGGCTTGTGCACCAGTGTGAAAGGTCTGGCATCATTTGTTTGTAGATGCAGCTTGGCTTGATATTGTGTTTTGGACGCAATGAAATACTTACATTTTTAAGTGTGACTTAAGTGCCGAAAAGTTTACAAATACTTTTGGGGGCCAGTGTATACGTGTGTGTGTGTGTGTGTGTGTGTGTAGGCGATTTCGACACTTACGTTCGTAACACATCCTGTTTGATCATCCCCCTTAGCTCCTTGTCCTGAAAGAACTTATTCCATAGGCTCTGACAGAGAGAGAGAGAGAGAGAGAGAGAGAAAGAGAGAGCGCACAAGAAATGCATAGAGAAACAGACAGAAAAAAGGTTGAGATATCAATCCAATAGTGAGGAACACATCCAGGCATTCACTGAATTGTATTTGTATGTTCTCTCACCCCCTCATCCTGTGAGAGTGGGTTGTTCACCATCAGGTCCTGTTGGCCTGCAGCTTTGCGCGGGTTAGTAATGTGCTGCAGGTCAAGACAAAGACTCATGATTTTATCCTCAAAATCCATTGAACATATAAAACCTCTGGACACATTCAGATGCACACAATACCATCTCTTTGATCTTCTCATACTGTGCTCGGAGCTCCTTGGTTCTGATGATCCATTGACTCTTATCTTCAGGCAGGACATCCAGATAAAGCTGGAATCAATATATACAGTCGAATTAGGATATCAATGCTTTCAATAGTTTATGCATCACATATGTTTTAGTTATTAGACATAAACATTGTGGCTACACGCCTTTACCTTCCAGCATACACTGCGAAATCGACTGCTCCGTAATCGTCCATTAATGCCTGCCTGCCTGATCCAAGACAGGTAGTTACTGTTCTGGAACAAGTCATCCCATTCCTTTCTGTAAGCAACATGTAAAAAAAAAAAAAGACTGTAAGATTGAAATAAACCACTCCACATACAGTAGATTCAAATGCAATATAACCCTCAAGGCCATCAGAATAATAAATACATTATTTGAGAGACCTGTATGTCTGAAATGTCGACTCAGTAGCACTATCTAGCGATCCTCCTGAAAATAAACAAAAAAAAAGACAAAATTACAGAAGAAACGTTTACCATGAAATTAGAAGTGATCATCTAAACAACACTGAAAATCAAATGTAATCACAAACCTGTATAAACTACAAATGTAGGCCTCCAAGATAACTGTGATCATTGCGAACTTTGAAATTCCAATGAAATATTGCCATTGAAGCATACGGGAATTTTATGGGACTAGAACAGAAATACTGTGAAATATGTATTTTATACATCCTTTCTGGTTTAGTAGTGTGCCATGCGAATGCTCCATAAACCCTAAGACCACATCTGGTGTGTGAATGTTAATGTATCCTTTTTGGTCACACATTAAAGTTAAAGCTTAAGTGAACAAGAAAATATATATTAAAAATATTATAAAATATTTTAAAATAAATGGGTTAAGTTTGTCAAAACAAACTTTGTTGACTTGAAATCTAGAGTTCTGGCAATCTAGCACGTCATTATTTTCACAAGCAAATGAGCTTGTGATTCACTGCAAATGCTTGCCAGAAGTTTGCAACTCTTCACCAGTTGTGGTAAACCTGCAGTAAACCTTTGGCAACAATGCATAATTTGCCACAAGTTTCCCCTCAAAGGTCATTTGCATGTGAAAATTATCAGTGGTGAATTCGCAGCAAGTTTGGAATAGATTTTTGTAAGGGCTGGCCTTACAGTTTAAAAAAAACATTTTAAAAGCTTGAAGTTTGAGGGTTTTACAGGCCCAATGGTTAGACAAATAGACTAAATGAATGTGAGATTAAAAAGACAGATATATCAGCTAAAAAAATTAAATAAAAACCCTATTAAAATAAATTGGAGAAATTGAAATGCTCAACCACGGAGCTCTGAACGTCCAATGTCAACGAATGTAGGAAGGAAGCCCTGTCTTACAGTTAAAATAGCCAATCACCTTTTAGATACAGACACCACCTGCCAATCAACTCTAGAATGCACATTATCTATAAAAGCCAGGAAAATTGCATTTTATAAAGTAATATGAGGTGAAGAATCGCAATTTATGATACCAGTTTTGTCAGATTTTATAGCCAATTTGAAATATGTTCTTAAGATCGTAATCTTGAACAACCGTTTTTGGTCTTTATCCATTCAAGTAGATAGGAGCTGCACTGGCATGACTGGAAATAGCCTCCCGAGAGCTTTCCAAAGATGGCCGTCAGTGAACTGACTTGCTAGAAAGACTTTGCCTGTTTCATGTGACGTCACTGTAAGACTTTGCTGCCATGTTTGTGACCAGTATTCCAAATACCTTCAATGCAGAGATTCTTTTAATTATTGAGATAACAACCATTGCGGTTCTATCTTAGGAGAGAGAATAATGGTCAACTAACGTGTTACGACAAGTCACCGTTTGCAAATACCTTACAATTGAATGAGCCGTAAAGTGACACCTACCTGTAGTAAAATAGTTCATGACGTCTCTTATAAAACATACATTTATTGTAATAAAGTCTACACATAGTTAATTCCAGAAGGATTCTTTATTGTAAAACATGTTGAAGATAATCGTAAATAGGAGTTTCCCACTTGAAGTTGCACATGAATGACCCCTCAAGTCGTAATGATGACTGGGAAAATTTTTGTTCACTTTCAAGTGGACTCGGATATATCATAATTACGAGTTCCGAGCACATGAATGACCCAGCGAAGTCTAGAAACTTGGAATTCTAGATTATACCAGAGTTGCTGAGATGGGAGGAGTCCTAAACTTTCAACATTGTGGAGAAGTGTAAAGTTTCTGTAGTGAACGACAGTTTTTGTTAATTTACTTAAATACAGTTCATTTTAGTGCTTGCCGTTTTGGTCCTATTCCTTTATGTATATCAGCAACTATTCTATGCATGTGGTACTCCCACATCCGATTTGAAAGTAATGCAGATACCAGAGTTTCTGAGATGGGAGGAGTCCAAAACATTCAACATGGTGGAGGAGAGTATGGTTTCTGTTTTGAATGACAGGTTTTATTAATTGATCTAAATACAGCTAATTGTTAAGGCTTGCAGTTATGGTGATATTCATTTTTGTATACCAGCAACCATTTGATGCATTTTGCACATTATTACACTGTGAAAATACCTTGTATTTGACCAAAATTCCATTATCTTCAGCAGGCTAACTGAGAAATATATATTATGCTGTCAAAATAAAAGTTCCTTAATAAATATGTATGAATTAACCTGGCATCCACCATGTTTCCTGTTCTTTCTGACAACAAATGACATACTCGTAATTACCAATTCAGAAGTGCGAAGTAGAATAATTCCAATAGCACATGAAGGCAGCATTAAAAGCAGCTGCTACATTCATACAGACGGGAACACCACAGACATTTTTTTTAATACCATGACTAAATCAGACCAGAAAACAACAAAAACATTTGTAACGTCTGAATGAGAGATGTTTACGGTGATGTGCAGGTGGGTGGGTGTACTCGCCATTCACACATCACACTTGCCAGCGTCGTACGGAGATGAATTGAGGATAAAATTTCTTTAAATGTCTGCCAAAAAGTTCAATTTGGTCATATTTGTGCAGTCTTCAGACCTGTTCCTGGGAATTGGCATGGATCAAAAAGCATTTTATAATGTTTTTGTTGATATAGTTTTTTGGGTGTTTTTCCATTTAACGACTATGTTTCCTCCTACTGATGGTCACAAATATGACGGCTGCAGGGAAAAGTGACAACACTGAAACAGGTCAATAGGATTTTGGGATTTTTTTTTATCACAGGTTAAAATTATTCTGATAAAAAATATCATCCAGGCGTAACTTAGAAAAGTCATAGCAACAGTCAGAAAATAGAGTCAGAAAAGTCTAAAGGTCTGTGCCTAAAGTTCCTATAAGTTATTTTATATCCCACAAAGCAATTACTATGCGTGCGTGATCTCATATTGTAAGCAATTTCTCTGTCAAGCACTTATATGGTTCTTAATGTTAATTAGTCCTGACAAATATCGAAAGGCTGACAGCATGTTTACTTACAATTCTCTAAAACTCACAGCTGTCACCCTCCAACTCCGTCTCTCCATTAACCTGGTTTATATTGGGCCAAAGCTGGGAAACTCTAAAGGTCTACATTAAATGTAAATGGGCCTCTTACTCACCTCTGTTTTTGTTGTAGTTCTGTAGAGGGTCATAACCAGTCTCTTGTTCGTCCTGCTGCAGCGGGTGTTGCGTTTCGAAATTTGGGTGCTGCATGTCCTGTGAAGCCAAAGACAAAAAGTCTTGATGAAAAGAGATGAAGGACTGAAGCAACAACAGAAGAAACCAGCGAAGAGAGACAGGAACTCTAACCCACTAACTGAAAGGCGAATGCTTTATTAGGCTATATGTTTAAGTGAATCTAAACAGGTAACCTGTGGATACTCACTGTTAGACTTGCCTGGTTCTCCTCATAGGTCTGATCACAGTGGAGACAACAGTCCACTAACCATTAATCTGACAAAAACAACAAATGAATTATTTCACAGTATTCACAGAGACATACTATAACCTATAATTATAGTAATTAAATTTGTGTTTTTTTGCTTCAGGTGAACCATGTTTAAGTTTTACACCATGTCCAAGTTCTCCCAAAAAGGTTCAATGTGTCAAGTTTCCATCAAGTAATATGTCTGTTCACAATGAAACAGAAAATACTGCATCAGAATATACTAAATATGACCTCACGGACAACCATATTCATGTTGTACATATTCTGTTTTCTTGGATTAATGTTAAAATTAGTCATTTTATTGGACAGCAAATTGTAGCTAAAGGAAGATTCCGGGTTTAATACAAGTTGACCTCAATCAACAGCATTTGTGGCATAAAGTTGACAACCACAAAAAATAATTCTGACCTCTTTTCTAAAAAAATAAAATCCTGCCTTTAAACCCTAAAATTGGCCCCAATCCCTTCTATTGAAAGTGCCTACATTTTCACTTTTTTAAAAGAAAAGGAAGGATGAGTAAAAGGATGGAGTTAAAAATTAGCATACTACAACCACAGGATGATTTATTAGGATCATTTCCTCAAGACTATTATGCACAAATCTAGAGGTGTGTCTCAAATCGCACATGTCTGCACTATCCAACAGCATTTTGTAGTGTAAGCAGTGCAAGTAGTATGTTTGTACTGAAAATGCAACAAAAAGAAGTATACTACTTGTACCCAGATGATGTACTTCGATCGAAAAAAGAAGAAAAAGTCTGGAATGTTGGACACTTGATGCACTCAATGGTCATGGCTTGTCCTTTTTAACAGAAGTTAATGCTGGCCAGACAACAGTTGTAAATAATTGTGTACGTCCACTAGCAAAACATTTGTGAAGACAGCACCTTACAAATGTAAGTTCAATGCTTTACCATCAACCCATGCTGTGTGAATACATACATTATTTGAGACACAAGTGTTGAACTGAGTTTGGCTAACACGCTAAAGCTAGCGGCAATGCATTGTGGTTGTGTTTCCCAAAAGCGTCGCAGGCTTAAGCTAATCTTAGAGACCATTGGTGCCAATGGTATATACTTTGGCTGACGATGCTATTGGGAAATGCAGCCTGTATGCATTTCAAATGTACCTCATTTACCTCAAACACAGTGAGTGCTCCTGTGTATTAAAAAAACAAAACATTAGTACTACACTTTGAAAATTGAGTACAAAGTGTATATTGTTAGCGCATAGTGTGCGTCATTTGGGACACAGCTTAGCAGTCATTTACCTGTAAAACCAGCCATGCTAACATAGGTGCGCGCACACATGCCTAATCATGTGCAAAATATGCAAACACAATCTTGACTAGAATAAAAAGGCTAACAAAGGGCTCTCATTTGACCCGTTTAATATGTGAGATGATTGTTCCTCTGCTCTGATTGTGTGAAAGAAAACACACTGGCAGTGCCAAGCACTGTTTGGAATTGATTCATAGGCAAAAAGGACAACAACAACAATGCAAGTCTCACAAAAGAAAGCCAGACAACTATAATATGACCGTATTATGGAAAACCAGCCAGCCTGTCCATTGTTTTCTATTTTAAGCCTAAACCAATTTTGTTCTTTTTTTAATAAGGTTGTTTTTTGTCGTCAACACAAACACAAATAAATTCAAGCCAATGTCCTTTATTAATTATGCAGATAAACTAATAAACACTGATCTAATATCTCAGCACACCAACACAGCCCATGCAGCACATACATAATAAATGACAGTGGTTTATTGGCAATCTTTGTAACTCGCAAAATGTCCTTTGGAGGTGGGGTGACAGTGGCACCACAACAACATACAATGCCAATCCCTATAGGTTTTAAGTGAACAAAATTATCCAAATAAATGATAAGAATTACAAACTGTTATGTCTGAAGTATTACCAACCGTTACCATTTTTTTAATCCACTTGAATACTGAAACAACCAGCCTGATTACATTTGTTACAGTGTTCTCAGGATCCTTTGCGGTGAAGTACAGTGAAGAAAATTAACATAATGCCCCAGAGACAACTAGATGAATGATTAAGTCAAACCACACATATATAAATAATTAAATTAAGCTAAATAAAACAATAATAGGAATTCAACACACAGATCATCACAAAAAATATATATTATGATGTAAAAACAAGTAAAAATATAAAAATAAATAGCCTTCTATAACTAGCTAGTAACTTTATGGTCAAATGTGGAAGTATGAAGTTTCACTATGTACCTGAACTATTTGGTTGGTTTAGGATAAAACCTTTGTTTACTGTTCAGCCTGTTTTACGATAGATACACTGCATCTACTGCTACAGCTTCAGGCTAACGGCAGCACTGATGCAATCACTCCTAAAATAAATCCTTGCATATTTGATTCCACACAGCATGTATGCATTAACCGCTGAATCAAATAATTGTGGTGGTGGTAGAAATTACTCAGATTCAGATGCAGGACCAACTTTCAGTGATTGTGCATCCATACAGACACACTTATGCATACATACATAACCAATGATAAAATCCTGATTGGAAATAGCCATGAGAACAGAGAGGATCATCCATTACATCACAGAAAGATCATCAGTTTTTATATTCTGTTGTCACCCTGACATCTGGCTGCAGGTTTTCAGTGGAATGTCCAGCTGGGGGCGCCAGAAGCGAGTAAAATGGTGTCATGTTCAGACGAGGTTTTAAGGTGAATTTTAGATGTATGTTTTTAAAACATACCTCCCTAATGTAAAACTCTTGCCTGAACCTAACCAAGTGTTTTGAAATATAAACTAGATGTTAAACAAATATATCCTTACCTTATCAATGCCTTCATTAGTGTTTTCAAATGCAGAAGCAAAATGAAAAAATTACATTTTCTGAACCAACCACATAATTTCGTGCCGCTTCTAGAATGGCCCATATTAGCTTGTAGTCCCGCAGCTAATTAATACAATAGTCTCTAATACAAGCATTAAAATGTACCATTTTTAAAAAAAAATGCATTAGAGTAAGTGTATCGATATCATAAAATAACAGGGTCTGAGTAACAGAGATAACAATAAGTATTCATTAAGTCAAAATCAACCATTAATGTCATGATTTGAGTGAAAGTGAATAAAACAGTTGTTGTAGCACCTCTGTTCATTTCACCTGGAAACTACAGGGAATTGTACCTGGAGATACATATAACAAGTATTGTATATAGAAAAAATTATTATGTAAAGTCACGTTTTCATTATGAGACCAGGCTTCGCAAGTGTGCTCCCTACCTGCTTTCTGATAGCTAAAAAGAGAAAAAAAAAAAAAAAAAAAAAAAAAAAAATCACTAAACTCTAGTAGATATCCATAAGTGATTTGTGTTCTGTGTTCATAGTAGAATCAAGCATGCATCTGTTTCTCCAACAGGAGAGTGTGACTAAGGCCTAGTGAGGTGAATTGTCAGGCAAGGCCTGGACTAAGGAGAATTATCCATAATGTTTATTGTGCTTATTTCAGATTACAGATTGAACTGTAGTTATCTTATAAAGAGAATGCATGTATAAGAAAGATAACGAAATGAGGAACTGAAAAACTACTGCAGAGAATTACTGAAACAGAAACCTGTGCGAAAGCAGAATAAGGCAACAAAACAAACATGCCTTTCCGAAATAATCTCACAACAGCAACAAGGTGAAATAGCCATTTAAAGAATGACAAATGCAAATAGAAATCTAATTTAGACTATTAAAATTCACTAAATAATCCGCTGAACATTTAAAGAGTTTCATCAGATAGAAAATAGCTCAGAAAAGCTACATTTCAGTAACTATGTTTCCATACAAGTTGCAAATTCAATGCATACAAAATACATAATATTGTAAAGTGCGAATAAAGCTGCCTTTCCATCCCATGTGTTCAAAAGTACAAATCATCACTTCCAAAATCATGGTTAGTCCAGATATTAATGAATTATTCGGTCACATACATTTTTAAATAAATAACAACAATTAATAAAATAGGAGTAAATTAAATAATAATAAATTAAATAGGAGTTTATTCAGTGAATGTGTTTCCATCATTGTTTATGTGCATTTCTTCTTATCGAATACAATTTTTTATCCACCTCAATTGAACATATACATTTTTTATGTGCATTTTGGAGGTTTTATTCACATCTTGGTGTTTTCATCCAGCAGTTTTTTTAGCAATATTGCAAAAAGCACATAAAAATACATGGATGGAAGCCCAGCTTATTAAGTGTGTGGATGTAGCACACAGTAGCAGAAACCCGATGAGGAGAGTTACAGAAGCTGGCTAGGCCTAAACCTGTTAAACACACTCACATGCCTTCACTTCATCAGCCAATTAGAGAGCAGGACTCCTGCACCAATCACATGACTCCCTGGAATTCTAAAAGCTTACTGTGTGAACTCAAAAATCCAGCATTATGAAACACTGTACGTTAGTGCAGTTAACTGCTTAGTCACAATAATACAGGAGTACTAAATTAACAATAGCATGTGCACACATGTCCCAAAATCAAACATACATCATATACCGTAGATGCAACTGCACATAAAGACAACCTCATACACACGCACCCTCAAACAAGTTTCTATATCATCGTGGATGAATTTCTGTTTTTAAACAACTTCAACATTCCCGAATTCTTCCAAATCATAGAACTTAAGTGTTTTCTACTATTACTGAGCTTTAAAAAGTTACTATTCATTGTTGCACACGTTGAGATTAATCTAGCAAGCTTTCTCCAAACATAAATCGACTAAACCTCATGAGGTAATTGAAATCGGACATGGTTTGTATACATTAGACACTCCAGCAGGACAGATGCCGAATTCTTATATCACCGAGTGTGTGTGAATGTGTGCTAGGGGCTGATCTTGTGATGGCAGTGCAAGTTATTTTCTGTTATTCACACTCTGAGCCCTCAGATCCAAATCTAACTGTATGGTCTTCTCTAAAGATCATGCTGTCCAACTTCCCAAGTAAGATCGTAATGTCAAAACATTTCACTAAAAACATAAAAGGGTGCAGAACCATTAAAAGGCACCAAAAAAAAAAAGAAAAAAACTTTGCTGCAAATGTGAAAGTTGCCTCATCAGAACTAAGGATGCATGACATATCAGTATTGGCCAATCTTAGTAGTCTTTTAAGTTATACCTTTATTATGATGTTTCGATAACTAATTTTACTTCATGGATATTTGTGTTTAATGCGGAACAGTGTAGATTTACAATCTTGGATATCATATCAGTTATCGACCGTAGTAACGAGAGAGAGAGAGAGAGAGAGAGAGAGAGAGAGAGAGAGAGAGAGAGAGAGAAAATCAGCAAAAATGCAATCCCTGCATCAGAACTCGAAGTAGAGAAATGTGCATCACAAATGTAACTTTTTCTTCCCTAAAGTCATGCGATACAATTATGAAAAAGAAAGGAGTGTTTGTGTTTAACATTATGAAAATACATCATATTTGATAAAAGTAGAATACTTATTGATGAATATTCTGAGCGTAAAGGCCTTATGGGTCTGGCAGCTCCACACTTCCGATATGAATCCTTACATCACATTTCACACTTGACGTCGCTAGATTCAGATTTGAAGAGCACGCCGATAGTCGTAAAATGCAGTCTTATTTCAGTAAAGGGGAAACTGCCGCATATTTTTACCTGCAAAGCTTCAAGCGAGTCTGCCCATTCTGTGCCAAGCTGTCTGCATGTAAACACGCTCGCGCGAGTCAGGCGGATGTGCCGCTGAACAGCTGATCAATCACGTGACCCCGGACGGGAAGCCCAGCCGCGCGAGCCAATAAAGACAACAGGCGCGGGAATGATGCAGAGGATGGGGGAGATATTACCCTTTTAATACAAGAAGTGAAGTGATAGCGTACATTCTAGAGAGGTAAAAACCTACGGTAAACCCGTACTTTTGTGGTGAAATGTTAGTTTCCCCCCCAAAAAAGTATTGCGGGGGTAAATGGTACATTGGTGGTATAATGATACTGAATAAGGGGCGTAGATTCCAGGGGGTGTGGGGGAGAGGTGCCCCCTGGAAAAAGCAAGTACAACCCCCCCCCCCCCCGATTATTTATACCATGATCAATGGAAATATCTAAATGCTTCATGCTTTTACCATGGTTCAATGTCCAAAAACAAGATAATACTATAGTACGTTTTGTGATGACCAAAAACCAGAGGGTCAACTATTAACAGTGCTTCAAGGTAATCAAAGAATGGCACTTGATATCAGGGCCGTAGCAAAGTATTCTGTGCCCCCTGACTATATTTGTTCAAAAACATGGCAAAACTAGTATTTTTTGTTGGTGTTCCCTGTATGATAAACAAAGAAATGGCCGTCGATCAACAGTTAAGATTCCTTATAACAATTAGATTTTATAAAAACATTGTTATGAATCTCTTATAAGATTTTATCCATCATAGAAGATCAATTAGCATTATATTTTTAGGTACCTATCCTTCTTTTCAGGGCCACAATTTAGCAACCAAATTGGCCCGGTTGCTAGTGAAGGAAGTGTCACATGGGGGTAACCTCCTCGTGGTCACGATTAGGGGTTCTCGCTCTCAATGGGGCACGTGTTAAGTTGTGTGTGGATCGCAGAGAATAGCATGATCGCCTCCACATGCTGCGAGTCTCTGTGATGTCATGCACAATAAGCCACGCGATAAGATGCGCAGAATGACGGTCTCAGAAGCGGAAGCAACTAAGACTTGTCCTCCACCTGAATTGAGGGGAGTAACCACACCACCACTAGGACCTACTTCGTAGTGAGAATTGGGCATTCCAAATTGGGGAGAAAAGGGGGAAAAAAAATATTTAAAAAAATGAAAGAGCATCTCCTAGTGAGTGTATTTTTTTTAACTCAATATGAGATTGTAAGACCTGTGTGTATGCCAGGGTCAGAAATGAAGGGTGGCTCAGGTCAAAAAGGCCACCGAAAGTGTCAAAATGACCCCATAATTAAACATTTTGGGGCAAAAAATGCCCTCGTAATAAATTCATCTGTTTTTATTTATACTTTTATCTGATAAAGGTCTTAATATTCTATTTTGAGCCTAGTAATGCATTTAATTTTTTGTAATGTTAATGAACTGGTTAAATTTATGCATTTAACCTAAAATTATGACAGAGTATAATTTTTACTGTAGTTAGAAGAAAAAAAAAAACTCTCATAAAAGATAGAAAATGCCCCTGAGAATCAAATGCAGGGGGCAAACATTGCCCTTTAATTGTAATGTCAATATCTGACACTGGTGTCGTGTATCCACATGGAAAATATAACCTCTACATAAGCGTCAGTTCAGTAAAACAGCTCTAAATATAATGAACAATAAAACAGTACAGCTTTATTGAAATTCTGTAGTGCATCATCTAAAGAACATGTATAGAAAGAGAACTATTGAAAGTGCTGTTTCTATTGTGTTTCATCTAATACACAATAATGTAGTAATGTGATGTTCATTTCTCAACAGATATAATATGTCCCACAGTCTCTGGCAACAGCATTTGTAATAGAAAATACTGCTTGGCTGTTTTCAACACTGTTAATACTGAACATAATCTCCTGCATATTGTGAGACTAAGGATTTTAACAGAAATAAGAGACAAACATGAAATAATACTCTAAAATACCAAACTATTTTCATTTAGGGGTTTAAATATTTTCTCTGACATTGATGCATCATGCCATCTGACATTTGGTCACAATTTGGTTTGGTGCGATCGGATTATTTTGCTACTTTTTATTATTATTTTCGAAAACATAATGAAGACACAAATGTAACTGGAAGGACAATGAACAAAGTCTACACAGAAAATGTATCTGTATATAGTGGATTTTTACAACCGAAAATATCTCAAGAATTGTATTTTGGGTGAGAAAAATCCTTTAATCAATATGTTGAATTTTCATTGTCAGGTTGATTCCTTTTTACACCCCTAAAATACAGAACAGTTATGTTTCATTTATGTTTCCGTGGCATTTCCACTGTGAAATCTGCATTCCAGTTCTTAGCGAGACAATACACCTTGTGCATCAAGGCACAGTCATAAATAGGCTACAATTGGATCCACTGCTGTCCATTTGTCTAAATGGGATTTAAAATGTATTTTTTAGGAGTTTATGAAGTGGCAATGGACAGGGCTATCATCATACTCCTCCTTACATGGGAGCTCCTCTTTTTTAATAGTATTGATCAGGCGAGTCTGTGTAGATGCACTCTGCTCTACCACACCAATGTCTTGTTTCTCTGTCCTCTCATAGTTCTCCTTTGTATACCTGCATTCTACATCTTCCTCCATGTAATCATCTTCCCTTTCTTCTTCTCGTCGGTCCATTCTCTTGTACTTATCATCTGGATGATGCCAGTTGTGACCATCAAAAAAGCTGAGAACAGTCTCTTTATCCATACCTAGTTGAGCAGATAGTGTATGAATTGCCTCTTGGTCTGGATGTAGTCCCACTTCATTAATGAAGCTCTGCATGATCGCGTGGGCTTCTGGTGGTAAAAACGTGCCTCCCAGACTTGGACATATCAGAGTTGTCTCTCTACCAGTGGTGAGTTGGGGCTGTGGGAAAGGTTGATGGTGCAATGGATTATTCTGTAGTTGCTTTATAAGCCCCACATGTTGTGGTATCACCTTCAGAAAGATAAACAAATTAGGCAAATAACTGATGCACTTAAGGGATAGTTCACCCAAAAATGAAAATTCTCTCATCTATTACTCACCCTGACTTTTTCCCATGGAACACAAAAGGCAGTGTTAGGGATTGAAAACCTCAGTAACCATTAACTACTATTGTATGGAAAAAAGATGCAATTAAAGTGATTGGTGACTAAATTTGGCTCTACACTAGCTTATTTTTCCAATGATTTTCAGGTGTTAGCTTCATTATCATAATCGCTGGCCAGGCAGAGGGAGACAAAGCGCCCATTGGCACCTCTCAGAAGCAATTGCTTTAGACTCCCAGCTGAGGTAATACATTAAAACACTGAAAATACACATCCAGCTTTCTTGAAATTAATACTGGCTGTGAGTGAGGTGGGAAAATGCCACAAAGGCAGTGACCAATGAGTGCAGTTCATTGGTAAAGTTTTTTTTTTGCCGGAGGACAGAAGCTATTTTTTCTGCAGAAAATGCATGGTGTCTGGAAAGTGCTCGTGGACTGTGCATTTGGAGAAGTTTATTGCTCTTTGGAGTCTGCACATATGTTTGTATGACATCTCATATCATGATGGACCATTAAAATAAAAAATGTGGTTGGAGATCACTGCCAAACTCCATGGTAAGGAACCGTTTAAATATACAATAACGATTATGAATAGCCAAGCTGTAATATTTCCCCCCCCCAATTTGAAATGCCAAATTCCCAATGCACTCAAAGTCCTTGTGATGGCACAGTGATTCACCACAATCCTGGTGGCGGAGGACAATGTCAGTTGCCTCCACATCGGCCTGTTGGGCACATTACAGTGGAGACGTAGCTCGTGTGGAGGCCCACGCTATTCTCTGCGGCATCCACGCACAACTCGCCACGCACCCCACTGAGGGAGAACCACACATTATAGTGACCATGAGGAGATTTCTCCATGTGACTCTACCCTCCCTAGCAACCAGGCAAATTTAGGTGCTTGGGAGACCAGGCTGGAGTCACTCAGCACACCCTGGATTCAAACTCGCGACTGCAGGTATGGTAGTCAGCGTCAATAATTGCTGAACTACCCAGGCCCCCAGCTAGGTTGTAATTAATATTTATACTACTGCTGTAGTGATAAGGCAGAGAAAGTCAAATTCAGTCGTTAAGGGTGACACATTCCCTCCATTTTTAATCCGTAAAAGTGACGGACTCACTGACTAGAATGGCAAGATTGGTGAAAACAGTCATTAAGTGTGACATCCCCAACCCAATTCGAGTTTTTCTGAGTCTGCTAGTGTAGAATCAGCTTTAGGCTGTACAAGGAAGAAAGTCATACAGGTTTGGAACAGCATGAGGGTTGACAGAATCTATATTTTAGGGGAACTATCCCTTAAATAAAAAAAGTAGGTTTTCAGTAGTTGGTTGTATATAAACTCAGCAAAAAAAGAAATGTCATCTCACATTCAACTGCTTTTAATTTCAGCAGACTTAACATGTGTAAATATTTGTATGAGCATAAAAAGATTCAACAACTAAGACATAAACTGAATAAGTTTCACTGACATGTGACTGCCAGAAATGGAATAATGTGTCCCTGAACAAAGGGGGGTCAAAATCAAAAGTAACAGTCAGTATCTGGTGTGGCCACCAGCTGCATTAAGTACTTCAGTGCATCTCCTCCTCGTGGACTGCAACAGATTTACCAGTTCTTGCTGTGAGATGTTACCCCACTCTTCTATCAAGGCACCTGCAAGTTCCCAGACATTTCTGGGGGGAATGGCCTTAGCCCTCACCCTCCAATCTAACAGGTCCCAAATGTGCTCAATGGGATTGAGTTCCCGGCTCTTTGCTGGCCATGGCAGAACACTGACATTTCTGTCTTGCAGGAAATCACACACAGAACAAGCAAGATGACTGGTGGCATTGTCATGCTGGAGGGTCTTGTCAGGATGAGCCTGCATGAAGGGTACCACATGACGCACAGCGTTGAGATTGCCTAGAATGACAACAAGCTCAGTCCGATGATGCTGTGACACACCACCCCAGACCATGATGGACCCTCCACCTCCAAAATCGATCAGACAGAACTGGCAATTTGGATGTACAGATCCTGTGCAGGTGTTGTTACACATGGTCTGCCACTGCGAGGATGATCAGCTGTCCTTCTTGTCTTCCTGTAGTGCTGTCATAGGTGTCTCACAGTACGGACATTGCAATTTATTGCCCTGGCCACATCTGCAGTCCTCATGCCTCCATGCAGCATGCCTAAGGCACATTCACACAGATGAGCAGGGACCCTGGGCATCTTTCTTTTGGTGTTTTTCAGAGTCAGTAGAAAGGTCTCTTTAATGTCCTAAGTTTTATAACAGTGACCTTAATTGCCTACCGTCTGTAAGCTGTTAGTATCTTAACAACTGTTCCACAGGTGCAGGTTCATTAATTGTTTATGGTTCATCGAACAAGCATAGAAAACATTGTTTAAACCCTTTACAATAAAGATCTGTAAAGTTATTTGGATCTTTACAAAATTTTCTTTAAAATACAGTGTCCTGAAAAAGAGAGGTTTCTTTGTTTTGCTGAGTTTATTACGGGTATATTATAACATACAAGAATAAAACTGTGTGTGTGAGCACTTACTTGCAGTGTTTCAAGCAGTGGTCTTGTGTGTATTTCTGGATGTAGTGTCTGCCCTGTATTGTTTTCTTGGTTATATACAACATCTCGCTCTGATTGACTGAGATTTAGGAACCGACGTATCAAAGTAAGATTTTCCCACAAGGTACGATTGTGAGGAGATGGCTCCTCCCTCCAGCGCAGCAGCTCACACAGCCAGCCCTAACACACACACACACACACACGTGTAAATGCATATTTATAGCGAGTCATTTTCATAATTATTATATTTAAGAATATTTTTTCCAAAAATAAAACCAAGCCAAAAATTATGAGGTTTAAAAAAAAATGACTACTATGACTACTAAAAATTACTAACATGAACCATGGTTAGGGCTTCACAATTAATCTGAAAAATAATTGAGATTTCAATATATAATCTTGAAAAGTGTCAATTACTGCATTCCATTTAGGTGCACTCCCATTGTGCCAAAATGAGCTATTTACAAACATATTTTTTTTGGCCACTGTGTACAATGCAAATCAGAGCCATTTAAATTAGTCTAAAGACGTATCAGTAATGCTCACTATCTAAATTATACTGTATATAATTTATTCCAAATATGAATAACACTTTGTTCTTCATGCAATTAAAATAATCATGCAATTCAGGAACACAATTCTCAGCTTTTTTGAATGTAAAGACCACAAAGAATGTGGCAAGCATCTGCACCAAACAAAATAAGTATTTTAATGTAATACTATAAATCTAAATTAATAAATTACAATAACAATAGCAAAGGAAATAATCGGCAATTATGATTTTCGTCATAATCGTGAAGCCTTAACCGTGGTACTACCATATTTTTTTGGGCATGGTTCAATGGTAATACCATAGTTTTTGGACATGTGTCATGATAATAATTTGTTTTTTAGGGCATGCACCATGGTATAATAATAATAATAATAATAATAACCTTTATTTTCTATAGCGCCTTTAAATGTGCATCTCAAAGCGCTGTACAAAAACAATTAAAATTGCAAAGATTCAACACACAAAGAGGCATAATACACAATAAAAAAATAAAATAACCATAAAAGACAATAAATCAATTAAAAGCTAACCTAAAAAAATGAGTTTTAAGCTGAGATTTAAAAATTCCAAAAGATTTGGCTTGCCTGATCTCAATCGGTAGAGAGTTCCAAAGTTTTGGAGCTAATGAAGAAAAAGCCCTATCTCCCATTAATCTCAAACGGGTTGAGGGAACAGTTAAAAGACCAGTATCCGAAGAACGAAGATCACGTTTTGGAGTATATGGAGTTAAAATCTTGGTCAAATATTGAGGTGCCAAATCATGCAGTGCCTTGTAAGTAAGCATCAAAATTTTGAAATCCACCCTAAACCTAATGGGAAGCCAGTGCAAAGACTCCAAAACGGGAGTAATATGAAGGTATTCTTTGAATATCCTTGGAGCCGTGGTATCAAAGCACCATGGCATTACCATCTGATGCCATCACTGTATAATAGTACAACACCACCACAGTCCTTCTTTGTAAAGGTTGTAGAAAGTTTTAAAGGTGTATTAGATTACTTAAGAATGTTTGCATGCACACATACTTGGCTTTTGGCTGCCGAAACTTTCGCGAACAAAGCCTGTGACACTTTGGCCCGTCTCATTTCCTGCTGTATTTCATCATAGATGCCAGAGTTTATGCTGTAATCATCAGATTCCACTTTCACAACAATGTCCTTGGAAACAGGTGACAGTTTTGCCTGTGGATAGAAAATATATTTTCATTATGACCTGATTTTGACTTTTTTGCACATAAGAATATATTTTCTTATTAGACATAAGAACCTATCTATTTAAATGACAATGAACCTGAATGGGCAGAGGCGAGCAGGTGCTTGTGCTGTTGAGGTTGCGCTCTCTTTTCTCCAGGTAAATTGAGTCTCTCTGACTCTCTGGCAGTTGTAGGAAGGCCTGCATGGCCCTAAGGTTCACTAAAAGAGATTGAGATGCGCACCGTGGGTCCTCTTCCTTACGCAAGATCTCAGACAGCAGACCCTAAAATTTACATAAACACAATTACAAATATAGCTTGGGATAGACATATTAATATCTACACAACATTTAGGAAGTCAAATACAGGTCAGGTCTCTTTGGCCATTTTCAAAATGGAATAACAGTGTAATAATGGTACACAGAATATACTGTAAACTGTATACCATTTTATATGTATGATAAAAATATGTATAAAATTTACATTTAGTGCATTTAGCATGTAAATGCTTCTAAAAGAAAAATTCTACTACATAAAATCCCAACATGTTACCTGAGTTCTATTAATGGCTACTCGTGCAAACACTGCTTGGGAAACTCCCGCCCTCTTCAACTCCTCACGCACCAAATGGTAGATTTCAGGTGACACATCAGAGACAGGGGAGGAACCTCGAGCTACTGTTGGTGGTGACACATTGCATTTGGGTGGAGTCCTTAGTGCCACAGGATGAGCACCGTGTGAGTGCGTGTGAGCATGTGTAAGAAGTTGAGACATGGCATGCTGCTGTGATAGGAGCTGAGCCATCACCAAACCAGGCATTCCAGCTTGCATCTGAACAATACCATGTGGCTCCGCCCCTGTATCTTCCATTGTTTGCTGGTATATGGTGGGTTGACTGGAGGATGAGGGTTGGTTGCAATGCCTGTCCATCTCACCTGCAGGGAGGTAAAAATCTTCAGTAGCTCAGCATCCATATTAAACCTTAATCATTCATATTATATTAGTGTTGCACAGCTATCCTCTGCATATTTACAGTGGGAGTTTTGATGTTCTTCAACCACAAAAGACCAAATTTCTATCTATCCACAATTGCAATCTAAATTATTCACCCCCCTCCCCCCATCCTGTAAAAAGGATTTACAAAAGGTAAGCTTTTCTGACGACCCAGAATTTTTAAAGATTACATCTATATCAGTTGAGTGACAAAGTCATAGTGTGAATATATAACCTAATATTTCTAAATAGCAGTATTTTTTTATTTTTTTTAAATACATGTCATAATAATTCAACCCCTATTGGATGTAGTCGTTTCTTAAATATGTAAGACAACTTATTTAAGTTGTGTTGAAAGCAAACATGTATTTCTATGCAAAAAAAAATGAAATGATAAATAGGCTGTCACAAAAGCTAATAGAGGAGATTATTTAATTACACAAGACCATGGTTAAAAGTACATTTCCAAGGCAATTCAATTTCCAATAGATATAGTTGGGAGCATCATTCATACATTTTTAAAATATGGTACAACAGCAACCTTCTTGGATGTGGAAGAAAGCAAAACTTCACCAGGGGAAATGTTGACTTGAATATTCAAGAAGGCATTTGGAAAGACCTGTGGAGTCCTGGAAGAAGGTCTTAAGGATGTATAGCACTATCCTGAAAATGAGTTTTAGACAAATGGATCAGCAGTATGTCTGGAGTAAGATAGGCAAGTTGATGACAAGAAAAACACCATGCCAAGCATGGATGTGGGTCAGTCCTGTTACGGGGGTGATTTGCGGCTGCAGTAAATGGCTATCCTGACAATGTGACTGACGCTGTGGATTCTTTCAGGTATCAAATGTGATGCCTTCAGTGTGAAAATTGAAGCTTGTGATCACTGGAATTTTCAGCAAGGCAATAACACCAAGGATACATCCAAGTTGTCCAAAATCTGGTTCAGGGATGGATCGTGGTATGTCCTTGAATGGCCCTTTCAGTCCATCATTAAAATCCTGTTAAAAATCTTTGTTGGGATTTCAAGGAAGTAGTGAGCTTGAAGCTTTTGCTTGTGAGAAATGTGTAAAGATTCCAATAGAGAGGTGTCTGAAGACTGAGAACACTTACCTGAAACATTTCTTTGATGATATTAGGGGAAAGGATGCCCCTCAAATTATTGACTTTGGTGGTTGAATATATCTGACATGACATTTGTGGAGAGAATTACTTGTAAACTGAACACTTCTCAAAATCACTCAAATGGGTATTAAAAACGTTTTAACAGAGGTTTTAGCTGATATGTTTTAATTCACATCACCAGAATGTATTGCTGGTCAGGGGGAGTTGAATAATTTTGAATGCAAATCAAATCAATCTATCGCCAGGCCAAATGTAACCTTTTTAAGATTCATTTTTTCAAATACAAGACTAAATCAGTTATACGTGTTCAAAAAGCAAAGCACTGAGAACTGTAAGTGTATGCATGTATATGGAGTTTTGGAGACATACAGTATATTGCTACTCACCCATCATAGCTTTAGCCTTTTTGTGGTGTTTGTACCACTGGCCGAACTCCTGACATCTTGCATCAGAGATGCTGGTGTAGTAAGTGCCATTTACCACTGACGAAATTGTGCTCTTTAAAAGAAACATTATAGAAAAATTATTGAATGGTTAATTAATATAGGCTTGTAAAAATTTTGACTTTGGCTATCATTTGCTTTTCTTGTCACAGGAATTTATTAATTAGATGGAGCATACTGAATTATGCCTTTAAGTGTGCATTGGAGCCAACGAAAAGTGTGCAGAATGTTAGGATGTGCTAGAAGTTTTGTCTCCTTGCAAAACAGATTTAATTGCTAGATCACCAATCTTAATGAAAGGCTGTTTTCATCAATGGAGAGAGCTACTAATGGGGCTTTTCCATTGTACAGTACAACACGACTCAACTCTGCTTGCTTTTTGGGTTCCAAGCGAGCCAAGGCGATACTAAATGTGATGTCAAAATCCTGCAGATCACTGATTGGTCAAGGAGAATCGTCAATATCAGCATCACTGGATTTTGGACACGTGACATCAACCCCCTAGTTTTAAAGTTAGAAGTGGCTGTGTGCAAAACTATGGCGTGTTCAATAAATGAGGTGCAGACGTTCCACTCGTTAGCGATGAGAGAAACGAAAAAGTCTCTCAGCTGTTGGCCGCACACGGCTACCACCGGCCTAGCAACAGTGTAGGGAAAAGTTAAAAACACTTAAAAGTGACTACAGAACCATCAAGGAAAAGTGGAAGTAATAGACCAAATGGATGCCATCTAAACTGGCGAGCAATGGGAGGGAGAGTGCCCTGGACTGGCATGGATCCACGATGGAGGATGGTATGTTTTGTTGCGTTAACTCTATGCTCTGCTTGAAAGCTTCACTTTATTTAGTTGACCAGCTACTGGAAACCTTGCTTCTAAAACAACCAGGCCAATTTAACAGTTACACTTGTGTAAAATCACCATGCAACAACTGCTTTATGCAGCACAATGAGTTAGTAGCTAACAGCTAGCGGTTGTGTTATTGTTTTGGTCAGTTTGTGTCATGTTTAAAATGATGCCATGGCAGTAGAAGTGGCGCAACTATGACGATCAGCCTATAATCCGCAGTGGAAATGCAAGCTCCGAAAAGTAAAGCAAGTAGAGTTGAGGTGAGTCGAACCGTAATGTGCAGTGGAAACCTGCCATAACTGTAATGTGCTTGAATTATAAAGGGTTATTTCACAATTGGTTGGATTGCTTGTACCGAACCAGATTTATTTAACCCCCCCCCCCCCGGTCTCTGTTCACATCGTATAATTTGGGTCCAAACCACGGTCCTGTTGCATCATCAACATGTGTACAAGTGATAGCTGTTTACCCTTGTAACTAGATAACTCAAAAAGACAAGTTTTCAATTCTTTGGGTTTACCACCAAAACTTGCATTGAACTTGTGTTTGTCAGCCACCACTGATGGATTGTATTTGCAATGATATGATGCATTTGTCTGCGAGCCCATGGATACATCGCATCAGATGTGAAGAATGTGAGCTGCTCTCTGAAGGGGATATATTTGAAGACAAGCTGTAAATGAGAAGGGCATTATACCATAATAATTGCAATCGGGAGACTGCAAAGATGTGGATTATCCGTCATCACAAGCAGTTCACTTCAACGATTTGGTATGATTGCATTCATATCAGCAGCTAAACCTATTAGAGTTCACATGAACCGTTTTTTCAGGACCGGAAGTGCACTTAAATTCGGAAAACAGCATTCACATCATCCAAACGAACAAAATTTTGATGTCATTGAACCCAGTTGCACACCAAAAGTGGCAGTGTGAAAGCACCTTTACATGTTTTGTAGGTAGTATAATGTTGTATGGATGGTGTATTGTGAATAATTACATAAGTGTATTTAAAGTATCTGTGTATGTATTATATTTTGTGAAAGTGTGTTTCTACCTGTGATAGCGGACACTCTTCAGCCAGTGAGCTCTGATTCATCTCTTTCAGCAGCTCCTTTAGGGCATTTCTCAAAATGGAATGAGTCCACTGCTCAGCAGGCAAGTCCTCCAATTTAGAAACACTAAGAGACAGAGAGAGAAGAGAGAGAGTGAGTCGGTGAGAGACAAACAGAGACAATCATTAATAAATTCCAATGTGGGACATTAATCACAAATAATAATAATTTCACTAATAGCTACATATTAAGTATTTATGCTCAAAACTTTAATACCTATAATTTAAGTCATTAAAAATAATGATCGATCACAAATAATCCTTACTCATGAAACAGAACAAAAAAGCACGCTGTGAAAAATGTGAAACATAGAATTAGTGTGCATGCATGTTGTACCTGTTTAGTTTTATTCTAAAGGTGATGATATGATAAAGGTCTTGAAGCATGTCTCCTACTGTTGCATCTGTATTGTCAGTCACAGTGGACAGGGCTACAGGGTTCCAGTGACCAACTTGAACTTGACCTAATGCAGACATATACATAAAAGACAGCATGCATAACTAGAATGTACATTTCCTGAAGAAAATGTGAGTGGTGCTTGCCCTGGCAAAATTTCTTACCTCAATGTCCCACCTACTGCCCAAAATTGAAAGAGGCCACCCCCATTACAGTAGGGTGTTCTGGTGCAGAGATATGGGATTTGTTACTTGGTTGCTAGGGTAAACCCATCTGGTTGTTAGGCAGTTACCAAAGTGATACTCATAATGCTCCTTCCAATCCTGAGTGAAATATGTCAACCCCTAAGTCTCTACGATGTTCTGGTTCAAAGATATGTGAATTGTTACTTGGTTGCTAGGGTAACCACATCTGGTTGCTAGGCAGTCACCAGAGTGGTACATATCAAGGCTACTTTCCGTCCTGAGTGAAATAAGTGAAACAGGAAGTGTCTACGATTTTCTGGTGCAGAGATATGTGATTTGTTACTTGGTTGCTAGGCTAACCCCATCTGGTTGCTAGGCAGGTACCAAAGTGATACTCATAAGGCTCCTTGCAATCCTGAGTGAAATATGTCAACCCCTAAGTCTCCAAGATGTTCTGGTTCAAAGATATGTGATTTGTTACTTGGTTGCTAGGGTGAAACGCCTCATTCGTGGGTCTGTGACAAAAGCTGCGGGAGGAGTAGCGCGCCAAACTTTTGTCCGGAATAATAATAATAATAATAATAATAATAATAAAAATAATAATTAGTATGAGCAATAACAATAGTGTTGCCTTGCCTTTGGCAAGCACCACTAATTACATTTTGGCTTGATATGTAGAACTTGAATTGAATGTAAATTATTTATGTTTGTGTGTTCCAGTGCTCATGTGTGTATGTGTGTACCTGTAGCCAGTGCAGCTACAGTGTGCGTGTACCCCAGCTCTTGCAGTGCAGCCTCAGTGATCTGGCTGAACAGTAGGTCTTTCCTCAACAGCACAAATTCTGCATGCTCTGACCTCTTTTTCTTGGAGGGTGAGATATCACCCTGTTCCACCATACAGAACACAGGAAGCAGACTGCCTGTGTGGGTGCAGATACATGTCATGATCTATCAAACATCTTCTGACAGTCACCATACGTTTGAATGTATGTACCGTGTATGTTTGTGTGTGGATAGATACAGACCTCTCCTCCTAACTGCGTTTGACATTGTTGTTGGATTGGATGCCATGCTCAGAGGTGTGAGTCCAAGTCCAGGTAAATCTCTGCCTTTCTCCATGCGGGCCATTTTACAGGCAGGGTAAGATGGCTCATAGAGAACTGTCCCTTGACTGTTACTACCACTTGCCAAACGGTCCATCATTTTTATGGTCAGTTAAACAAGCTAAGAGCACCACAAGACATGAAGAGGAAATTAGATTGTAGCTATAAGGCTAAACTAATAGGCAACTTAAAACATGTGCGCATTAACACAGAAAAAAGCTTTTATACTTATACTTAGTAACTGCAAAGGTATATATATATATATAAAACACACATACATAGGCCTACACACACTCTTTTATTTATCAGTTTGTAATGGCAAAGCACTGCTACAGGTGCTGCATATATGTCCAAACTATTCCGTATTTATGGTGCAATTTAAATAATCTCGTCTTCTCTAAATATTATAAAAGATTAATCACTGTACTGACAGCGGTACCTTTTGCTGCTGGTTTTTATCCCGCAGACGGTTCGCCGAACATACCAGCAGATCGAGCGCTCGTCCCAGTATCGCTCGCAAACAGGCGAAACAAAAACCCAGCTGAAGCGACGCGCGCGTCCGGCAAGTGTTTGATCTCCTCTTTAAAGATTCATGCGGTGTCTTTGTTCTTTGCGAACAGGAACATAATATTACAATTGACCCAGTAAAATAGGGGTAGAATGGAGAAGAAACGTTCTCATAAAATCATTTGCGAACCGAAACGAGTAACTGAAGCTCTAGGAGCAAGTACAGGTCTCTGCAGAACAATGATGGGCGTTTTCAAATCTGTGGGCGTTTTCAAACCGGGATGGGCGTTTCTAAACTATCCAATGAAAGTAAGGAATCTTAAAGGTTTGAAAACGCCCATTGATTGAGAAAAGCCCACAAATGAGATCGCCCGTAAAGCCAACCAATCAGCTTCTAGCGGAAGTGCCGCCTGTCAGAGTATTGCAGATCCGTGTTCATAATTAGGGCACAAGCCGCTGAAAGTGCGAAGGCCCTGTTGTTGTTCTCTGGATTATTAGATTCCTCTGGTAGGAGGAAAGCTATTGTTATTGACGGGTTTATTATTAGGCTATTGTTATTCCTTCGGTAGGAGGAAATCTATTTTTATTGATGGTTTTATTATTGTTATTATTATTCCTTCGGTAGGAGGAAATCTATTTTTATTGATGGTTTTATTATTGTTATTATTATTATTCCTTCGGTAGGAGGAAATCTATTTTTATTGATGGTTTTATTATTATTATTATTATTATTATTATTAGATTCCTCCAGTTGGAGGAAATCTGTTGTTATTGACGGGTTTATTATTATTATTATTATTATTATTATTATTATTATTATTATTAGATTCCTCCAGTAGGTGGAAATCTAATTTTATTGATGGTTTTATTATTATTATTATTAGATTCCTCCAGTTGGAGGAAATCTGTTGTTATTGACGGGTTTATTATTATTATTATTATTATTATTATTATTAGATTCCTCCAGTAGGTGGAAATCTAATTTTATTGATGGTTTTATTATTATTATTATTAGATTCCTCCAGTTGGAGGAAATCTGTTGTTATTGACGGGTTTATTATTATTATTATTATTATTATTATTATTATTATTAGATTCCTCCAGTAGGTGGAAATCTAATTTTATTGATGGTTTTATTATTATTATTATTAGATTCCTCCAGTTGGAGGAAATCTGTTGTTATTGACGGGTTTATTATTATTATTATTATTATTATTATTATTATTAGATTCCTCCAGTAGGTGGAAATCTATTTTTATTGACGGTTTTATTAGATTCCTCTGATAGAAGGAAATCTATTGTTATTGACAGTTTTATTATTATTATTATTATTATTATTATTATTCCTCTTCTCCTTGTGCCCCAATATCTAAAAAAAAAAATCTCAAAAAGTCACTGATACATTTTTTTTCTAATTTGGCACATTGATACTACAGGGCAACGGGTACCCCACACCAAGAATGACCCACATTCGCCCAAAATATATATTGCCTCAATATATATATATATATATATATATATATATATATATATACATTTTGACTGCTTCAAGATGACATCACTCTGAAGTACTGTGCAAAGAATGGCCCACATTCGCCCTTAGGGGTGGTACAGGCCACGCCCAAATTTCCCATTTTCAAAATGATGGCATGTCCACCCCATTTGTCCAATTCTTCTGAAACTTTGTGTACATGCCTCATTTCTCATTGGGAACACAAAAAAAGCCTCAAGGACCCATAAGGTCCACCATAATGGATTTTCCTGTACACTGAAAATTTGGGAAAACCTACAAAATCCTCTTCTCTTGAACCATAGATCCAATTGACTTGAAATTTGGTACCCATGTGTAGAATGAATGTCTTTCAATTTGTAACTTAGCAAAAATGAATAAAATACAAAATGGTTGAAAGAGGTTTATTTATGTAAATGTCCACATTGCCTCAATATATGTGTCAATAAACCAAATGTAATTTTGACTGATGGTTTTTCAATCATCCTAACATGCTTCAAAATGACATCACTCCGAAGTACCTTGTCAAATTTCAACTTGATATGTCAAAAGATGACTGAAATACAGCTGTTTGAACTTATGCCAAATCTAAATTTATGCTAAATCTGCTCGCAGCTATATTTATAATTACTATTATTATTTTCAAGGTCGTTTTTGGGGAACATAACCTGCTTAAAAACGTTGCAACACATCAGAGTTGTAGGCTCATCAAGCTGGACAACTTTCATAATTACAGTCATTAGCTCCGCCCAACAGAAAGTCAGTCATTTTTTATTTTTTTTTTAAATGGTAGGCTCTAAACTTTTAAATACTCCTAGGGGATTCATATGACTGTCACCAAATGTAGGCAACATTATGCCAAGACATTGAAGATGTTAAATTGTGAAGGGATACTTGATATCTTGAAAAGTGTTGTTATGGCAACGTATCGAATTACATGATGTTGTAGTGTATTCGGGTGTATCTGACAAACTTAGACATATGTTTAATAACGCTTGGTGGGTCATGGCCATAGGGCCTCTAGCTGGCAACAATAGATGTTGAAGGGTATTCCAAAACTTGCCATAATTATTCATTTATATAATTTGCCACACACATCAAAGTTGTTAACCAATATGTCTGAGCAGAAGGTAAGACATGGTGTCTTGCTTGTTTACTCGACCAAATGCATCCATCATGCATTGTTTTCTGAAAGCCACCAGGTGGAAATTGATCCATGGTGCTTGGGCCTGTCATCGCTGCTTGCAGTTATATTTACATAGATTGCATAATTTGCGTTGAGCAGTTGCGATTGCGCAGCTTCTAACATTCCTCAAAAATGCAGCAATGGCATGTTTATCTGTGTAAAATGTATTTTACATTAAAAAGTATTTAGGCTGTTATCAGTCTTGTGGCATTCCAATATATTGGCTGTAATATAAGTTCAGTAGCCTAATTTACCAATGCAAAATATCTCACTGCATTATTCTATATTTAATTAATTCTATCTATCTGTCTATCTATCTATCTATCTATCTATCTATCTATCTATCTATCTATCTATCTATCTGTCTGTCTGTCTGTCTGTCTATCTATCTGTCTATCTATCTATCTATCTATCTATCTATCTATCTATCTATCTATCTATCTATCTGTCTGTCTATCTATCTGTCTATCTGTCTATCTATCTATCTATCTATCTATCTATCTATCTGTCTGTCTGTCTGTCTGTCTGTCTATCTATCTATCTATCTATCTATCTATCTATCTATCTATCTATCTATCTGTCTGTCTGTCTGTCTGTCTGTCTGTCTGTCTGTCTGTCTGTCTGTCTATCTATCTGTCTGTCTGTCTGTCTGTCTGTCTGTCTGTCTGTCTGTCTATCTATCTATCTATCTATCTATCTATCTATCTATCTATCTATCTATCTGTCTGTCTGTCTGTCTGTCTATCTATCTATCTATCTATCTATCTATCTATCTAAATTAAACTAAATAATAATAAAAAACTGTTAAAACTAAATACCACCAAACTAAAAAGCATTTACAATTTGGGATACATAAAGCCATCACGAAAAGTGTTAATAAATAAATCATGAAAAGTGTCAATACATAAATCAAGATATCTGTCAATAAATAAATAATTAAAATAATATCAAATACATTTTCCTTTGGATTTTTATGTATTTATTGACATATTTATTTATGTATTTATTTACAAATTTTATAATGTATTTATTGATTGACAGATTTCTTGATTTATTTAATGACACGTTTCATAATTTATTTATTGAAAGATATTGACATGTATTGATACTTTTAATGAAAGATTTATTTATTAATATGGCACCCTAGTCATATATTATGGGATATAAGAAATAGACTATAGAATATGCAGTCTATGCCTTTAGAGGACTGGCAATATGTGTATAAATTTGTGAGCAATGGGTGGTTGCATTAAAAAGATATACATATTCATGAGTTCAGATACAGCTTGTTTCAATTTACAAAAAGTGATAATCAGCCTCATCTGAAGTGATCTCTGATTAACGGTTGTTTAAAACTGCACATAACAGTCACAGCATGTGGCAACCATTCTGTTCTGTAAGCTTAATCATAATGAAATGAACTTCATTTGTGTCTTTATTTGCATGCAGGCATGCAATTTATTTACAAGCAAATTCAAATTACATCTATCACACAACATACTGTATGTGTGTGTATATATATATATATATATATATATATATATATATATATATATATATATATATATATATATATATATATATATATATATATATATATATATATATATATATATATATATATATATATATATATATATATATGGTGGCTCAGCGGTTAAGGCTCTGGCTTACTGACCGAAAGGTTGGGGATTCAAGCCCCAGCACTGCCAAGATACCACTGTTGGGCCTTTGAGCAAGGCCATTGACCCTATCTGCTCCAGGGGTGCATGTCTGACCCCAGTTTAGTTGGGATATGCGAAAACAACTGCATTTCATTGGCTCTATATGACAATAAAGTTGAATCCTAATATTAACTGCCACTTTGTTCTGGAGAATATACAGTAAACGTTCATATATGTGAACCTTATTTTGTTGTCGTTATTGCTCGCCATTCATCATTGTAACGTTACATTCTTTTAATATATAATCCAGAAATCAATTTTCCAGTGGCTCATCTTATATTATATGATATATAATAAAACAATAATGGGAAATACTCTTTATCCTGTAACATCAGTGTGTTGTTGTTTTTTTCTTTCCATGATTTTTTCATCAGTAACTTCTTTTGTATATGTTTATGTAATCGGTGATTCGGTTCATTTTTTTTTAAAGAAAAAAAAAAAGAAAAAAGTTGCAAGTCAGAGCTCTGCACTCACAACAATTATAGTGTAGTCGTACCAGCTCCTCTTCTTTCGGCTGCTCCCGTTAGGGGTCGCCACAGCCGATCATCCGTGATCCGCATGTATGACTCGGCTCAGGTTTTACGCCGGATGCCGGTGCTGACGCAACCCCCAGTGGCTGGATCAGTCACACCTATGGGGCAATTTAGAGTCTCACTTAACCAGTCGTAATAAGAAATATGATAAGAAACAATATGTCATTTTGACAGAATAAACAGTAGAGGGAGACATAGCCTGCTGCGTTTAAAACAATCGTCGCGTCCCTCTCTGACCCATGCACATTATGCTCACTCAAGAAATGTAGCCTATATGCTATCACCAGTTTAGTTTTTTTTAGGGAGATCAGCTGTTTTGATCACAATACTATTTACAGTATCCTATGCAAATGTAGTGTAGTGAAGATTAGTGTAGGCTATCATTTAAATGGGAAACACTGAGGGAATGATGCGTAACGAATTAATCTAATGGGCGGCCACATAAACAGCCTACATAATTACTCATCAATCTTACTAAAAATGCTTTCTCTAGTCCACGTTGAGTAAACGAGTTGCTCTATTATCTCTATGACACACAGATATGCTGATCGTGTTATGTTGCCTAAATATTCACAGTGCATGTCTAACAATCTGCATCATTACAATCCCTGCGTATGCGTTGGCGCAACATTTTAGACACTTGAAAACTAAGTTAAAACTACCCTCCAGATTCCCTTCTTACACACACAATACATAGTTCTCAATGCTGTGACTGAACTGGGCCAGTCTTTGAAAATGATTAATTGCCATAATGTTAACAATGCAAAACGATGGAGGCGGGTTACATTTCATTATGAAATTAAGCAATGCGAGTTTGGGCATTGTTTTGTCTGTTCGTTGGGAAATTCTGATTGTTTTTGTTGATGCTTATCTAATACAAAAATGTGCCGTGGAGTTACCATGGTACAGTGATGATAGCAGAAGGTAAATGGACTCTGATATGTACACTGTAAAAAAAAAAAAACGTAAAAAAACGGCAAATCTCTGGCAGCAAAGTTTCCAGACGGGTTCTGTAAAATTACAGTAAAAACCTGTTTTTCAAAATTACATGCAAACACTGTAAAAAAACAGAGAATATTTTACAGTCATAATTCATTAAATTACAGTATATTACTGTTAATAATTGTTAATAAACTGTAAAAAAACAGATAAATTATGTGAAAATACATTTTAAAAGACGACTTTTCTGGAAAATCTCTGTAAATATAAGCATTTTATTAGTTACTTTACTAAGTTGCTCTGTCTTTATACAGTAATATTCTTTTAAAATACAGCTTATCTTTGTAAAATAACCAAGAAAAAATGTATAAAAAAGGAATAAGTATGTGAAAATACAGTAAAAACAACTACCTTTCAGGTTAATCTCTGTAAATTTATGGCTTTTATTAGTTACTTTATTAAGTTGCTCTGTCTTTATACAGTAATATTCTTTTAAAATACAGTTCTCATGTATAACTAAATGTTTCCCCCAGTAAAATAAAATCAAACTATAAAAATGTAATGGTACCTCCAATAAAACAGAACAGTCATTTCAGTGAATTGCAAACAAATGTTTAATGTTAATTGGACAGTAGAAATACAAGCAGAGCATGGAAAAAAATATCTACATCAAAAAGGCAATATAAAAATCTATACATTTGTCAAATAAAGCGTTTTACTGGCAAAATTAAAAATAGGACATTTAAAGGATTTAAAATATACAATATTTTGAACTCTGCATGGGTCTAAACGCGTTTCAATTATCCGTATTATTAGAAACTAAGTTCCTAGCTCCCTACTTCGTTTGTCTGGTAACACAGGGAAGCCCCACACCTGCATTTGCAACAGGGTTAAACTATGATGAATGCTATTCACGCTACAATCATAACTAGAGAGAGAAAATCAATAGTTGTGCCATTTTGATGGTAACACTAACATGTCAACCAGAAGAATCAATGAATAAATAGACACTGGTATGATTTAACTGAGCATCACCTTACAAAGGTACTTTTATCATGGTTGTCAAAGATGTGCATACCCATACAGTAGGAAAGGGCTTCCTGCATTACCAGACAGATGGAGCAAGAAGTAGTGAACTTCTGTTTTTTAAAGCAATTACTGAAACATATTTCCAAAGTTCAAAATACCTTTTAAAGGGTTAGCAAAAGTGAACAGGTGCTTATGCTTTGAAGTCCATAAAAGTGCATATATCCATCATGAAAACAATCACAGGGCTCTGACGGGTTAAAGGATTAGTTCACCTCAAAATGAAAATTTCCTGATAATTTACTCACCCCATTCCCATCATAGATGTTCATGTCTTTCTTTCTTCAGTGGAAAATAATTTAAGTTTAAGGGAAAACATTACAGGATTTTTCACCACACAATGGACTTCAACCGCAACCAAACTGTTGAAGTCCAAATCAATGCGGTTTCAAAAGGCTGCAAAAGAAGTGCTTCAAACGGCTCTGCACGATCCCAACTGAGGAATATGGTCTTATCTAGTGAAACGATAGGTCACTTTCTAAAAACAAAAAACACATTTATATACTTTTTAACTAAAATTGTTCGTCTTGTGCTGGTCTGCGCCGCGCCAGGCATTAAGTCATAATGTTGGAAACGGCACAAAGGATTTAAATAATAATAAATTAAAACAAAGATGTCAGATGATTTTGAAGTTGGAAGAGAAAAATTAGATAATTTCCTTCCCAGACTTTTTGAACACAGACGGATAAATTGGATGACGAAACGCGTGAGGATTCCACCGTTATGACGTAATGACTGGCACATCCCAGACCAAAAAAGTATATCATTTTTTTTTTTTTAAGAAAATGACCAATTGTTTCACTAGATAAGACCATATTCCTCAGCTGGGGTCGTGCAGAGCCATGTGAAGCTCTTCAAGCCCTTTGAAACCGCATTGATTTGCACTTCAACAATTTGGTTGCACTTGAAGTCCATTGTGTGGAGAAAAATCCTGAAATGTCTTCCTCAGAAAACTTACATTTCTTTTACACTGAAGAAAGACATGAACATCTTGAACATGAACATCTTGGATGGCATTGGGGTGAGTAAATTATCATGAAATTTTCATTTTGAGATTAACTAATTCTTGTGGTGTCAGAAGAATAGTTCATCTTAGACTACACAGATTTCAGATTAAAAATATTCCCCTATTTCCACACCTGGGTTGCCATGGTCATCTGATGTAGATCCATAAGCACAGGTTTTTCTATAATCTGAAATCACAAAAGAAAGAAATATTTTAAAATACTATTTAAATTCAGGGTTACCCCTAGCCATGAATAACTTGCATTATGCACCTTTAAAGCGTAATGGGTTGGTTTAAAGGAGAACTCCGGTCAATTTTAACATTGAGCTCATTTTTTTGTAAATTTGGAGTGCTGTCAGTACAGAGAACAACGACAAAAATCGGTGTTTCCTACACCGTGTTATCCTCTTTTTAAAATTTACACCCTGTTGACTTAAACGGGGCAAGTTCTAAACCTGCTTTTAGCCTCTTAACATCCTTGATTTGTCATTACAAGTGCACAGCCATGTGAGTGATTGTATTCAGTGTGAACACGATGAATCTGACTGCAGTAGATGTGAAAGATATGAATAAAAATTATGTTTATTCAGCCAGCTCACATACCTGTATTTACTTCCTGTTTTCGGTCGAAGTCCACAGTAGTTGATTGTCGAGTTTGCGTGCGCGATCCTTAGTTATCTAGTTACCAATGATCGCGCGCGCGAACTCGACAAACGACTACTGTGGACGTTTTTTTTGTGGAATAAAAATACGTTTTGGAATATTGGATCGTATGAGTTAGACAATCAACTGTGGATTTCACTGAAAAACAGTACGTTAACCGAGGTATAAGTGGCTGAATTAACATCCCTTTTATGCATAACTTATCTTCCACATCTACTGCAATCAGATTCACCGTGTTGACACCGTGTTTCGAGGGTAATAGGCTAAAGGCATGTTTAGGCCCCGTTTCAGTCAACTGGTGCACATTTTAAAAGGAGGATGACACGTGTAGTGAACACCGATTGTTTTCATTGTTCTCGGTGCTGTCAGCACCCCACATTTAAAAGGAACAGAGCTAACGTTAAAATTGACCCTAGTTCTCCTTTAATGCACTCCAATAGTGTAACGTTACATAATACATTATAAGTAACGTTATATTACAATATTTGATATACTACATTCAAGTATTAATTCAAATTCAGATGATATAACATACTAATGAACTATATAAACAACTGCAATGCCATTGTAACTAATGGCATTAGTAACTTGAACATTCACTAGTTACACATTTAGCACCACACAATGTGCAGGCCTTACCACGTGCGTCACGCAAAGAGCGAAGCATTCAAATGGATTCTTAAAACACTAACGTTATGTACAATAACTTATGTTTATTAACAGTCAACCAGATATATTTTATTTCATAAAACATAACTATAACGTTACCTGTAAACAGACCAACATCAGCGTTGGATCAACGGGGCAATGGCTTCTCTCTCACTCTCTCGTGTAACTGTAGACACTGAGCGTAATATGATAATTAGTAAGCACATTAGGAATTTCAATCTTATTACAATTAAACACACTTCATCACAACGAACACGATCAAATGCTGCGATCACTTTAAAACGTAACTTAGAAGTATAAAACGAGTAAATTCAAGAAAATACAATAATGGGAAAAAAAAACATTCAAATAATTCAGTGTTACAAATGCATACTTTTTGTATTGAATTGAAAACACTCTTACCTTCGTTCGAAACGCGGAAGAAAACAGTACATTCCATATTCCAAAATGCCAATGCAGCTCCTCCATGATTTCCGAGGATGGCTCCCCTAAAACCAATAAATTTGAAATACCCGCGCTAATCCGTTGAGAAGACGACTCTGACAACCGTTTGTCATTTTTCAAACTTCAAAACCATGTGACCAATCATTGCTCTTTAGGCTGTTAGGACCGTTAGGACACATTCGACGTTGTGAGCGGGAATTGGCGGCAAATTTGAATCTGTGTCGCACACACACATACATACACATAAACAAGATTAATCTGAATAAGTATGCTGTTGAATAAACGTGTGAATATTACATAGTTTTATGGAGTTAATTAGAAAGTTATTTTCATTATTCTCTGGAAATATTTTGATCTTTGTCAAAATACACAAATCATTCTCTGAATAGGCAACAAAAGTTACAATCACACACATTTATATATATGCACACGTATTAGCAATATGTTATAGCCCCCCCCCCCCCCCCACCCACACACACACACACACACACACACATATATATATATATATATATATATATATATATATATATATATATATATATATATATATATATATATATATATATATTAAGCATTCTTATATACATGCATTTGTAAAACATGTAAACGTATCTGCAAAATTCCACAAGGAAAGATTCTGTTGGTGCTTCTCCAGTATGACTGTTGACCCCATACTTCACTACTGTATTCCCCCTATTTTTCAACACGGACAAAGCAATTTCATACAAGACAATTTCATGTATGAGACTTCACTTTCATTAGTCACTATAAAAAAAAATAACAAAAGTGTAGTACACAGTAAAATGACTTGTGCTTTATGATTATCATGTGTTTATGATTATGATTACAAACTGTTTTATCACTTGCTGCACAGGTTAAATTAAAATCTCTGAAAAATCACTAAAACATTTACAGTAATTTTATGTAAAAATACATTTTTTAATCTGTAAAAATAGTTTGAATTGCCTTTATAAAACATAATTTTGATGTAATTTCTAATTACAATGAAATACTGTAATTTTAATGGTAAAACTTTAAATTACATTAAGTATCTGTAAAACAACAGCATTTTACTGTTAAATGAAAAAACGGGAAAATTCTGTAAAAAAATACAGAATATTACCTGTAAAATAACGTTTTTTTTTTTTACAGTGTACCTTTGTATTGAATGATTACCATATGTAATGCAATGGTATTTTCATGGCAGCCTATGCTACTTCCATAATAGTTTTTATGTCTTTTGTTATTCTTGAAGAGCGTAAAATATTGCTAATTATTTTTAGTGCATTTGTGGATTGATCTACTGAACGATATCGCACTTCACATCTAATTGAATCTCCAGTCTCACGCGTCCCGTACACACACTGTCAGCGCGCCTTTTACCTGACACGCACCTGCGGGCGTCACTCCCAGTGACTCGGGGACGCGCATCCCATCCTGCTCGCTCGCGCTCTTGAGAGCTGACAGGATTCTCCGTGTCTGTCTCAACCCCGCTGAAAGCTCAGTTTCACTTGAGTGCTTAAAACAGTCTCTGCCTTTGTCTCTGACAAAGCCGCGTCACTTTGATGGGGAATTCGATATCAGGGTGGGAAAATGCCTGTTATGAAGGGATTGCTCGCGCCACAGAACACATTTTTGGATACTATAGCGACGCGTTTTGACGGCACACGTGAGTTACCGCGATGATATTTAATAGTGTTTGTTTGGAAAAACTATTTTGGAGGTTTAATGAGACCATTTATTTTGTCTGAGCAGCAAAAAAGAGCCCATTTAAATTGGCTGAAGTAGACGACCTTTAATTTCTGACAGACCAATTGTAGATAGAGACGTTTGGGGTTTTCCCTTTTGTCAGAGAAAATCTGTCATTTTAATTGGAAGAGCAAAAATCTCAAATGTTGCTCAGTGATTAATTATACCAAGAAATGAAATACACAGTGGGCTACCAGGCTACCTTTAGATCTCAAAAAGTGATTCCTCTAGAAATTACTACTTAATAGTGTAGTATTACTACTAAAGTGCTTGACTCGCTCAGCACCACGGACAGCGCGCAAGGGCAACCCCGCACAGTTACTGTACTATCAATAGCCTTTGATGCTGGGATGGCTCGTGCGTGCCTCACTTGGCTCTGATAATGTTTCTTTTTCATATAGCGCTCAAACAGTTTTGATAGAGAGAACAACTATAGTCCAAGGTTTATTCGATTACATTTCTGACCTATGGATCAGATCATGGGCGTATATGACGCTCTACTAATAATGTCTTGATGAAATCGGGCGCGTGGCCTCAGGTAACGACCAGCATCGATCAGATATAATTGGTCGACCACCACAGAACAGTCAGACGTTATTTCATCTGAAGACGCATTTTGCATGGACAGTTGTGCGGTTGAAAAAATGAGTCTGTCTGGCTTTCTTAAAGTTTTCTGATGTCATTGTGTGTGTGCCCCCAAGGCAATTGGCTGTATTGAAGACATTAGGCTTTGTTTGGAACATTGTGGATTCCAAGATCTGTGTTTTGTTTTCCTAATAGAAAGATTACGTGTTCTATCTTGACTTATTTCTACTTTTGTTAGGATGTTATGTCTTTGTCTCAGTTTTTTAATCGTTTTTATTGAACATAACCCATCTAGGTTTGAGAAATGAGGAACGAGACTGTTTTATATTAATGCCAGGAGGGAGCTTTCACCACAGGATCCTCCTCAAGGGACATGGTGTCCTCTGGGCTGCTGGGCCCATATTACCCAACTGTGATGGTGTATACCTGTGTGAATATGGTTTGTCCTTCAGGAGAGACTACCTGTCAAACCTTGTGCTGCTGCAGGTAACATGGCTGAGAATAGCACAGGAATGGCTGGAAATAGCACCTGTAAGATTGAAAGGAAAGTGCCAACAATGACAAAGGGGTAGATAATAGAGAACAACTCATTAGGCATCATTGACCGTGGCTCTCCAAAAAAATGATACACGTGGAGATCATCAACAAAGAGGTTCTGTTCTGTTATTGCAGTTCTATACGTTGCAGACACAAATGAAAGCACAGACAACCAAGTCAAGGCAGAAATGCTCATACCAGTCTCGATTTTGCAAGTCGTAGTTTTGTGCAATAGAAAATCATTACAATAACTAGATTTTCCATTTTCAGAAGAAATTGTTAGTGGTGCTTGCCTCTACTAAACTCGCCACCACAATGTGTTCTAGGTTGTTCCCAGGGTGTTGCTGTGTGGTTAATAAGGTGTTCAGGTGGTTGCTAGAGCGTTGATAGGGTGTTCTATGTGGTTGCTAGGTGTTGGTTACATGCTCAAGTCAAAAAAGTCCACTCCCAAGTCTCTATGATATTTTGGTCCATATATGTTATGGCTCAACTTTAGTTTTGCGCCACTGTCCTAACGATGAGAAGCATTAATTAAGCATTTAGTCCGTGTAATAATATATTTTTATTTAAAATCCATCTGATACCGTAAAATGTGTTTTTTTGGTTCCCACGGTTTGGACTTCACCCCTATACTCCACCTTTCCAAACTAATAAAGGGACAAACCAAAACAAACCAAATTTATAAACATCTCACTATATCCAAACAATAAAAATGTATATGTTCAATAAATCAATCAGATCAATAAATCATATTTCAATCATCACCATAAACATAATACCAAAACATATATTTTAGGTCATAGTTTAGTTCACATTTAGTTCATTCTTAATTATAGTCAACAAAACCAATGACATGGCTCCAAAAGATTTCAACTGTTTTACTTTATAATCCTCCGTGTGAAAACCGTGTCTGATGGATTAGAAAAGTAATTGCACACCTCTCACAACAAGCAACCCAGTTTGAGTATCATTCATGTCTCTTGCACAGACAGTGCAGGATGAGTTTCTTGCCAAATTTAAATCCTTAAATAAAGGGATTTTCATCAATCTCCAACCTTAGGTATGAGCAAAAGCAATAATCATGGTTTCATTAGCAAGCACCACTAATTGATTCCCTTACTCAGGGAAGACTTACTCAGTCTTGTGCAACAACCGAGTGACATAAGAAAGCCTACTGATTGTTATTGTCAGTAGAAGCTACACATCTATTAAACTAGTAAGTAATTCCCTTCTGCAGCATCCTAATGGGTGTGCTCACTGCTATGCATTAATATTCCATCAAGACAAAAGACTTGAAAATGCTCTTTTCATGTCACGACAGCATATGGTGGGTAATTACAGTAAAGCTGTGTGTGTGTGTGTGTGTGTGTGTGTGTGTGTCTGCATGCGCATTTGCAATTGTCTGTTGCAGAAGGAAAAAGGGTGCTAAAAACTCTGTGCTTCCCTGTGAAAAGTAATTTAAGGTAATTTTGGATGAGTCCATCTAAAAGAACACTTCAAGTAGATTCTTACATTGGTAAAATTATAAGCACAAGGTTAGACACCCAATTCAGGTAATGGAGATATTTTAGGTGGTACACTCTTGCATGTAATGCATTATCACACTGCCAATGAACTCAACATGTACCAGGCACAAACTGAGCAAATGGGCATGTCTGCTGTAACACGTCCAGGTTTGAACAGATCTATAGGTTTAAAAGATCCTGTTATTAATTTCAATTAATGTAAATAGAGAAATTGTGGCTATATAAGAACAACGTGTGTCTATTGTGTGAACTTGAATAGAAATATCAGTGTACTGTTATTCTGTTGATCACTGAACTTCACACAGAGCCAGGACTGAGCTCATCAGTCATCATTAGGGAAGAGAGAGAGAGACTATATCTCTTAAGAGGGAAAACAAGAGATGGAAGGGATACAGAATGCACGCATGGACATAAACAGACAGAAATTAGGGAGAGCAAGAACGGTTATTTTGGTTCTGGATAACTCCAGATAGAAAAAGACATTCTAAAATCTTTTAGTTGCATAACAAGGAAGTTGGGTCCCGAAAGTAAAAATAAATAAAAAAATTCCCCCATAGGGAAATTTATATTTAACATTTACATATACATTTAGACCTACCATGAGCTCAGAGGTAGAAGCCCGAAATCAGTGTGAAATATGTATACAATTGCTAAATTCCCAGGGAAGAATTACACAATTGTATTGGAAATGACTTCATTGATTCTGTCTTCCCACACTCACAAACTACTTAAATATATGTTTGTTTGAATATTTTTCAATAAACGTAAATAGATATATATTTGTATAGGCCTACATATAATCAATGACTGTAAGTCATTAGTTTTATATTGTACCAGCAATTCTGATTTATTTAATTCACAATGCTTCATGGGACGAGTGGTTTATTCCCTAATTAAAGAACGCAGAATAAAGTACACAGTCCTGAACCTGTGTTTGAATTATTTTCAGATACTTTTTTGCTTAAAAGTTTGTAATGTTGTCATTCAAATCAGAGCTGGTTAGTTCATGGCTTAGAACTCTTAATAATTTTTTTAAGTGCCTACTGAGAACATTTATGGGAAAATTAATTACAGAACCAGGCAGCAGAGGTGAAAAAGTGGGGTTATGCAGGTCTAGATTTGGCATGGTAATAACGCGATTGAAACAGGACACCATTTCAGCATCAAAGAAGCATACAGTCATGAGGGGCTCTCTGTGGATTCAGAGGGTTATCCACATGGGTCAGACCAGAATACAGATGGAACTCTTACTCACTGTTCCAGAGACTGTGAGAATGGCATTCCAGAATAATGGCAGTCTAGACATTCAGACCTTGCCATCTTCTTTTGCAGATCATGTTGTCCTTTGTCTTATTGACATTCTGAGAATAGTTTGTGTGTTCTAGCAGAAAATATGAACTGAAACTAAATCTGAGGCACTCTGTTGAGACTGACAAAAGAAATGATGTATCCAAAACATTAGCATGATGAAAATATAGACATGATTATATAAGGTATATGGATTTTAGATTGTTTGAAAAAAACTGAAATGGTCGTTTGTTTATTGCTGAAACATGAAACAAAGGGTTAAACAATTTTAGCACCACATGCAGATGGATTTAAATTAGTGTGTTCAGTTTCTTGTCAGTTCCATCTTGCATGTAGAGCTCATTAGCCTTGAGTATTTAGAAAAGCCGTTTTTGCTGAGATTTGAGAGTCTATTATCTAAAACCACATTCCTTGATGTCAATAAAGGAGAAATCAAGTATTTTCAGCTCTCTCAGGGCTTGCATCTGTTCGCAGATGTCAACAGAAGACATTATACATGATACATTATACATAACTCTCTTTCAAGGATTGTGTGAAGGAATAGTATTCAGAACAAGAGGATAGTCACACCCTCAATCCTACAAAATCAAGGCCACGGTAAAAGCATACATAATAATAAGCATGTCAGCGTTTGAAGGATGGGTCCTTTTCTGGGTCTGTGATCAGACTGGATATAGCCTACTTAATATTTATAAAAAAAAGTGTGTAAAACTGTTTTGCAATATTCAATGATAAAAAAATGTAATAGTAGTAGGCTAAGTAGTATAGTTGAGATCACATGACCTCATCAAGTTGCTTAATGCAGCGAGAGGCATCCAGTTATTATCTTGGAAATTAAAATCGTTATTTTGTGTTTTAACACAAGTTTCTGTAAAATCTCTCAAACGTGAAGTGTGTAATTTTATCAGTGAAAATACTTCCTCAAATCACAGTTTAATGCGCAGAGACAACTTTAATAAGGTCATTCGTAAGTTACCATGACAAGATTGCTCTGGTTGTATGTGCACATTTTGTAAAATGTAGCAGGTGTACTGCATGCATTTACATAATTTTCATGCTATGCACACTATCAATACTGCACACTGCAAAAATTGTAAGTGTATGTATAATAGGTAAAGGTGGGCAAGGAGGAGGCGGAAACTGGCTGAACAGTCAACATAAAGTTTAATGAGAAACTTAACATAAAACAAACATAAACAAACATACGCACATGCAACGTGATAAAAAGTGTGATGAGGAGGAGGGTGTGGCTGGGCTGTTAGGGTGATCAGCAGGAGAGCAAGATTAAGTGGGGCCGGAGATGCCAGTTCGAGAGATAGAGAGAGATGCATGCGGCTGCTCCTCCTCTTCTCAGAGGATGGCAGCGGTTCCTCTGGCTCTGGGTGGCTGGCAGTGCCGAGGACTCCATGACAGTGCATCCCTCCTACTTCCCGGGTTTCGGCACCAATTTAACAGGTTGGCTGGGCAAGGAGGAGGCGGGAACCGGCTGAACAGTCAACATAAAGTTCAATTTCAATCTCAACATAAAACAAACATAAACAAGCACATGCACCGTGTAAATCTCTCTTTCTTGAACTGCTGTCTCCGGCTCCTCTCTATCTCGCTCTCCCATTGATCATCTGATTCAGCGCCGGCTGTGCACCCTCATGGCCCAGCCATGCCCTCCTCCTCGTCACAGTGTGATGTTCTGAATTAAGCTTTAGATTCTAATACATAAATAACATTACATGAAGTTCACACCCTCACACAGGGTTATTTGTCATGTTCTCTTTCCTTTTACACACAAACATCCCTCGTCTCATGCATAAAGAGGCTTCAAATGCAAGACAGAATTTAAATAAAAGATTCCAGCATCAGTTCCACTCCCTCCCCCAAACCTCTCAATCAGTTCTTTCTCTTCATCCCTCTTTCCTTGCGTTCTTCCCCCCTTCACTAATCATGCTGAAATAGCTCTCAGGTGTTCCTGTTTGGGATATATATATATAGGCTCACAAGAGGGGGACAGAAAGAGGAAGTATGTGTGTGTGTGGGGGGGGGGGGGGGGGGGGTTATACAACAATCTGGGGCAGATGAGAAATCTGGACATTTCCCCCTCTCTCTCCTGCCTCACCCATTTTTCCTATTCATCTATCTGCCTGTTTTTCTGGGCTTACAGTTGGAATGCAGTTGCTGCTCACACACACACACACACACACATCCTCAGCAGTGTTTTTACAGCATTGATTCTCAATCTGTCCAATTAAGTGTAAACTGACAGAGAAAACCACATGTAGTCTGGTGCAATGAGAGATGATGATATATATTATTGCCTGTGAAATTGTTTTGTAAAATTGCACACATGAGAACATGTGACTCTGAAAAGGACATGATATATTTTGCATGAAAGAGATACAAATGCAAACAAAATTCACAAACATTCAGATAATACAAACATTAGAGCTCAACATTAAAGGGATAGTTCACCCAAAAATGAAAATGTTCTCATTATTTTCTCATGCTCATGATATCCCAGGTGTGTGTGACTTTATTTCTTCACCAAAACCCATTTAAAGAAAAATCAAAATATCTCTGCTCAGTAGGTCCTTAAATTGCAAGTAAATGGAGATTTACATTTTGAAGCTCCAAAAATCACAGACAGTCAGCATAAACGTCATCGATTCGACTCCAGCTGTTAAATTAATGTCTTCTAAAGTGATACGATCTCTTTTGGTGTAAAAAATATCAATATTTAAGTACTTTTTAACTATACTCAAATGCTTCCGGTAACATGGTCTCTTGTGTGACGTATTCTGGTGCATAATCTCACGTTCTCCACTCGGTTGAGACATCCAGGATAAGCACACAAATGCGTTCCTATATCTCACTAAACAGTGCTGCTCTTCCGGCTGTGACACACATGCAGCAGTTCGCTTGCATACCGCTTCTGACCGGAAGTATGATTTAGAGTTAAAAAAAGTAAATAAATATTTAACTTTTTTTGCACCAAAACTATAAGCTCGCTTTTGAAGACACTGGAGTCATATTGATAAAGTTTATGCTGACTGTCTGTGATTTTTGGTGCTTCACAAGATTTCTCCATTCACTTGCATTTTAAGCACATAATAATCTAAGATATTTTTCTAGTGTTCTTCAAATATGTTCTGGTGAAGAAAGAAAGTCATACACACCTGGGATCTCATGAGGGTGAGTAAATAATGAGAGAATTAACATTTTTGGGTGAACTATCCCTTTAAGGATGGCCTTATGACCCGGGGCACGTATGAGAGCATTTCAGGCCTGTTGACAGAACTGTCACTTGCTCTTTTAGGCCAGCAATTTTTGCAAATTAAGAACCTATTGTAGTATTTGTTAAGTTGGCTTGACCAAGCCAACGTACTGCCATTCTATTTAAACATATTATTATGCACTCAAAAAAATATTTGAGCCTATTTTTAAGATTTATGCATTTAAATTCCATAACATAATTCCATCCAATTGAACTGAGAAATATATAACAAAATAAAATTAAGAAAACCTAAATATACTGAAGTTTAAGTTTTCTCAATTCTATTTGATGGAATTTTGTTATGGAATATGCAAAATAAAAACAAACAAACAAAAAACGTTTTTTTACAAAGCCAAAAAGGAACATGGTGTCAGAAGACCATAAAAGGATGCCATAAATAACCCATAACCATGCTAGTTATGTATTTAGACATGAACATCCACCAAAATATGCACACACCTTCAGATTGTTCTGACGCGGACTGCTATGTCTTTCCTAAATGATCGGAATTATGTTTTTTTGCACAATGGACGGTCATCCCTCTACTCCATCCATCCATCCATCCATCTACTCCATCCATCCATCCATCCATCCATCCATCCATCTACTCCATCCATTCATCCATCCATCTACTCCATCCATCCATCCATCTACTCCATCCATTCCTCCATCCATCCACCCATCCATCCATCCATCCATCCATCCATCCATCCATCCATCCATCTACTCCATCCATTCCTCCATCCATCCACCCATCCATCCATCCATCCATCCATCCATCCATCCATCTACTCCATCCATCAATCCATCCATCCATCCATCCATCTACTCCATCCATTCATCCATCCATCCATCCATCCATCCATCCATCCATCCATCCATCCATCTACTCCATCCATTCCTCCATCCATCCATCCATCCATCCATCCATCCATCTACTCCATCCATCCATCCATCCATCCATCCATCCATCCATCCATCTACTCCATCCATTCCTCCATCCATCCATCCATCCATCCATCCATCTACTCCATCCATTCATCCATCTATCCATCCATCTACTCCATCCATCCATCCATCCATCCATCCATCTACTCCATCCATTCATCCATCCATCCATCCATCCATATCTGTCTGTCTGTCTGTCTATCAGATAGATATATAGACAGACTGAGATAGAGAGAGATACTTCCTCTGGGGTGTCCAAATCATGCCTGTAACAACCACACTTATTTTTATTCTCTTTACCCCCCTTTCTTTTCTTTGTTCTCTCTCTCTTTCTTTCCCCAATCTTTTCAGTCTTTCCTTCTTAAATGTTATTTCTCTCTTAACATCCTCGTATCTCTCTCTGGGTCTGACCCCTCCCAACATACACAGTGTTATAAATGAGAGCACAACTTTTCTTTTGCTTATGTAAGCAGAAAAGCCTTGAAATAGTTTAGTTGTTCAGCACCAAATGTCTGACTTCAGTCCATGTGAATGGTTTTCGTAAATGCCAGCGTTTAATAACACATACTTCTTGGGGATTTAGGGATGAGGCTCTTGAGCTCTCCTTTGAGAAACACTTACAAGGCAGTGCTGTTGTATTCATTTATGATGCGTGGATGCTATTAATCTGTTTTGGCACAATGACAGAGTAAAACATCAAAACAAATACAAAAAAAATTATCCAGGCAGGTAATTGGTTATGTAGTGAACTCACAAATAAGCAACGGACTGACAACACAAAGGGTTTTTGAAGCTTCTATCTAAGACATGTCATGCAATGTCATATTTGTGGACAAAATAAATAAATAAAAAATGAATTATATAAATGAAAATTAATGGTGACTGAAGCTTACATTTTAACATTTCCTTTTGCATCCCACAGTGAAAAGAAAGTCCTAAATTATAAAGAATTTTAATGTTTGGGTGAACTATTTCTTTAAAACTAAGCATTAAATATCAAATCTATCAAATTGTTTATTTACAGCAGTTTAAAAACAGAAAGCACCATCGCTAATAAGAAATGTAACTGTATAAATTATTAGAATTAAAACAAGACACAAAAATGCAAGTAAATAGAGTAGAGTAGATAGTTACAAATAAAAGTTTATTTTACAGGTAAGAAAGATATTTATTTAACGGCTAAGCTAAATAGGTTCATCGCTAAATGATAACACTTAGGTCTTTGAATTTCCTCTCGGAACAACAAGGGACATTTTGTCAGAGGACCAAAAGGATGTCAAAAACACCCAGAAGCATGTTAGATATTTAGACATGAATCAAATAAAGATTTTGAATGACAATATAAAACAAACTTCTAAATAAATCTTAAATAGGTGTTGAACTGACAATATGTGCTGGCATTAATCTCTGTTTGTGCAATCTCTGCATTTTGAATTATTTGTCATCTACCCAAGACTTTTTTGGGAAGACTAGACCGGAGAGAATATTACAGCAGTCTTGTCTAATCAGCATCAGTTTTATGCATACAAAAATTCTGAACTGTCAGTTCAGTTGCTTGTGCTCATATGGCTTGACCAAACAGTATGAGCTCTAGTTCCACTTGAATGTTTTCCAATCTCAAAGAGTACAAATGTGTACAGAGTACAAATCTGGAGTGCACAGGATCTGATTCAAGATATTCATGCAGCAATTGGTCTCATATCCTTAAAGGGTTAGTTGACCCAAAAAAGACATTTATGTAGTCATTTACTCACCTTCGTGTCATTCTGAACACAAAAAAGGAAGGCAGAATGTTTTGATAGCCTCAGGTTCTGCCGGGCTGCCTGTGATGCTAAAACAGACAGACCAATGTTTTGATAGTGTCTCAGAGCTACAGTGTTAATACATTTAGGGTAAATCAGCCTATAAATGGCTTACTTGTAGTTGTCTCTACAAATTAAACTGGGATAGGAGAAAGTATTTGAACATCAAAGGTGATTTAACATCTTTGTCATTTTGCACCTGATTTGTCCCCTGATGTCTCTCATAGGGAATGTAAGAATCTGTGCCAACATGGCTTCTGGGAAAATATCACACTAAACTCTGATGTGAGCATCTGATTAACATTGAATTAAGGATGGCAGGACAGAGGTCATAATCAACATTAGTATGCTAATGTTTTTACTTGATGTGATGTGTGTGTTTGGAACAGACAGCAACTTCATCCTGGCCAATGCACAAGTGTCCAAAGGCTTCCCGATCGTGTACTGCTCGGATGGCTTCTGTGAGCTCACGGGATTTGTACGCACCGAGGTCATGCAGCAGAGCTGCGCATGCAAGTTTCTGTACGGGCCGGAGACCAGCGAGCACATTATTCTTCATGTGGACTCTGCACTCGAGGAACGAAGCGAGCTCAAGGAGGAGATAATGTTCTACAAAAAGAGTGGTGAGATAAAAATAATTTTGTTGTACACATTCTGTTGTTGAAAAACTCAACACTATCGAGCTTTCAAAGACCCCATGAAACCAGAATTGGAGTTTTGAGGCTTTTAGATGTGTGTTAGAATTAACTCCATCTTAACTCTAACGTACTCCTAAGAGTGAAATAAACTTTTAGCAGATATACACACTTAACAGATGCATTCTGTCTCTTCCAGGAAAACAGACAAAAAATATTAACGACTGACTCATCTTGTCTGTAGTCTCACACACAAATTTCTGCTCAATAAAATTCTCACTAGATGAGAATATCCCTTTTTAATACCACCTTCCACAGACTAAAATGGCAAGTAGCAAATGATGTTTCTGACAGGCAGTGACCTATATTAGGACATTAAGGACATAATACCCTCAAAATGTCCCACCCATACTTCCTGTTTTAATAGATGAAGTTACTGTTTACAAACAAACCCTCTGCTTTGGCACTTCAGAGTTCTTTAGGCAGTGGAGAAAAGAACTGCTGTCTATGGTCGCTTCGCTCAAACTGAGCTAAAAATGGTCCAGTACTGTTCTTTGTGGGGTTGAAACATCGTGTTTCTGAAAAAAGTTCCATCAGGATTGGTGCATCAGGATAAACTCAGAATTTGACACAATTTATGATATTTCACAGATCACCAACATTGTTATCACGTCTGCTCTATTAGACCCAATTGATCCACAGCTGCTATTGGTAGATTGGAACTTTTCACGAATTAATCGCACAAACTCTGATCGCAAACCGCTGTTTATAATTTCCAAAGTGCAATCGCTGTGACAGATATGAGGCCAAATAGGATTTAACAATGAACTTAAATAATCAAGACCCATGAAAGGTCTGGCAGGATGAAGGGGACCCAGTCCCCAACATCATAGTGCATGGGGCTATTTGTGAACGGAAATGTGAATAAAAATAATGCCATGCTGCTAAAATGATGTCTATGCATTTACTAGTTCTGATGGTACTAGTTTTCACTTTCATATAGGCGACCACATTTGTCAGGCTTTAGAAGTGTGTGAAACGAGTGAGGATGTGTATTCATCAACTTGCTCCATGCCCAACACAATCCTACAGGCAGACTGAATCAAGTTAATCTATCTATCTATCTATCTATCTATCTATCTATCTATCTATCTATCTATCTATCTATCTATCTATCTATCTGTCTGTCTGTCTGTCTGTCTGTCTGTCTATCATCTGTCTGTCTGTCTATCTATCTATCTATCTATCTATCTATCTGTCTGTCTGTCTGTCTGTCTGTCTGTCTGTCTGTCTATCTATCTATCTATCTATCTATCTATCTGTCTGTCTGTCTGTCTGTCTGACTGTCTGTCTATCATCTGTCTGTCTGTCTATCTATCATCTGTCTGTCTGTCTGTCTATCTATCTATCTATCTGTCTATCTGTCTATCTATCTATCTGTCTGTCTGTCTGTCTGTCTATCTATCTATCTATCTATCTATCTATCTATCTATCTGTCTGTCTGTCTGTCTGTCTATCATCTGTCTGTCTGTCTATCTATCTATCTATCTATCTATCTATCTATCTATCTATCTATCTATCTATCTATCTATCTATCTATCTGTCTGTCTGTGTGTCTGTCTATCTATCTATCATCTGTCTGTCTGTCTGTCTGTCTCTCTATCTATCTATCTATCTATCTATCTATCTGTCTGTCTGTCTATCTATCTATCTATCTGTCTGTCTGTCTGTCTGTCTGTCTATCATCTGTCTGTCTGTCTGTCTATCTATCTATCTAGCTAGCTAGCTATCTGTCTGTCTGTGTGTCTGTCTATCTATCATCTGTGTATCTATCTATCTGTCTGTCTGTCTGTCTGTCTGTCTGTCTGTCTGTCTGTCTATCTATCTATCTATCTATCTATCTGTCTGTCTGTCTGTCTGTCTGTCTATCTATCATCTGTCTGTCTGTCTATCTATCTATCTATCTATCTATCTATCTATCTATCTATCTATCTATCTATCTATCTATCTATCTGTCTGTCTGTCTGTCTGTCTGTCTGTCTGTCTATCTATCATCTGTCTGTCTGTCTGTCTATCTATCTATCTATCTAGCTATCTAGCTATCTAGCTAGCTATCTGTCTGTCTGTCTGTGTGTCTGTCTGTCTGTCTGTCTGTCTGTCTGTCTGGCTGTCTATCATCTTAGTACAGCCACTGTACTTTTTAAGGGTTTTATAATTTGCTGAGTTCTTTAATCTCCCATGATAGACCATCCATGAAGATTTGAATGCAAATCTTACTGTGCAAACTCCTTTCTATACCTCACCCCTTCTCTCTCATTCAGCACCTCTCTCGTGCTCATTCTCCTCTCCACCTTTGTTCCATATTGAATGGAACATCTCAGGCACACTTGTTCTAGATAGTGTTATTATTTCACTGGCTTTTTCGTCTCCATAATGGTGCGGCTTTTCCATGAGGAAATGAGAGATTTGACAAAGACTTCACCAGCTGTGAGCAATCACAAGGAATTCTCCCAGAGGCCTCCAGTAATGGCTACTGGTAAAGAAAGTAGAAATACACACACACACACACACACACACACACACACACACATACACACACACAAAAGAGCACACATATAAATGCCCCGCCACACACATTCACACCGCTCAATACCCACACAGACAAAAAATTATTCACTCACATAATGTATACCTACATGTGTTGCTCTTTCTTGCTTTCCTGGCCTTTTTTATTTCAGATTTTAAAAATGTTTTGTCAGGCAACCTAGAAATAGGCTTGTGGTGGTAACATCTAAATTAATTAAATAGTTTTTATTAAAATATAATTTAAGCATATAGCTCATCCAAGAAGAGATTTTTTTTTATTCATCTCCATGTTGTTCTAAAGCTATAAAGCTGTTTATTAATGCAAAGGGAGACTGTTTGAAGAATTCACATGCAGCTCTGTTCCATACAAGGGCAGTACATAGTGACCACAGCTGTCTAGCAAAAAAAAAAAAAAACTCCAAAAAAGCACCATTAGTCCATACGACTTGTGTGCTATAATTGTTTTTTACTTCTGAAGCCATATAAAAGCTTTGTGGTGAGAAACAGACTGAAATTAAGTTAGCTAATTATGGAAAATCTTCCTGAATATGCGTACTGAAGCACACATATTTAAACTGGTGCATCGCGTTCTGTTACGACATATGCGATTGGCGATTTGATGTTAAATTATCTGAACATAATCATGATTGAGATTTCAGAGCTTCCAGGCGGGGACAGATTTTCAGTGAATAACGACTTATTTGCTGTTCCTCACACAAAGTAATCAGAGGATTTGGAATATAATGCACAAGCTATAAGAACAACTTTGATGGTCCTTTTAAAAACTTTACAGCTGTGTACAATATGAAATGCCATTGGATGGTTAAAAAAAAAAAAGATAAATAAAGATTCATAAATTGTATGCATAAAGATTCTTCTGCTTGTGTGTTCCATGAAAAAAAGTGCATAGGAGTTTGGAACACTTGAGAGTGAGTAAATAATTACAGAATTGTAATTTCTAGGTCACTTAAAAATGAATTAATAAACAGGTTGCACCCACTGTCAAATGGGGACACGCGCCTCCCGAAAGGGGTGCTAGAGAATGTCAGGGGAGGCATGGAGATTGATTATAAATTCACCATTTAAAATCAAATTATACATAAATACAATAAAAATGTATCGTGAAGATAAATTAAAATGATTGGCTTAATGGACCATAGTCCAGTTTAATAGTCCGTTATAATGTTGTTAAATGTTGTGAATACCATGTGAGAGCACATACATGTACTGGTTGCGCAAGCGCAATTTTTTTTGCTTGCAAGCGGATTTCCTTGGAAAACTGGAGATGCGCTCTCAGTTATACCATGCTCTATGATATCTACCTGCTCTCGCTCAAAACTTGCTCAAAACTTTGCACTAGCAAATCTATTATAAAGCCATATATTTCTGCCTCTGCATCTGTCACTACATCTGGTTAATCTGGCCTTCATGTGTTTAAGTTTCACATAGAGATGGAGACTGGCTCATGTGATGTAAATTTATCACAAATATAGGCTAAAAACAGTTAAATAATCCCTTTGTCATGAGGACAAACGTGTTTTTAATAAAAAATAATGCAGAAATGGTTTAATATTATTAATAGAATATGTATGGCGCATTGCCGAATGAGTCTGTCAGACTGAATTTAAGTTTATTGATCATCATTGGTGAATTGTTCAAAAGCTTGAAATATGATGAATTTTGATAATATATCATAAGAGGGAAATACCTGATAAAACTTCAAATAAATGGCTACAATGTACTGCTGTTTTTAGTGGAAGTACTGTATATATATATATATATATATATATACACTGGTGGCCAAAAGTTTTTTGGAATAATGTACAGATTTTGCTGTTATGGAAATAAATTGGTACTTTTATTCACCAAAGTGGCATTTAACTGATCACAATGTATAGTCAGGACATTAATAAAATGAAAAATTACTATTACAATTTGAAAAAGAAAATGTTCAGAACTTCTTAAACTACTTCAAAGAGTTCTCATCAAAAAATGTTCAGATCCTTGGCATTCCAGCTGTCAGTTTGTCCAGATACTCAGGTGACATTTCACCCCACACTTCCTGTAGCACTTGCCATAGATGTGGCGTCTTGTCGGGCACTTCTCTCACACCTTACTGTCTAGCTGATCCCACAAAATCTCAATGAGGTTAAGATCCATAACAATCTTTTCCAATTATCTGTTGTCCAATGTCTGTGTTTCTTTGCCCCCTCTAAACTTTTCTTTTGTTTTTCTGTTTCAAAAGTGTCTTTTTCTTTGCAATTCTTCCCATAAGGCACCCCTGAGTCTTCTCTTTACTGTTGTACATGAAACTGGTGTTGAGCTGGTAGAGTTCAATGAAGCTGTCAGCTGAGGACATGTGAGGCGTCTATTTCTCAAACTAGTGACTCTGATGTACTTATCCTCTTGTTTAGTTGCACATCTGGACCTTCCACATCTCTTTCTGTCCTTGTTAGAGCCAGTTGTTCTTTGTCTTTGAAGACTGCAATGTACACCTTTGTGTGAAATCTTAATTTCAAGCACTGTATTGCCTTCATTCCTCAAAACAATGATTGACGAGATTCTAGAGAAAGCTGTTTCTTTTTTTGCCATTTGTAGACCTAATATTGACCTTAAGACATGCCAGTTTATTGCATACTGTGGCAACTCAAAAGAAACACAAAGACAATGTTAAGCTTCGTTTAACAAACCAAATAGCTTTCAACTGTGTTTGATATAATGGCAAGTGATTTTCTTGTTCCAAATTAGCAATTTATCATGATTACTCAAGGATAAGGAGTGATGGCTGCTGGAAATGAGGACTGTCTAAATTTAATCAAAAATAACTTTTTCAAATAATGATGGTGCTGTTTATTAAATCAGTAATGTCCTGACTATACTTTGTGATCAGTTGAATGCCACTTTGGTGAATTAAAGTACCAAATTCCTTCCGAAACAGCAAAATCTGTACATTATTCAAAAATTTTGGTCGCCAGTGTATATATTATATTTGCCATAGGCTATCTTATTTATTATTTATTACCTACAAAATTATTGTAGATATATAAATCTGCACAAAAAAATAATAATTTCAGTTAAGGGTGGTGCAGAATTGTACAATCTGTCAGAGGAGGGGCTTACTGTTTAAGACTTTGAAAACCCCTGGGTTACACCAACAAAATGTATCTTTATTATTAGGTCCTCAAGGTAACAACTGCACATTTGTATTTACAGTATTACACAGTATATATACTGCCCCATATACTGTTCTCTTACACTTTCAGCACTGTATATATTCTTGTATATAGGCTTGTAAGTCCAAATGTAGAATTTCAATGTTCTTCTCTGAATTCTCCTGCAGGTTTCGTGTTCTGGTGTCTGCTGGATATTGTGCCTATAAAGAATGAGAAAGGAGATGTGGTCCTCTTCCTAGCCTCTTTTAAAGACATCACAGACACCAAAGCTAAATCTGTCATTGAGGCGAAGAAAGAAGGTTAGCACATGATGGATTAATGTTTCAGAGTGTGTGCAATTTTCAGGATGACAATAAATTAATGATCTTTCTCTGCAATGTTCAATTGGTCCTGTTTTGTGCTTGTTAAGGAAAGGTGAGATGAAAAATATCTGTTTATAGTTCGACTAGTAACCCAGATCAGATTTGGCCTACAGCTCCAAAGGAAACCGTGCAGAGCAGGGAATCCTATTGCAACTGTGTTTCCTCGCGTCCTCTCTCTATCTTTATCTCAACCCCTCCCTCCACTCTCTCTCTCTCTCTCTGTGTCTCGCTATGAACTGTGCTGCTAGTACATTTATTAGGATCTATAATAAGTGTTAGGCCACTGGACTCCCTGCTGATTGCAGCCTTTTATGGATGAGTTTCTGTCTCCCCGCTCCTCTGGCCCTGGAGCCTGAAATGATCTCTATACCTCTCTAATAACCAGCATCCCAGATCTCTCTCTCTCTCTCTCTCTCTCTCTCTCTCTCTCTCTCTCTCTCTCTCTTTCTTTATCCCAGCCCTCAATCTCTCCACCTGTGTACCTTGGCCAATCTCCCTCTCTTTCTATCTGTCTATCACTCCATCTCTCAAGTCCTTTTCCTACTTCTGCTCTGGTTTCCCTTGGTACCTTATTCGCCAGTGCTGCTGTGAGTGACATTTTTCCTTGTTGCCCTCGGCGGTTGAGGCTGGAAGCATAGCTGTCATCTCGTTTCCTCAGCTGGCTGATTTAAAAATGCTACATGCTGAATGATCATTCACACACATGCACATGTACAGACACAAACACATACAAATGTTCAATGTCCACAGAGGCTTCACATAGACTGTACTTTTGTCTTTTTCGCAGTGAAACCATTGCACAATTTTTCTCTTGTTGGCAATTTTTTTATTGTAGGCCTATTTCATTTTTATTTTTGCAACCTGCTAAGGAATTATTGTCATAACACATATGGAGCACATTCTTGAATGTTGATTTTTGGAAAGAAAGCATCCTTTACAAGGAGATATTTGTACAAATTAAATATAAACAACCTTTTTTTCAGAGGGAATTGGGTTATTTGTCCAGTACACTTTTAAGCACTCAGTAGAGAGCTGGGGCTGGCTGCACCAGCTATATGTACGTTACAACATAGCTTAGTTGTGGCGTAAATGGGCACTAAGTCACAATTAATGCACTACTATATATTTGAGCATATATTTGAGCATTGTAACCCTATGTATAAACTAAATATTTACGGAAGCCTCCAATCAGGAGCAACTGATTGAATAAAAAAGCAGACTCACTTAATGACCAATGAGTTCATGTTTTGCGTGATTGATAAAAATTATGATGTTGGCATTTGCACTCGTTTACATTTATGGGAGAAAACATGTAAAAAACGTTTTTCTTCAGCATGAAACCGATGTAACGGTGGACTTTCCTGTGTACGCTGCCCAGTGTCAAGTTTCAATCTAGACTATATTTACTGTCCCTTATTAATTTTAGATACAGTTATTAAATATTGTTATTTACATAGGCTAAATGAACCATTTATGAAATCATTTATTACATATCGCATTTCAATGGGGATATAATATATTACAGCTGACAGTTACGTGAGCAAACAAGGTTTGAACATCAACCATAACAAGATCAAACTGAAATGCATGGCTTTAACACTTCTGTGTATAAATTTGAAGGCTACTAATTGGATCAACACAAGTAAACGTCATATTATGCGACTACGCATTACTTTACGGAGAGCTTAGTTAGAAGTCTTGCCTAAAGAACAGGTGGTGCAACCAAATTATGCACTGACTACTAACTAGTAGTTTCTAAGCCCTTAGTGTGAACTTTATGTCCTAACCTACGTGAGAACCTACATAGAGCTAGTGCAACCCTAGCCTGGTGAATCTTTAGTTTTTGGATTGCTGTTGTAACCTCCATTTCCTGATGATTCCCTGAGGGAACGAGACATTGTGTTGATGTAGTGACACCAAGGGTCGCTCTTGAGAGCCCCAAACACCTCTAATCTTTGAGAGAAGGCCAATGAGAATTGGCGAGTGTAATTTTCATGTCACTCCCCGGACATACGGGTATAAAAGGAGCTGAAATGCGGCCACTCAATCAGGTTTTGTGCTGAGGAGCCGAGACAAGGTCCCGGCCATTTCAGCGGCTAGTGCAGCATTGTGGCAAGAGGGACACAACATCTCGTTCCCTCCATCAGGGAACTGAGGTTGCAACAGTGACCGAGACGTTACCCTTCTGTCACTCACTCAACGTTGTGTCGATGTAGTGACACGAGGGGTCCCTATAGAAAAATGCCCCAACAGTTGAACCTGTCCAGGGGCCTGACATGGAGATTCCAGATGTGCCAGATGGTGCCCCATCCCTGAGAGCGGAGGTCCTGCCTCAGGGGAACTTGCCAGGCAGGGGCTGTCGTGAGGAGCATGAGAAAAAGGGTGACCTGTTCCTCGTCCTCCCTGACCTTGCACAAAGTCTGTGCAAGTCGGCTCACTGGGGGATATGCACAGTTGGGCCAGCTGTGTGCCAGCGCATCTGTGCAGAGGGGAGCCCCCGTCGGAGAATACCAGAGCGGGCAGTGGGAGGATTCCCCTCAGTTGCTGCTGACTCCGGAGGAGGGAATGGCAGGCGAGTTGTAGCATGCGACTGGGATGTGAGACGCCTTGGCAGTTTATATAAGCCACCGTCACTGTGTTGTCCGGCCAGACCAACACACGCTTGCCCTGGATCAATGACAAAAGCCTCTGCAGGGCAAGTAGTAGCGCCAACTACATGAGACTGTTGATATGCCAACACAGTCACGGTCCTGTCCACATGGTGCCCCAGCCTAGCTTGGAGGCATCTGTCGTAACCACAATGCGCCTGGATGCTTGCTGTAAGGGAACCCCTGCCCTTAAAAATTCAAAGTGTCGGCTGATCGGCGTGAAGGCCATGTAATGTGTGCCATGGCTCCATGCCCATCTCATGACTCCAATCTGAGGCCAGTGCTTGAGCGGTCTCGTATGTATCAACCTGAGCGGTGCGGCTGACGCCGAGGACCTAAAATGCCCCAGGAGCCTCTAAAACTGTTTCAGTGGGATCACCATACTCCGCCTGAATGACTTCAGGCAGTACAGCACCAACTGTGCGCACTCGCTTGTGAATCATGGAGACTGAGTCTAACTCTTTCATGAGAAAAGAGATACTCTGAGCCTGGGAGAGCTTGCTCTTTTCCCAGTTGACCTGAAGCCCTAAACGGCTGAAGTGCCTGAGCACCAGGTCCTGTGTGCACACAACAGGTCTCGAGAGTGAGCTAGAATCAGCCAGTTGTCAAGGTAGTTGAGGATGTGAATGCCCAATTCCCTAGTGGTGCAAAGGCTGCTTCTGTGACTTTCATGAAGATGTGAGGCAACAGGGACAAGCCGTAGGGGAGGATATTGTACTGATATGCCGGCCCTTGAAAGTAAACCGCAGGACGTGTCTGTGTCGAGCCGCAAACCAATCTCGATGCCGGACGCACGGTAAAATGCATTTCTGCATCAGCATCTTGAACGGGAGTCTGTGCACGGACCGGTTCAGAACTTACAGGTCCAAGATTGGCCGCAATCCGACTTTCTTCGGTACGATGAAGCTGTGAAGCCCTTTCCTCCTCTCGGCTGGTGGGACAGGCTCTATCGCGTCCTTCTTTCAAACCAGGGCGGGCGCCTGGCAAACTGAATCGCGTAGACAAGTTGGAAGGAGAGAAAGCCGCTGGAATGCGCCGCATGTCCAACAGCATACGCTTCTTTGAGTTGAATGGACCGGCAGTGGAATTCAGCTCGCTGACACACAACCACTTGACTCCGAAGAAAAAATCTTAATGAGTGGTTGCGAGCCAGCTCCTTGCGTACCCGTATGTCCATTACAGATCAGAGGTGTTTGGAGCTTCCCAGAGCGACCCCTAGTGTCACGACATCGACACAACGTCAAATGAGTGACAGAAGGGAAACTACTCTACTAGTTAAGTTGTTGTGTTCGTTGCTGGAAATAAAATATTGTGCCAACAGAGCCCTTGAGACTGAAAACCACGAGTGTAAAGCAGGTCACCAGCAGAAAAGAAGTTATTCTTGTTTCACACCAGCTTTTGTGTAACAGCAGTATGGAGGTCAGAAAAAGGAAAACAGGCCACTTTGTATAAAACCACACTCAATAATAGTCACAAACTCTTTGGCACTATTTGCTTGCAAACATTGATGTAGACTTATTGATCACAAAGCAACAAAAATCACTCTTTGAATTATAAACTACATTTTCCTTAATTTTTGGAAAGATTAGTCTGTGTGAACATACCATTTTCTGGAGCGAATTCAAGCTGTTAAGGGATGATGGCTTAAATGTGTCTTACCAAATTTTAGAGGAAAAAGTGCCCCCTTTTCAGGGTCTATAGTCTTATTTATTACAGTATCCTACTAATAAATGTCAAGTCATGGTCCAAAAGCTGTGAATATCAAGATATAAAGGTTCTCAGTTGTGTAAGTGTGAACCACTCAAATTATCTATCTCATGTTTAGCTAATGTTTTGACTTTCTTGGTGTAATCATTGCTATTCTTACTAGTTTTTATCAAGTTAGCATTAAACCCACATGCAACTCTGAGTCCACTCCACTATTTTGTCAAATAATTATATGTACTCAGATTCGTAGGGTTGTTGGTTTGCATTCTTTAAGTAAGATCAAATTGATTTTTCGATTTTTATTTTAGACATAATCTATTATTATTCAAAATTAAGGATCAAAATACAAAAAGCATGTTAGATATGAACACATGAGTACAATAAGAAAAATCATAGGAAGGTGTTTGCAATTAATTTGGTGTGATCTATTTTTATTTCTTGATGGATTATCTCCCACAATGCCCTTGAATTTCATAACAACCCTTCCACAGAGTGCCGTCCTGAGCAGGTCAAGAGTGGGTCTCCATTCGGCTCCAATCGGCTGCGATCGAGCACAGTTCTGTACCACATTTCAGGACACCTGCATAACCGTCAAAAACAGAGTAAAATTAAACTTAACAAGGTGAGAACATACAAATACTGAGTATATAGAACAATCCAGCCAACTGTTTGTCCACCCTTTGTCATAATCATTCTTGCTATGTCTGTCATGGTAACAGAATGTGTTTGGTGATCCACCGGCGCTCCCTGAATATAAAGTTGCTGATGCAAAGAAATCAAGGTTTATTCTTCTCCACTTCAGTACCTTCAAAGCAGGCTGGGATTGGCTGATCCTTCTGGCTACATTCTATGTTGCCGTGACGGTGCCGTACAGCGTTTGTTTCATTGGTGATCACGACTTTACACGTAGCACAACAGTCACTGATATTGCTGTCGAGATTCTGTTCATCATAGGTAAGGGAATTTAATTTTGATCTTTGACATTGTATTTGGTGCATGTCACAGTCCTTGAGTCAATGACGAAAAACTTATGAACATCCTTGTGAATGTGATTCTAATTTATGACATCATCTTTGCTCTATCACATCTATAAATCTTTGCACATGATCACAATAATATCTTTAAATCAGTTTCATGCTCTGTGACATCTTCGGTTAACAAGATTTTGCCCTGTGATCAATTTGACATGATTTTTGTACTGAGATATTACCTTGTATGATATCAATATTCCATAGCCTGATTATTTTGTTTGCTAAAGCAAGCATCACTATCATTGAACATTCTGTAGACTTAAATTCAAGGAATTACCTGAGCCATATCTAGGGACTGGAATATCATAAAGACTTGGGTATGGGCTCTTATAACTTGGGCTAACCACACAGAACACTATAGATGATATTACTCTGACGTCACACCACAGGAAACCATGCTTCTGGGTTCTTTCAAGCAGCAGGTTTCTATGGTGGAAATAGGCAGCACTGCAGTTTTAAAAATCTTTTAAGCATTATAGAATGTAATAATGTATTTTTAGTATTAATAAAAGTTATTATAAAGGGATATCTGTGGTTTACAGTGAAAAGAATATGTGGGTTATTTTCTGAAATATAGGCAAAACAAGTTTAAACTTGGTTAAATGAGCCTGTATGATTATGTCGGACATGTAACAGTTTGATGAATACACATCCTCACTCACTTAACACATCTCAAGGCTAAGAATTTTGATACTTAGAAATAAAAACTACCATCAGACATATAATATGTGTCTTTACTGCTTAAATAATTAACCCACATACTATAAATATTATTGTACTTCAATATGATCATATTCCATATCAAAACATAATAACAGCCATTTTGATTGAACTTATTTACTCCATTCAAAATAAATGCAAAGACATAATTTTAGCAGAATTACATTATTTTTATTCACTTATTCTTTCACAAACAGTAGTCCATGCACTGCGGTGGTTGAGACGGGATCTGGTTCTCCTGTTAAATCATATATGATGGTCTTGATCATATAAGATCATATTTGACATTATACCTGTCACAGTGACAGCACTTTGGAAATGGAAATCAGCCATTTGCGATCAAAGTTTAATATCCACCAACAGCTGCTGTGGGCTAATTGTGTTAAATAGAGCATACACTATAACAATGACCCGTGAATTATTATCATTATGTAAAATCCTGAGTTTTTCCTGATGCAATGATCTGGTGGAAATTTAAATAAGCCCTTGTCTCCAATAATCTGTGGGAAAAGGGGTGTTTCAACCCAACAAACAGCACTTTTTGGGCAGTTTCAGCACAATTTGAGTGACGCACCCGTAGACACCAACTCTTTTCTGGGCAACCAAAATAACCCAGAAGGGGTGGGGTGGAGCGTTAGTTTGGAAACAGTAACCTCTATAGCAAATTACCTTGCAACAGTCTAACTACACAGAGAAAACACAATGCACTAAAAAACACTCAGAACACTGGCTGTTGAGCAGATGACAACAAAGTAAAACCTGTTTGGATATTTCACAAATATACCTATTATGCATTTATAATTCCAGACAACACTTGTCCCTAGATATTGTTGTTTCCATGTTGGTCATATGTGAAATATGCAATTTGTAATTGTTTATTTATTTTAGTTGAGTGTATACAATGAATGACCTACAATTCACACACTCTGATTGTTTCTCTATGTTTGTTCTTTAAACGCTGTTCTGTGAACCGTGAACCTGACTTTGCGACTCTAATTATGGCTTTTTATGAAACTCTCGGTGTTAAGATTTGGTGACATGTCATTGTAACAAGGTAAAAGGGAATGGAGGAAGCGAGAACCAGACGAAGCATCATAATAATGTGTAATGATAAATTAAAAAACAAAGTCAAAGTCCCTTTCAGTGCCCTTCCAGTCTGCCTGCCAGCAGGTCATCCCCACCTCTTCGGACCTGGGAGGGTGACAAGGGGAGAAAAACACCAACAACAAACAAACGAGAGGGAAAGGCCAAGACGGAACAACAGCTTGAGAGAGAGAGTAGAGAGAGAGAGAAAAAAAACGTACACGCCGGTTCTCCAATACGCCATACCCTGGTCCTCGGCCACTCCTCCACCCTCTAGTGGAAGACAGCCAAGCCTCCTCCAGCCCCTGGCGATTGGAAGGCCCTGCCGTGTTTTCGGTGGAGGGTAGCTGCCCGTAACTCTCTCTCTCTCTCTAACTACTGCCTTCGGTCGCCCTTATCCCTCTCGAGGGCTTGATTAGCCTGATTAGGGGCCGGGTGTGCAGCATCATGACCCGGCCCCACCTTCCTCCCTGCCACAGTCATTCATTTTTTATTGTTTGTCTCCGATAGCACTCTCTTGAGTCTTGATATTTAGCTGGCATAAAAATATTATTGCTGTTATAAAAGTCTCAATAGACACATTATTGTTCAATGATATGATGCTGATGGTGTGTTTTTCTGAATCTGCTGACTCTACTCTGTCTATCACTTTTGCCAGACATAGTGTTCAGTTTCCGCACCACGTATGTGAGTAAGTCGGGACAGGTGATCTTCAATGCTCGGCAGATCTGCATCCATTACATGACCACCTGGTTCATCATTGATCTGGTCGCCGCTTTGCCCTTTGATCTACTTTATGCTTTCAAAGTCAGCGTGGTGAGTAATGCATATATTTAAAAATGCATAACTTATACATAAAAAACCTACAGGAGCACATTTTCACAGCTTTGAAATGTATTACATGTATACCTTTGCTGAAGAAAAAAACCCCCAGCTTAAACCAGACTAACTGGTGTTTGGCTGATCTAGCTGGTCTTCCAGGCTGTCCAATCTGGTTATTAGACAGATGGCTAGCTGGTATACCATACTGACCAGCTGACAAATGCCTAAAACCCCTATAAACCCATCAAAACAGACCAGCTTGACCATCTTGGCCAGGCTGGGATACCAGCTCACCACCTTTGACTATTTGAAGCTGTTTTTCTTTGCTTCATTGATATAAAATTGCTGATGAGCACCTGCAGATCTTCTAAGAATACATTTACCAAATGTATTAGATAATACTTTTAGCTACCAAAGTGTAGTAGCATTCTCAGTTATATTAAAACAGTAAAGCATATTACATTCGTTCCACTGAGTTCTGAAAATATTCCCTTAAATCAGTGCAGAAAGAGTCTGCAGATTCCTTCTGCATCTGCAGATCAGTTACAGATGAGCATGGGATTTTTAGGTATTCTTTTTTTAGCTTCTCCAGAGATTTGTATTCAGTTCAATTATTTATCTTGCACTTTCTAAGTCTAAAAAATTGTTGAGTAGTGACAACCTGCTGAAGCTGGGTGACCCTGCGTGGGTAGACCGAGAAGTCCTTTTGATTACATCATGGATGTAGAACATTTAAAGAGTGATCCTGGGTTCAGGTACAAATAAAGATGTATAATAGGCACGGAAATTGGCTGACTCTGCCTCTGTCGTCTCCTCTACAAAAGCAAAGTGTCACAGATCTCACTGGTTTAATTAAGAGAAAAATATATTTTCTGGCCAATCCAGACTGGCGTAATTGTTCAGTGCCACTTGGACACACACACAAACACACACACACACACAGACACACACACACATACGCATGCGCACGTGCATACAGTAATGCACCCCTGTATCCCTCTGTATGGCATAACACAATGAAAAAGTGCTTGAAATCCATTGAGGCTTATTAAGAGGGGTACAGTGAGAGCCAGGCAGAGAGAAATACAGTGTGCACTCTGTTGCTGTGAGACAGGGCTTGTTGTATCTGAGATGTTCCCTTAAATCTGCTCCAATTACAGATTTCAACTCTGCTCCTCTGGTTTCCCTTCACATCTGCCCTTCAGCTGCGGTGTGTACACATGTATGGACACAAACCCACAAAAAAGCTTTCCTTTTCCTTTACTTCCTTTCCAGCTACTTCTGTTCCTTCTCTATTCTTTCCTTTGTTGAAGGAAGAAAGAAGGTACAGTTCTTTCTTCCTTCTACATACCTACCTTCATTTCTCTTTTCCTTTCCCCTTCCTTCCAACTACTTAAAAACATTGTTAGCACCCTCACAAAAAAATAACTGCAGCTTTTTAACTGTAGTACAAGTGTGGTAACTTGGACACAGTATTACTGCAGTATTGGAAACTGTATTGCCAATAACCCTTTGTCAAATCCAGTTTAGAATAAAATAGAGCGGTGACCAACTGATCGAGCAACTCATCAACATGAGGCATTGGGTAGGCATCAAATTTAGACACTGCAGGAATACTGTGTCCAAATTACCACACTTGTACTGCAGTTCTGAAAACTGCAGGAATTCTTTGTTCAAATTACCACACTTGTACTGCAGTTCTGAAAACTGCAGGAATACTGTGTCCAAATTACCACACTTGTACTGCAGTTCTGAAAACTGCAGGAATACTGTGTCCAAATTACCACACTTATCAGAATCAAAATCAGCTTTATTGCTAAGTATGCTTGCACATATAAGGAATTTGTCTTGGTGACAGGAGCTTCCTGTGCACAACAATACAAAAACAATACAAAAAAGCAGCAAGTCATAGATAATTAAAAATAAATAAAATAAAAAAATACAAATAATACAAATAAATAATTATACATATACGTACAAACACTCAGACACACACCTACATACATACCCACATACACACACGTAGTGCAAATCTAATAAATATCTGTTATATAAAGAACAAAAATACAGTATATTATGTTCAGTGCAATGTATGCAATGGTAGAAGTGGATATGTTAGATAATATAAATAGACTTAAACTGTTTATTGCACATAATTATTGCTCAATGGGGCTTTAACTGATCATGAGATGGATCACCTGAGGGAAAAAACTGTTCCTGTGTCTGACGGTTCTGGTGCTCAGAGCTCTGAAGTGTCGGCCAGAAGGCAACAGTTCAAAAAGGTGATGGGCTGGGTGAGTGGGGTCCAGAGTGATTTTTACAGCCTTTATCCTCACTCTGGAAGTCTACAGTTCTCGAAGGGGGGGCAGGGGGCAACCAATAATCCTCTCAGCAATCTGTACTGTCATCTGTAGTCTTCTGATGTCCGATTTCGTAGCTGCACCAAACCAGACAGTTATTGAAGTGCAGAGGACAAACTCAATGACTGCTGAGTAGAACTGTTTCAGCAGCACCTGTGGCAGGTTGAACTTCCTCAGCTGGCGAAGGAAGTACAACCTCTGCTGGGCCTTTTTCACAATGGAGTCAATGTGTATCTCCCACTTCAGGTCCTGTAAGATGGTAGTACACAGGAACCTGAATGACTCCCCTGCTGCCACAGTGATGTTCAGAATGGTGAGGGGGGACAATGTTGGGGTGTTCCTCCTAAAGTTCACAATCATCTCCATAGTTTTGAGCTTGTTCAGCTCGAGATTGTTATGATTGCACATGACAGCCAGCCGATCAACCTCCTTTCTGTATGCAGACTCATGGTGTCATCTGCAAACTTCAGGAGCTTGACAGAATGATCCTTTGTGGTGCAGTCATTGCTGTAGAGGGAGAAGAGTAGTGGGGGAGAGCACACATCCCTGGGGGGCACCAGTGCTGATGGTACAGGTACCAGTAGTGAATTTTCCCTGTCTCACAAGCTGCTGCCTGTCCATCAGAAAGCTGGTAATCCACTGACAGATAGACATGGGAACAAAGAGTTGGTTTAACTTAGTCTGGAGAATAGCTGGGAAGATGGTGTTGAAAGCCGAGCTGAAGTCCACAAAAAAGGATCCTTGCGTATGTCCCCGGTCTGTCCAGTTGTTTCAGGACATGATGCAATCCCATGTTGACTGCATCATCCACAGACCTGTTCGCTCGATAAGCAAATTGAAGGGGATCTAGAAAGGGTCCAGTGATCTCCTTCAGGTGGACCAACACCAGTCTCTCAAACGACTTCATGACCACAGATGTCAGGGCGACAGGCCTGTAGTCATGAATTCCTGTGATTTTAGGTTTCATAGGGACGGGGATAATAATTGAGCGTTTGAAGCAGCATGGGACTTCACACTGCTCCAGTGATCTATTGAAGATCTGTGTGTAGATGGGGGCCAGTTGGTTAGCACAGGATCGAAGGCACGCTGGTGAGACGCCATCTGGGTCTGAAGCCTTCCTTCAGTGATCAGAGAGTCCCAAAGCTGCACGTAGGAGAGAGCGATATGCATCCTTTATAGTTGTATAGCAGTGATCCAGTATATTCCTGTCTCTGGTGGGGCAAGGAATGTGCTGTTTGTATTTGGGCAATTCACGTGTGAGATTTGCTTTGTTAAAGTCCCCAAGAATAATAATAACTGAGTCCAGGTATTGTTGTTCTGTGTCTGTGATTTGATTTGATCAGTCAGCTGTTGCAGTGCTAAGTTCCCAGACGCATTTGGAGGAATGTAAACACTCGCCAGAATAAACGAAGAAAACTTGCATCGTTAACTCCGCGATGCGATCCGCTCTGAACAGCTGGAAGCCCGGCAGATATAATGCGCTGTCTGGAATGGCTGCACTCAGCCAGGTTTCTGTGAAGCACAATGCAGCAGAGTTTGAGAAGTCCTTATTAGTACATGTGAGGAGATGTAGTTTGTCTGTTTTCTTTGGAAGAGAGCGAAGATTCACAAGATGAATGCTCGGCAGTGCTGTTCGAATGCCGCGCTGACAGAGTTTAACCAGTGCGTCAGCTCGTCTCCCTCGCCTGCATTTCGTAAACTAAAATGTCCAGTAAAACGTCCGAATATTCAAAAACCAGGAAAGATTATCATGTATGTGCTGCCGAATGTTCAGCAGTTCGTCCTTGGTAAAATTGACTGGAAAAAGATAACTAAACACAGGACAAACAAACAAAAACAACAAAAGAATTGGAGAGCTCCACACCGAGGCGTCCATCTGCGGCGCCATCGTAGATGAACAGGTCCTATGATGTTTACCTACCTGTTTATATACGGCAGTACTGAAAACTGCAGGAATACTGCGTCCAAATTTCCACACATATACTGCAATACAGAAAACTGCAGGAATACTGTGTCCAAATTGCCACACTTGTACTGTAGTACTGAAAGTTGAAGGAAGTAAGTCATTGTAAGTCAGTACAGTTTGTCATTGTGCAGTACAACATCATAGTACTACACAAAACTGCACTTTTTACTACATAGATTGCTGTAATACTGCAATCAGACTGCAGTTTAACTGCAGTTCATTTTTGTAAGGGCAGTTTAAGAGTACTAGTTTGTAATCCAGTTTGACACATTACCAAATAAACCTCAGTGTATGAACCCCTGCTACAGCCTCACTCTCTCCACCCTCATTTTCACCCTCATGTAATTTTTAAGCAGCAGTTAAGTTCAGCCTTTCTTCACTCCTAATAGTGGTAATGTTCTCATTTATTTTGCTTCTGAGACCATAAGCTCCTGATGTTTAATAATATTTGATTGTCAAGTGAAAGATTGTGGCTGTTACAACGTGGCTTATTATTTAGTGCTGTTGGGACATGAAGGGACTGGTTCCCATTGGAATTGTCTGTCTTATTATAATAAGAAAAGCTGTGATGAATATTGTCTACTAGTTTGTGCCTGAAGCACTGGACCAACTGATCTAATAGTGGTGTGTGGGGGTGTGTGTTTGTGTCCATGCATGTGTTGCCAGTCTGCTGGTGAGGATTTGTGTAAAAGTTCATATTCGGGTGAATACAAAGTTCAATACAAGTATTATCCTATTTGATATATGTTGTTTATACTTAAAAATAAAAGTATATTCTGTAGGCTATTTAAGCTTGCTCTTTTGCTATAAAGCCCCTTTAAAATCTATTTTACAGTAAAGGATTTTCTTTACTATAGCCATCCTGCTGAATGCCTGTATAGAAAAATAAAATCAGATTTGCTTAAATTATGGCATTTATATTTCTTGCTGGCCATGAATTTGTGTTGTTCCTATTTTTTATTTAAACAAACAGGCAACTATTCAGCTGTCTCTTGACAAACCATGATTTTGTTCCTCTTTGTGTATGTGTGTGTGTGTGTGTGTGAGACCATATGGAGTTCTGGAGGGAAATAAACTTTAGGCCACTTACAGTTAATATTCCAGAGGTAAACGTTTGTGATTTATCGGTATGATGTGCAATATTTTGGCTGGTAACGCCAGTCCAGACCTTGTATTTTAGCCCCTGCATATCTGTATAGAATGAAAATTGTACTGTTCTTTACCCAATATGACAGTGAGAGAGAATACCATCACACATTTAGAGAACATGATTTTTAATACTGGCAAATGCATATACATGGGCTACGCTTTTTCTTAGGAAGGGCCTTTATGTTCATGTTCAGCTGCTCTTAATACAGGGTCCCCGCGGATCCTTAAAAAGTCTTAAAATGTCTTAAATGATACAACAAAAGTCATAATTTTTATTTAAAGAGGTCTTAAATTTGGGGGTGGAAAGACATCGTGATATGACAAAGTGATTATCAAACTTCCAAAGAATAAGATTTAATTAAATAAATGCTTGCGCTGCATCTTTCAAAGTGAAAACGCGGCACTGTTGTATTTCTCCAAGCATGCGAGGGCTTGTGAAAGTTTCCAGCTGTTGCAGAACAGTTCACAATCATTAGGTTGACGTATGATGAAGTGTTGATGACAATGTTTACTTTTAATTGTTTATATTGTGATAAGTTGTAGATTATTTTAGGAGTGCACATTTTATATCCCTAATTTGTTTGAACGAGCAGCTGGATGCAGTGAAGTGCAAACATTTCAAAATAAGAGACCCGGTGCCTTTAAATTTAAGAATTGCATGCTATGAAACAAATCTCCCAACTTGTATATAGCCTACTCTGTTTTATTGAAAAGCAAGAGAGAAAATATGTTTTATACCACCATAAATGGCCCAAATGTCTTTCAGTTTAATGATGCTCTCTAAAACTATTTTTAATCCCAGGTCTGTCTGAGCTCTCATTCCTGCATTCTAAACCATTACCCAAGACATCCAGTGACCTCTAAACACCTGCTAAGAAGACTGTTATTAACTGTTTTATTGTATGTTTTTCTTCTATATTAAAAAAATTACTAATCAATAGCACAGAAATTCTTAAAAATGAATCGATTTCATTGGAATTGCATGTTAAATACTTTGCTTAGCGTGTGCTTCTGCTATCTTTCTTTAAAATAGGCTAAATTCCACTGTGCTCCATGTTGGGTCCTGATCACCCTGTCAGGGCGTATATTGTTATAATGACAGCTCACTTTGCATCTATATATATATATATATATATATATATATATATATATATATATATATATATATATAAAAACATGGTTGGGAGGGTTACTTTTGAAATGTATTCCACTACAGATTACAGAATATATGATGTAAAATGTAATTTGTAATGTATTTCATTAGATTACTCAAGGTCAGTAACGTAAATACTTTGGATTACTTCTTCTGCACAGGTTGATTTTTTCACTTGTTTTGACTATAAAAACTCTGTTAGTAAGACAAAATACACATGTTAAAAATACATTCTCTGAAAAACCTAAATATCGTATGCAGTGTTGTTTCTAAATCTAATTGATCCTGTTTTAAGGATTTTTTTATATTTTTACAGGAAAACAATATAATAATTATTATCAAGAATACGATTTTTGCCATAATATAAAAGGTCTTACTAGAAAAAAAGAAATTAAGAGCGAACAAGAATTTTCTTGAAAAAAAAATAAAATAAAATAAAATATATTTATATATATATATATATATATATATATAATTGTGTCTGGTAACATGTGCATGTAAAATGGCTAGAAATATCATTTTAATTAGTGTAAAGCCGACAATTTGCACAAGGTTTATTTTTATTTCTTTTGCTCCAAACTCACTTCAAATGTACTTCTCTGTCTGCTCGTGTGAATGTAACACATCATAAGAAAGTGTTTCACTGCTGTTCAAAGGCACTTTGGATCGCATCATTTATATGTATAAATGTTTTCCATCTGAAAGGACTAAATATTTAATGAAACAAATGACAATAAAAAGTAAAGTAATCTCGAGTAATCAAAATACTTTTGAATGTAACTATTCTAAATACCAATTATTTAAATTGTAACTGTAGTGGAATACAGTTACTTATATTTTGTATTTTAAATACGCAATCCTGTTACATGTATTCCATTACTCCCCAACCCTGTATATACACACATATCCACACACACATATATACAGTATATATATATATATATATTTATAATATATATTATAATATTATTTGCTGCACGTCATATAGGTTTGGCAATGCATTTGAATTGAATTAACCTGCACATGTCCTTCAGAACACCCCAACACACATGCACATAGACACTGTCAGCAAGTACTCAACAGTTAATGCCTTCCCGTCTCTGCCAGGTGTCAGTGGTCCACCTGCTGAAGACTGTTCGCTTGCTGAGACTCCTACGTCTGCTGCAGAAGATGGACCGCTACTCCCAGCACAGTGCGGTGGTGCTGACCCTGCTCATGTCCATGTTTGCCCTGCTGGCTCACTGGATGGCCTGCATCTGGTACATCATCGGCAAGAAAGAGGTGGAAAGCAACACAGACAACTGGGATATAGGTGCAATAGCTATTTATGTGAACATTTACACAGGCACTCATATATATTTATTTTTAGCAGTGTATCTGTTTTTTTTTTTTTAATTATTACTATTATTTTATTTAAAACCTAGAAACTTCTTTTTGTGAAATTTTTACTTGGAAAGTGTACTTGTATTTTTTTTTCTTTAAAATAAATGCCACTTGGTTTAATAGTTTGTTATCTAATCCAATGGCATTCATACATTTTCATATATGGCTTAAGTGTCCAAACTTTACATTTGGGGCCACTTTATGTCTGTACACATGTACTGTATATTGAAACAGGCATGCACAATATCTACCCACATCCAGAACACAACATATGCTAGTCAGTAACTTGTCCTTTCAGCGTATTAAACAAGACAAGCTTCTGAAAAGGCAAGACACAACATGTCTTTTTTCACAGGGACAAACATTATTACAAATACACTGAAAAACAAACATCCGAATATCCAAAACAGACATCCATCTTCACCTAATAATGGAAGAGTCCCTGAACTGCGATTTCACACTACTCAGAGTCTCCCGACTGTAACCACAGTATAATTTGTTGTGATTGATACCTAATGCAATAGTTCATGAAATATCAGCTTGGAATGGATTTGTTAAAATTGCATGATAGACATAAAATGGATGGATTACATTTTTTTGCATTCTGAGCTGAAACAAAGTCATAGAGAGACCGATTCGAGAGTGATTCGACATTAGTGATAGTATACCCAAATTGAAAATTCAAGTCATAATTTACACAACAGTATGTTGTTCCAAACTTATATGTCTTTCTTTCCTCTGTAGAACACAAAAGCAGATCAAAAGTGAATGGTGACTAAGGATAACTCTCTGCCTATCATCTCATTTTCTGTTCTATGGAAAATATAAAAATTATTTGGATTTGGTGATTAAATGATGAAATAATTGTAGTGTTTGTTGAACTATCCCTTTAAACAACAATAAGCTGAATGTACAGTTGTAGAGAAGAGATAAGGCAGACACTGTGTTGGACAGTGATGGACAGTGATAGGGGAAGATAGCAAGGATAAGAAGAATGTACAAGACAAAATTAGTGAAGAGTGAACCTAGCAATAGACCAGTCACCCAGACGGTGTGCCGCAGGCCTCTCTCTCCCTTTAATCTGTAGGAGGGACTGTAATTAGGCCCACTGTGTTGCTCTATGGTCCGTAATGACGGGCTGCTGCAAAAGTACCAGCTTTTCCACCACCTGGTCTCTGATCAGTATTGATGGAAAGCTGTTTTTCCCCTCGGCATCCGACCACTGACCCCAGGCCTGCTCTGACTGGGAATTACTATAGCAACACTAGACTGGAATCTCCTGGCTGGTACTCTGATTTAGATGTTGTAGAATGATGAGTTCTTCCTTATCAGCAAAGGCAAAATTTTTTCTCGTTGAGATGGTTGGATCCCAAGATGTGCTTTTCTGTCTTTCATGTACCCAAGTTCACTTAGACCACACTTACAAAAAAGTACATGTCTGAAAACAATGGTGTTACCATGGTACATGGCCAAGCAACCATGTAGGACCATAGAAAACATGTCCAAAAAGACAAGATATTGATACTTTTTGGAGCTTTTTTTTTGTTAGTGTAGATTATGACTGTTTTGGATTGCAACTTTATGATAAAGTTAAACCAGAAGTAAAAATTATGTCATTATTTACTAACTCTCATGTCGTTGCAACCCGTATGACTTACTTTCTTTTGTGGAACTCTAAAAGAGATCTTCTGAAGAACGTTCACACTGCTTTTTCTATACTGTTAAAGCATATAATAACCAGAGGCTCTTGGGGCTTGCACATATTCAAACGTGTCAAATCACTACACTGTAAGTTACAAGACCTGTGAGAACCAATGACTTTTGGTGTCATTCGTGTCACACCTGGCTTGACACATATTCAAGTGCCAAGATGGAATATGGGCAAACACAAATGAGATTGAGAACTTTGACGGAGGCAGGGACGTCGTTAGGCCTATTTTAGGGGGGCTGAAGCTACCCCAAAATGTCCCTAAGCCCCCCTAAATGATAATAAGAACAACAATAACAATTCGATTTATCAATAACTGTATCCTCATTCATATTTAGAATTAGACGCAACAAATGATATATATATATAATCCAGCTAAAAAAATAGCCGAAAAGTCGGAAGTTGGACAGAAGTACAAAGAGTCGTTGTGCTATCAAGATGATGCACCGCATCGTCTCGTTGCATTGGTGTGAACTGTGGCAGCTTTCGGAGCGCTGCAGACCGGAGCACTGCAAGTAACTGGAGGATTCATCTCGTCTCGTCGTTACTCTAGTTTGGTCTGAAGTTGAACTCGCTATGCACCCTCCCGCCCACACACACCGATACACACACTGATACACACACTAATGGTGAAAGGAAGATTGGTAAATGTCGTGATACAGAGTGAAATTGTAAGTTGTTTTTAATTACCTGCTTACCTTTACGTTTTCTTGAGGTAAAGGAAAGGGGATATTTTGGTTTGCTATGGAAAACTGTAGTCTAGCTAGAGTGAACAAGCAAAATACAAGAAATGGTGAACTTAGCAAGCTAATCACAACTCTTTATTCTTTGCCAATAATATAACCTATCTCTATAATAGGCATATAAAACAATATCAATCCCCATAGTATGTTGTTGTCACTGAAAACTAAATGTCATAGGGTCCCTGTTAATGCTATTACCATTATATCCTTCTTGTATACATCATTTGGCAGAATAAATCATCTTTAATTGAGAAATGCTCAAACCTGTGTTGTCAAATTTCACTATGACCTTAAAATTCTGGTTCTTGGGTTAAACTGTATGCAAGCCAAACTACACAGCGAAATTGCACTCTGATTGAACCAATCCACAGTGCAGTTACAGTAATTAGAGTAATTAAATAGCATTCTGTGCACAACTTATCTTATATAGAGAGGAATTAGATAGAGTATGCTATTACTTTATCATACATTTACATGAGCAGACAGATAGCATTTAAGTCATTGCTTATAGAATAACTCATCAGGAGCAAAGTCTGGCCTAAGTAAATTCCCCCATGCAGCTTTGATGTGTCTAAAAGCAACATTACAGTAACTTTTCTTTAACAGAGTAGAAATGGAAGAAGAGGATATGTCTGTCACGTTTTACTTGTTAACATCTTGGTTTCTTGACTGGTTGTTGACATAAGTGTAGCTCTAGATGTGAGTACAAAGATTTTGTAAACGAAAGTTACAAATACCCTGGTGGCTAAGCCCCCCCTGTCTTCCAATCCTAGTGACGTCCCTGGACGGAGGCCAAGTATTTCAGTGAATAATGACTTAAATTTTAGTCTGTTCCTAACAACAAGCTATCATATGGCTTCAGAAGGCTTGGAATATGGCGCACAAGTTTTATGGGCTACTTTTATGGTGGGTTTTATGGTACGTTTAGGTCCTTTTTGTAGCTTGATAGCCCCTGGTCACTGTTTGCATTCATTTATGCAAAAGAGCAGCGTGAACATTCTGCAAAATATCTCCTTTTGTGTTCCATGGAAGCAAAAAATGTCTTGCTGGTTTGAAACAACATGAGATTGGGTAAATTGTGACAGAATTTTCATTTTTTAGGGTGATCTATCACTTTGTGGTATGTCATTGTTGCAATCCAAGAGAAATCCACCATATGGATACTGACACACAAACACACATATAGTGGACGATTTTTAGTTACCTTTCAATCTCTCTTTTTCTTCCTCTGTAAGGCTGGCTGCATGAGCTTGGGAAGCGGTTAGAATCTCCATATGAGGGGATGGGCACGGGTGTGGTCAACGGAACTGTGAGCAATGGACCGTCTTTACGGAGCATCTACATCGCCGCATTGTACTTCACCCTTAGCAGCCTGACCAGCGTGGGCTTCGGAAACGTCTCTGCAAACACAGATGCCGAGAAGATCTTCTCCATCTGCACCATGCTCATTGGAGGTGTGTACATGCAGACAGGTTATGTTCATGGGTATGAAACATTTGGACCAATTTTATGGTCCAAAAACTTTAATTTATGTATATGTTTTTGCACATTGAAAAACAAAAATGAGGTTGCATATTTGTTTGGTTGTACAAGAAAAATGACTGAAATATAAGGATGTCCATGGTTATAAATGAGGTACACAGTGGCAGTATAGTAAAAGTAAATGCAGATATGGTCAATACACAACATAGGCCTACAATAAACATTCATATGGCCCTAACTGTGAATATGTGTTTATGTATGTTTGTATGGTGTGAATTGGGATGATATGAGTCACACCAGCTGTTCTCATACAAACTTAATGACCTTTATATTGTGAAATGTCACCCTGTGCCATGGGGCACGTCTGCCTCCTTCTCAAACAGTCAATAATTCCCAATAACACACACCAACACGTATGTACACATTCAATCACCACCTGTTTAATATCAATAGAGTTCATAGACAGAACATGATCCTTTAAAATATATACACAAAGTGCATTAATATGACAATGGGAGGAGCAATGATCACCTTTGTCCATTACGTCATGATTGATTTAAGAAAAGAAAACCATCAGTCACATTATCAACTACAGCACAAAAAAAAAAAAAATAAAAAAAAAAAAAATAATTAAGCAATAGTTAATTGATTTTAAAAAAAAAATAGCATTCTGAGATGATATTCTTCTCACCACAGTAGTACAGAGCGGTTATCTGAGTTATCATAAAGGTTGTCAGTTCGAACCAGGCCATTTCCATCCACAGAACTGCCACTCACTGGATGTTTGTTTGTGTTTGGCACTATTCGGAGTAAATTCTAGAGTCTACTGTGCGTAAAAATCCCAGGAGATCAGCAGTTACAGAAATACTCAAACCAGCCTGTCTGGCGTTGATTGTTATGATTAGACAGTTTTATTTATGTTTGAATAATGCAAAAAATTATTATCTGAACAACATCAAAGCAATCCCAACCAGCCAGACTAAGCAATATTGGCTCATCCAATGGCGTGAGTTTGGGGTGGGACTACCAGTTTATTTGACCAATGGTACACAGCGAAAGTGTTTGGAAAACCTGCTTAACCAGTCACTATTTCTGCATTTCATTTTGGTGACACTAGTGGTACAGAAAGTGCACACTTTTATATTTCAAAGAAAACACCATAACTTGTTAGGTCTTAAGTCACTTGAACGTGTATTCCAGTCATGGGTTGCTCTGAATGCCAAATCTAAGGGTACAGTATGTGCACGTATATGTGAGTACATTCAAGTAATTGTGTGTGTCTTTGACAGCATTGATGCACGCTCTAGTCTTCGGCAACGTGACGGCCATCATCCAACGCATGTACTCACGCTGGTCCTCATACCACACGCGCACTAAAGACCTGAAGGATTTCATCCGTGTGCACCACCTGCCCCAGAGCCTCAAACAGCGGATGCTGGAGTACTTCCAGACCACCTGGTCCGTCAATAATGGCATCGACTCCAACGAGGTACTGTAATCCCCATGCATCGGAGAGTATTATACAGCACGACTGATTCATGAGACGATGCGGAATTCCTTGCAGCTGGACTGCATGATCCGAGCCAGATTTACAAGCATGCAATGCGCTTTCCTATTGCACTCTACTGATGCATGTTACATATTGGTATATACAGAACAAGTAGATTCATTTTGTTACATCAAACCATTGGTTCTCAAATGGTTGTGCTTTATGGCTCAATTTATTGTACGAGAACCACGGTATTAAACCTTATTCGACACTTTTACTTCTATTCATTCATGGCAAGAAATCACTTCTTAGTAGTGGATAACTTTGCTATACCTATGTAATAATAGTTTAATAACATACTACAGCCTCAAGGAAAGGAATTGCAAAGGCAAGTTCAGTTTAGATAGATAGTTAGACACTTGGGAAGGGGACAGCTTTCGGTGCTCTATCCTTGAGCCCGGGACTTTATTCCAGAGAGAGTGGAGAAAAAATAAGATGGAATCTAAACACCTTGCTAAATCATAGATTTATGAATAATAGATGTATAGGCTGATGTCCAGAGAGCAGCAGACAGCGAGGGAGAGAAACGGAGGAGATGCATGTGCCATGAGTGAAGGGAAGAGTGACAGATGCCATTCAGTCAGGCTGAAGGATGGTTGCATAAGGATGGATGAACAGAGCAGATGAAGGGTTGCAGAGGGGAACAATGAGACACGACGAGAATGCTTTCCGTCTCTTTTTAGGGTAAAAACTCATAAAGCGTCTTGCTTAATACGTTTAATGCAAGTTTAATGAATTTAATATGCTGTTATATTAATATATAAAGAAAAAGAAGAATTTCTTTCGCTCTAATACATTTTTTACAATATATTTAAATGTTAACCTCAAATGTATGATCTGTCTTTTTCTTTATAACTTTTTCCTTTACTTTTCTCTGTCTTTTTTTACTTGACTTTTTTTTTTGACCTCTTTTTTTTTTAATTATTTTTTATTTTTTTTCTATCCCCCCTTTTCTTGTCCTATTTCTGTTCCTTTTCTTCCCTCATTTTCTTTCCCATTTTTTATTTTTTTTTACTTTTGCCCTTTTTTCTATTCATTTTTCTTTTCTGTTCTTACTTCCCCGTTTTCTGCTCCTTTTCCCTTTCCTTTTCTTTCCATCCCATCCCTTTCTACTCTTTCCAGCTCTTGAAGGACTTTCCTGATGAGTTGCATTCGGACATCGCGATGCATCTGAATAAAGAAATCCTTGAGCTGTCAGTCTTCTCCTCTCTGAGTCATGGGTGTCTCCGCTCTCTCTCCCTGCACATTAAGATGTCATTCTGTGCGCCGGGCGAGTATCTGTTGCGGCAGGGAGATGCTCTGCAGGCCCTTTTTTTTGTCTGCTCTGGATCTATGGAGGTCCTGAAGGACAGCATGGTGCTAGCCATCCTCGGTTAGTTGAAACAAACTATGCAAAAACTCAAATACGAAAAATATGCACAATCACACAAATTGTTTTTAGCTATATATATATATATATATATATATATATATATATATATATATATATATATATATATATAAACAATATTAGATATATTAGAACTTAAAAACAGGTGCTATTAGTAAGTAGAAACTAATGTGCCAATGATGAATGAATGTGCATGTGCATTATTAATGAATCCATATACATGAATGAATAGATATTGTGAAAAGATCTTTGCATGAATGAACAGAACTATGAATAAAAAGAAATGTGGGCAACATGTTCTTAGGATGAAATAGGAACATTTCTGGTTATTGTCCTGATTGCAACATGCACTGTAGGAAGGATCTGCAAATTTGTGAATGTCCTTCCTTATTCTTTAAAAAATCTCAAATTTCGTTAAGGCAAGAAATACATAGCCTCTCACTGAGGGAAGACTCAAATACATGAAGTCTGGTTCAGGGGCCACGTGTTTCTGAAGTACAGTAGCCGTCACAAGCTGCTCTCTCTGAATGGTAACTCTCTCTGAGATTTCACACTCACAGCAGGCTCATAGGATAGAGAACCAAATGTGTGAATATTTTTTAATCCCGCTCATCCTGTTAGGTCCTGCCTGTGTGTGTAGATGTGCATGTGTTGTATGTGTATGTGTTATTATCACTTTAATAACTGTGACAGGGAAAAAAACACACACTGTGTCTTTCTCATCTATCCCTTACTCATGTCTCTCTATCCTGCTGACAAAGGAAGGTCTCTGTGACATTGAGTTTTCAGTGAAGCTTTAGTTGTGCTAGTTTGTGTGTTTAAATGCGTGTGTGTGCCCTTAAATGTTTTCATACCTCTCGGGTTGTTGACATGACATTTCAAACAGTGTCCTGCATTGTGTCAAGCTATATTCCATCTGAAAAAATGTTAAGCTCCTGAGACCCCCGAGTGACTGCTGTGTGGATTTTCCATTTCCCTTTTTTATTTGTAACTAATAGCTCTTTATATATATATATATATATATATATATATATATATATATATATATATATAAATAATAATCTAGAGCAAATGGTTTTCCTAAAAATATATATCCACATATGTGGACCGTGGGACTAAGTAGTGAAATTTTAAATAAGAATATTTTTTCATCAAATAGTTTATTATGTGTCCAGGAATGTTGGTTATTTATGTTTTTGAGCCGTTATAGACAATATAGCTGATTTCCTATAAAGCTGAATAACAAATTCTGATTACAAGTAATGGCCAGCATCATCCAATCACTGCCAACCATGTTAAAATAAAATAATTGCATTATAAAATTCTGAATCATTGTACTAATTATCATTTTCCCAAGTATGCCAAACATGTTGAGTGGTCCAAACATCATCTGCAGCCTGAAACTGAACTTTTGGTCGGATTTTAAAAGTTAATGCACTTACGGTAGCTGTATAGAAAGTTATAGGATGCTCCCTTGCTCCCTATTTAGTGAATGTCTTAACGTCCAGTGTGCTATCTGTCTGCACTGATCTCAGAACAGTTAGAAATTCACTTTATTTTCATCCTAACTACAAAGCCTCTGAAAGCAACGTTTTTCAGGTTTCATTGATTCTCAATTTGAAAATGCACTGTAAATACAAGAATGCATTTACTAATGTTAATGAATAGAACCATATTGTACAGTTATAACAAAACTAAATATAACAAAATGTATATTAAAATTAAGTGAAATGGCGGGCCTGGGTAGCTCAGCGAGTATTGACGCTGACCACCACCCCTGGAGTCACGAGTTCAAATCCAGGGTGTGCTGAGTGACTCCAACCAGGTCTCCTAAGCAACCAAATTGGCCCGGTAGCCAGGGAGGCTAGAGTCACATGGGGTAGCCTCCTCGTGGTCGCTATAATGTGGTGAGTTGTGCGTGGATGCTGCGGGGAATAGCGTGAAGCCTCCACACGCGCTGTCTCCGCGGTTATGCTCTCAACAAGTTGCGTGAAAAGATGCGCGGATTGACGGTCTCAGATGCGGAGGTAACTGAGATTCATCTTCCACCACCAGGATTGTGGTGAGTCACTATGCCACCATGAGGACTTAGAGTGCATTGGGATTTGGGCATTCCAAATTGGGGAGAAAAGGGGAGAAAATCACAAGCAAAAAAAAACATTTTTTTTGTTAAATGACACACAGATGTGTTATAGCTGAAAATTCTTCAAAATAACTAACATGTTTTTTCACCTTATGAGGGAATAAGGTCCCATTTCCACATATGTGGACTTTTTTATAGCCACATATTAAACTAAACTAGAGAGGCTACTCTTTACAACCAAACAGGTTTCAATCAAAAAACATTTAAAAAGTAATGTCACATCACAGGACTAAAATGAGATTAAAAAAGAGAAAAATGTGACCATTAAAGCATTAAAAAAATAATGACATGAATTATGTGCATTATGCAATATACATTTATACACATTTTAACCTAAAATCTTGTTAATAAATAAAATGATGAATAGTTTCATAGTGATATCTGACAGCCAGCAACTTATATGGAACAGTATATGGTACTAAAACTCCCTTGTGTTTATGTAGTGTGTGTGTGTGTGTGTGTGTGTGTGTGTGTGTGTGTGTGTGTGTGTGTGTGTGTGTGTGTGTGCGTGTGTGTGTGTGTGTGCGTGTGTGTGTGTGTGCACTTTTTTCTTTCTGTGCACAAACAGGCAAAGGTGACCTGATTGGTGCAAACCTGTCAGTAGATGACCGTGTAATAAAGACCAATGCTGATGTGAAGGCGCTGACGTACTGCGACCTGCAGTGCATTAATCTGAGGGGTCTGTATGAGGTTCTCGACCTGTATCCTGAGTACTCTCAACGTTTCGTTCAGGACATCACTCGCGATCTCACCTACAACCTGAGAGAGGGACAAGAGAGCCATGTAAGACCTCACACAATCCCTGCTAATTAGTCTGCCACTGTGTTATGATACTATTGTTTCTGTTAATTTTGTAATTTTTATTTTTTGCAATGTATATGCCCTTGATAAGAAGACTCATTTAATAAAAAAAAAGTTAAAATACACACTTTCAAGAAGTATAGCCACAAGATGTAGGCAAAACATTATACATGTTTATATGATTGTAGTGTGATGTATTACACTAAATTATATTAAAATTGCTCAATGTTTTACATGCATCACCTTTAAGACTGTACTAAGACATATTGGAGAAGATTTGTTGTTCTGCTAGTCTGTTTCTGAATTGAATTGAAATGAATTACATTGAATTGTTCTGTCCACCACAAAAATGGATGGTAGGTTTGCTGTGTGCATCTGTTTGTCTACATGCACACATGTTTTCTTACTTCTCACCTTCTATCAAGTATGTCCAGTAAATCCATGGACACACAGGTGCCTCTCTTCCTCACCTGTCAGTCATCCCGCGCTTATCCACTAACAGTGCTGCGTTGACTATTATAGCTTGAGGCTCATTTCCCTAACAATGATCTTCCTCCCGCCTCATTTGCCTAATGAGGGAAGCTAAGAACACTACAACTCTGAAACAGCGGGGAGAGAGAACGAGAAATTGATGATGATGATGATGATCATCATCTTCTCCATTATCTGTCCTTCCATGCCTGAAGCAGTAATCAGGGAGAGAGTTGAGCTAGAGGGAAGGGAACAGCGTGTTTCGGAGCGAGGGAGGGTTAGAAGGTGGAGAGGGCAGTTATTGAAGTGTCGGATGAGTGACTGCTTTGAGAAACTGCCTCTCTTTCAATTACAGTGTGAGGGAGCCTCAATTATTCAACAGGGAAAATTACCAAATGAGTCTAGGAAAAGTGTAATTAATCATATATATATAGTACAAGGGAGGGATAGTGATATGAAAAGAATGAGAGTGAGAGTGATGGGGAATACCCAAATGTTTTTTCCGTCTCTTTACTTTGTTTTACCTCTTTAATTTTCCGTCACCTTTAAGTGACATTTGACATTTAAAGCATTGTATAAATGGAAATTTGTATTACCATTCGATGTTGTTGGAGAGTTTCACTGTGTAATTGGCAATGCGTGTCAGAACCATGAGGTGTAAAGCACTGTAAAATTCCATTACAACAACTATAATTAAGGAAAACAATCAAGCCTTTAGGGTTTTGTTTTGTGACATAAGAACTCTTTCCATATGACTAAGGGACAAAGATCATTATATTATCAAAGCTGCCTGACTAGTTGTGGTTTTAGATGCCTTTAGGGATAGTTCACATAAAAATTGGAATTATCTCATCATATACTCATGCTCATGCCATCCCAGATGTGTATGACGTTCTTTCTTCAGCAGAACACAAATGAAGATTTTTAGCAGAATATCTTAACTCTGTAGGCCCATATACTGTAATACAAATGAATGGCGACCGAATCTTTGAAGTTTTCACAGTGGGCATTACTTGTAAGGTCATAGTTCAAGTGGTATGACCCAGAACATTACATTCATTTTACTGAAGGACGTTCACTTTGGTGTAGTGGTTTCTGCTGTTTTTTTAATCTTTTGTGTAATTGGTCCCTGAGGGTTTGTGTTTAGATGTACACTACCAGTCATTCTTGGGATGCTTTTTAAACAGTATTGAAGGACTTCCCATGTATTCTGGGATTTTGTTGGAAGCTTTTCCTTCACCTTTAGATGAAAGGGATTTTAAGATCATGAGAAACATTCAGTGAAATGTGTCCAAACTTTTACAGTATGTGTAAATGTGAAAGAGCACTCAGGGAATCATTTACTGATTTATTCAGTGTCCAATGAAAATTAAAGAGAAGATATAAAATGTGTTGCAAAATGTCTTGTGACCTACATCAAATTATCGAAATGCCATCTAGAAGACCTAAACAAAATCACTGCTTTCTAAAAATCCTCTTATTATTGTAGGAGTGCACAAGTTGCACTTTCTTACATCTGCCTGTGTCATTGTTAATAATGAAAATGTATTATTTTTGATGAGCTGTCCAAGGTTATAGCGCAATATTTGAAAATGCCAATTGAAAAATTGTCTATGGCAAAATAAATATACTGTACACCCTTGAATGAAATCTCCCCTGTCCAATCACAGATTGAGGGGCGGGGAAATGGAGATGTGATCCAGTGCTATCCAACAATAGCTGAGCAGCAAGAAGAGGGAGATGATGAAGAAGACGATCAGATACAATATCTCAGTGGTGGAACCAAACAGAAAACACAGATGCAGAAAAACAATCGCCAAACCAACAAAAATCTCCACATTCAGCATACTACTGTCACAAAACCTGACCTCTCAAATCTCAGTCCAAGGTGTGCAGCATAGACATACAGCACATAAAGAGAGATCCTCCTACAAAGACACAGATATGTACAGTCATTTCAATAGACATTTGCTCACTGGTGCATTAAGAAACTGGAGAGAACGGTAAAGTTAATTTCCCATGTTTGTGTGTGTGCTCAGGGTTGTGGACGGCACAGAGGACAGTGATGGCGCAGAAAATTCACACATGTTCACATTTTCCTCCGGTCACCAGCACACAGTCAGTGGTGCAACTAATCCCACAGCAGGTGTGTTTGTGTGTGTGTGTGTGTGTGTGTGTGTGTGTGTGTGTGTGTGTGTGTGCTGGATGAGATTTAATTGTATTTCATGCCAGGCACACTAACAAGTAAGGATAACACAATTTCCAATATTTATTGCTTACTTAGGATTTAAGTTGTTTATTACCTTAAAGGGATAGTTAATTTATGTTGTTTCAAAAACGTATGACTTTCTTTCTTCTGTTCTCTCAAATCTTTTTCCATTATTGCACGTCTTGTGATGGATTGTGGGTGTGACAAGCTTGAAAATGCATCGGCATGAATCAGATTTGAGAGCTAAAGCAGAGGCGAAGGTTTTCAGTGAATAACAACTTAAATGTCAGAATTTATCTTAAGACTTGGAATACAGTGCACAAAACATATGGTCTACTCGTATGGTGCTTTTGTGGACCTTGGCAGTTTGAGTCATCCAATTTTGTTTTAATGAAAAGAACAGCTGATACATTCTGTGAAATTTCTCTGTTTGTGCTTCGTGGAAGCAAGAAAAACATTGGAATTTCTAAAGACATTATGTGTGCATAAATAATTACTTTTACAGCATAATATGTTTTCAATGTACTTGCTATCAACTGTGGGGCAGTTTGACAGAACTGTGTTTTTTCTTAGCAGATTTAGCAGCCAAATCAGTGGAGACCAGAAAACAGTTAAGCCATCTCAACCAAGAGGTAAAGTCATTTTATTCTGATTTTTGTATTGTATTTAAACTATTTGTCATATTCTGTAGTGTCATTTAAGAGTAGATCAACTCTAGGGATGGAAAGTCATCCCTCTTACTGTGAAGGTACTGTACTAAATGTGATCACTGACAGATCGAAGCCAGCGCAGTAAGGGCGAGCTCCTAATGCCAGGTACTCACAAAACATATGGCAAGCTGCTGCGTGAGAGGGAAAGGGGATGTTATTCAAACACTAGAGGACATAAAACTCATTAGAAGAGAGAAGTGGGGCTGGCCCCATGTTGATGAAAGAGAACATTTTAAAAAATGCCCTTGAAACCCCTGATGTTCACTGTGGTTTCCCATATACTATACATTGTTGATTCCGTATAATGCATTATAATTCAATGGAGGTTTGTAAAGAAGCTTATTTGAGGAAATTTACCACTGATTTTCAGTGATGTCGCTTGGATTTAAGGCTGTAAATGCATACTCAGGATTGTGGGGGAACAAATATAAATATAACGGAGATGTGTGTAATCCGCTTACTCCATTTCCTGCTTAATATGCAATGACAAATATAAGTAAGCCATGTTTTGGCTGATTTTACAGAAAAGAAACATTGGCTCAACCAATGGTGTGAGTTTGCCAAGGTAGGATAGCCTATGGATGTTATATTCCAAATTAACTTTGCTAATATGCTTGGCAATTGTAAAAAGCCTACATATAAATAATCTATATTACTTAGAGGAAGAATTTTTTAATTATTAATATTATTTGTATTAATCACTGTTATTATATTGCTGTTATTGCTGTTTTATAAAAGTCACTCCACTTCACATTGTACAATACAAAAATGATTAATGCTGCAGTTTCAGCATTAATTACATAATAATTGAGTCAAGATCTGACACTGAAAGAGAACTGTAGTTCTGCTGTATATTGGCTTGGATATAAATCCATATGACAACCCATATTGTTGATTGTCAGCCTATGTTTTTGACCTATCTTTTGGCAGGTAAAGTCGTGAGAGGTACGTGCTGCTGCTCATTTTTTTTCTCTCTCTCATTCTCTATTTCTCTCTCACACTCACACACTTACTCACTCGATCTCTTGTATCTGTTTATTCTTGACAGCCGGCCTCTCAGCTGGATTTTGTTGTAATCCGTACTGGGTTCAGTCCACCAGGAGGTTGAGGGCTCCCTTCCTGTTGTTCCTTCCTGTCTGAAGTTGTTTTCTTGTACCTCACTGCCTCTGATGGCATTTATGGATCATTACCCAATTACACTCATTATTTGGTATTATCACTTTTTGGCATGATTCTGATGGTGGCTGCCAAATTATGTCTATCTGTGTCTCTCTGAGCTTCGATCATCTGTGCTATCTATGATGTAGTCCATCACAAATATTTTCACTCTGTATTAACTGTGAAAAAATACAGATGTACATAGAGGGCAGAGGCAACAAATAGATAAAAGGTTGCTTAGAAAAAATGTCAGTGAGTAATTTTGGACCACAATTAAATTTGGCTCTGAATCACTTAAGGTTCTTAAAGTTATACTTGACCCAAAAATGAAGATTTTATCATAACGTATTGGAACTATCCTTAAGTTATTCCAAGTCTTGGAACACACACACACACACACACACACACACACACACACACACACACACACATATATATATATACTGTATATACGTATATGTCAACTTTCAGTCTTCTGTGGAACACCAAAGAAGAAGTTGAGCAGAATGTCCGAGCTCCTCTGTGCAAGACAATGAAAGAGGATGGGGACCAGGGGCTGTCAAGCTTCAAAAAAGGCACCATAAATGCATAATAAAAGTACTCAATAAGAGTTGTGTTCTATATTCCAAACCTTTAGAAGCCATTTGATATATTTGTGTGAGGAACAGACAGAAATTTAAGCCACTGTTTCTTTGAATTGCAACTCTGAGGTATTTGTAATTTTTGAGAAAAAGTGTCATGTGGATGAATTTTTAGTGAATGTCAAATTAAGGGAAAAAACAGGGAAATCAAACATTCACATAGCCGGAGTGGAATAATATAATCAGAATCTTCTCCAGGGACTGGATATAATGATCTTCTGTTAGAGTGAATCCAGAAATAAATAAATATCAATAAGTCAACAACGAACATTGATGCCCCATTGGAACTAGGAGATAATACCTCAGTTTCACTTGAAAGCAGCACCGGCTCTGACAGACAGAGACAGATGGGTGGGTGCAGAGGTACAGCTAATTGCCTTATTCTTAACATCCTGTTCTGTTGCTGTGGGAAACTTATTTAAAATGTTGTCTTGCCTTTTTTTCTTTCTTTCCTTTTTTTTTTTTTTTTTGGTTATCGCACCCTTTTTTTTTTATATATTATTACAAAAATAATATTAATGTTTAGAATGAAGGATGTTGTCCAAGCAGGACAGAAATTGTGCTGGTAAACTACAGTACATACTGTACACTCAGTGAGCACTATTAGGAACACCTGTGCACATACTTATTCATGCTATTGTCTAATCAGTCAATTCTGTGGCAGCAGCTCAATACATAAAATGATTCAGGTATGGGTCAGGAGATTCAGTTGATGTTTACATCATCCATCAGAATGGGAAAAATGTGATCTCAGTGATTTAGACTCAGAATGGCGCCAAAAACATCCAGTGAGCGGCAGTTCTACAGACGGGAATGGCTTTTTGATGGGAGAGGTCAATAGAGAATGGCCAGACTGGTTTGAGCTGATAGAAAAGCTATGGTAACTCAGATAACACTCTGTACAACTGTAGTGAGTAGAAAAGCATCGCAGAATGCACAATGTCAAACCCTGAGGTGAATGGACTTCAAAAGCAGAAGACCACATCAGCTTCCACTTCTGTCAACCAAGAACAAGTTACCGTAGCCTTTCTGTCAGCTCAAACCAGTCTGGCCATTCTCCGTGGACCTCATTTACGTTTATGCATTTGGCAGACGCTTTTATCCAAAGCGACTTACAGTGCACTTATTACAGGGACAATCACCCCGGAGCAACCTGGAGTTAAGTGCCTTGCTCAAGGACACAATGGTGGTGGCTGTGGGGTTCGACCAGCAACCTTCTGATTAGCAGCCCTGTGCTCTAGCCACTACGCCACCACCACTCGTCGACCTCTCTTATCAAAAAGGCATTTCTGTCCATAGAAATGCCGCTCGGTGGTTGTTTTTTGTTTTTGGCCCCATTCGGATTAAATTCTAGAGATTGTTGTGAGTGAAAATCCCAGGAGATCAGCAGTTACAGAAATACTCAGACCAGCCCATCTGGTCATGCCACGGATGACATAAATGAGATTTCCCCATTCTGATGGTTGATGTGAACAATAACTGAAGCTCCAGACCTGTATCTGCATGATTTTATGCATACTGCCATTGGCTGGTTAGATAATCTCATGAATAAGTAGGTGTACAGGTGTACCTAACAAAGTGGTCACTGAGTGTATATACCACTATACAGTATGTATAGTATGTCCATGATGTACAGTATATGTTTAACATACTATGCCATACAATTCTAAGTCTAACTCTGTGCCAATATATGCAATAAATATTATCTGATTATTGTGTGTAGGCAGTAAACACCCAGGATTGCAAATCAATATTATAAATCCTAGTGTTACATCACTTTCATAACTTTGATTCATTTTAATTATCTTGTAATATTGTAAAGACCTCAAATAAATCACGAGCATGGTGCAATAGCTTTATTTACAGTGATTTTCATACATCTTCTAGCAAAATAAAATGAAGAGTAATTGCTCTAAAATACACCAAATTCTTTAATATAATAACAAAACAATCACAATGATAGTTATAATAGCTGCATCATATGCCCCTGTGTATTGATTCAGTATTGTAAAGGAAGATTATTACAGTACTGTACTGTATTGACCGTTTCCCCAATGCCCAGCTTGCATTCTTCCATCACTCTGACTTTGTTCATTTATCTGTGCTTCATTAATCTTAGTTCTGCTTAACATTAATCATACACAAACCAATCTTGAGCTCTGCCCTACATGTTGTAATATCAATTCTTACTTTAAAGATAAATAATAGCTTACTCAAAGCACTGCTGTATTTATAAATTATAGTCATTAACTGATTAATGTAACCATTAAACATACATGTAATGGAGGCCTGATGACAAACAAATCTCTCTTTGTGCCTGACATCTCACTTTCTTATATCAGATTGGCATTCACAGGGTATAGTAATTTACCAGTGCCAAATCAGCAATGCTTTTTTATTGTTTGTTTCCTGTTTAGTAATAGCTATAATATAATTATTAAAATGATAGATCAGTATTAAAGCTGAAGTGTGTGTTCTTTGTTTAAATTCAAAATGTTTCAGTTCTAAATGTTCAAAATTTCAAAATGTTTCAATTGTTTCTCTTAACTAGTCTTAAAGGGATAATTCCCCCAAAGTTCCATCATAATAATAATATAATAATAATATGTTTATTTTTTTATAGCGCCTTTCAAGAACCCAAGGTCGCTTTACAAAATAATACAAACAGTTGACAGACAAAGAGACAAGTAATCTGCTAGTTATAACAATTAAACAAGCAGAAAAGCAGATGGAGACAACAATAACTATGAATAATTAACATGAGGAAAAAGAAGACATACACTTTGATAAAGAAAACATGTAACATAAAAAAGTGAAAAAGTGGAGGACAGAGAAATAGAATGGAAAATAATTATTTACTGAGCAAGGTGAATATATGAGATTAAGTTGAGATTTGAAGGTCTGTAGGTTAGGGGTGGCACGAAGATCAGACGGCAGCTTATTCCACAGCTTAGGGCCGACAACACTAAATGCCCTACCACCCACAGTAGAGAGTTTATACCTGGGTACGACAAGCAAATTGTCATTGCTAGATCTGAGCGTCTGAGCAGGAACATATGGTTGCACAAACTCAGCGAGGTATTTAGGTGCGGGGCCATGACAGGCTTTATAAACGAAGACTAACAGTTTAAACTGGATGTGATTGACCACAGGAAGCCAGTGAAGTTGGGAAAGGATAGGAGTGATATGTGCAGATTTATTGTTAAATGTAAGTGCTCGAGCAGCAGAGTTTTGTACCATTTGAAGGTGATGTATAGCTTTGGTGGGTAGGCCGCTATATAGGGAGTTACAGTAGTCAAATCTGGAGGTTATAAAAGCGTGTATAACAGTTTCCGCATCTCCAAAGTTAAGAACAATATTCCGCAAGTGAAAGAAGCATGATTTAACAACCTGACTGATGTGTGAGTGAAAACATAACGAGGGATCGAACAAAACTCTCAGATTCCGCACAGTTTCTGAAGGCCTAATCAGGACACCATCAATATCAATAAAAAAGTCATGCCCGGGTAAGCGCTGTGATTTAGGGCCAATCAACAGGATTTCAGTTTTCCCAGCATTAAGCTGTAGGAAGTTATCAGACAACCATGTTTTAAGTTCATGAAGGCAAGAGAGAACAGACGTGGGTGGACAAAGTGGGTTGGGTTTAACCGTGAAATAAATTTGAATATCATCAGCGTAACTATGAAAGTTGAGACCATGCCGTCTGATGATCTGACCTGGTGGCAGCACATAAATGAGTAATAATAGAGGACCAAGTACAGAACCTTGAGGTACACCATGAGAAATAGTGACGGTACGGGATCGATTCTCACCTATCTTAAAGGGTTACTTCAGGATTTAGCATTAAGCTTTGTATCAGTAGAAAACCAGTAGTATTTTCTAATTACCGAGCTCCCACCCCTCATATCCCCCTGAGACGAGAGATTTATTTATTTTTAGTCTGGAAAAAATCCTCCGATGACGCAAAAATCGTCATTTTGCATCATCGGAGGATTTTTGGTCCAGAGGCTTAAAACTACAGCCAGTATTCTGCATGTTTTCACCACGCCCATATGGGGCGGGATCTCACTCACAGAATGTGAAGATAGTGTCAGCCATCTTTCTGTAGAAGCTAAGAAAACAGGCTCTTGCTCTGTGTAGAAAGTTTGTATACAAGTAGACTAATCACGATGGTGGAATGTAGTTTTGAAGTTGTAATGGCAGAAGGGGATTTCGAAGATCTGTTGCGAGAATCTGATGCTCGCGCTACCTGTACGAGCCGCAATACAGCGATGAACAGAGGCTGGAGCAGCTGCTGTAGCAGGGGAGAAAAACCTGCTTGGCAGGCAGGAGGAAGAGAGTGTTAAATTATATTCAGACTCGAGTTGGGGCGGACTGGTGGTGTCAGTGCTCTCGCTGTGCGCCTATGGAAACAGATAGAGAGTCCTATTGCTGTCGCGAATTTCAGCGATACTGGACGAGATCGCTGAATCCGCTGATGAAACTGCACCGATAACATGAGCATGTATAACTGAGCACCCAAGTTTTGTATCACACATGGACAGGGGAGTCCTGGAAACTTATTTTAGGATCCCGAAGATAAATTGGAAACGCCAGCCAAAGACCACAGGGACAAACGGACAGCTTAGTGTAAAGTGAGTATTTTGTTTGTTTTTCTTTTTTGTTACTAAGACGTCATGTACAGAGTTTGGACACACGGAATTATAATGTTCTTCCCGCGTAGTCAGTCAATTTATCAACTAACTCACGATTTATAGAGTCACGATGTAGCATAGTTGTATCATATTTTCAGATACTGCCGCCTGTAACCAGTAGGCGTGGTTTGGGAGTGGCCTCGTAAGGGCAGCAAAGCAAGTGCATTCTGGGAGTTGTGTAAAAAATACATTTTCTGCCTTTTCTCTGTCTAGAATGCTTCAAATTCAAAAATAATTTCACATTTATACTATATAAATGACCAATTTTAAATACACATTCATCTTCCCAGAGGTGAAGTATCCCTTTAACAAATTGCTGTCTATCCGATAGATATGAAGTTAACCACTGAAGAGCCGCACCAGTGATACCTATTGCAGAGAGTCTAGAAAGAAGTGTAGAGTGGCATACAGTGTCAAATGCTGCACTGAGATCAAGAAGAACCAGGATACTATGGGCACCAGAATCAGAAGCCAGAAGGAGATCATTTACCACTTTTAAAAGTGCTGTTTCTGTGCTATGATATGGACGAAAACCAGATTGAAGCGGTTCAAAGAGATTATGTTTTTCTAAATTTGACTGCAGTTGTGCCACAGCTACCTTCTCAAGTAGCTTGCCAACCAAAGGGAGGTTCGATATTGGTCTATAATTGTTCTGAATGGCGTTGTCGAGGCCGGATTTCTTTAGAATTGGAGTGATGGCCGCTACTTTCAGATCATGCGGAACACAGTCATTGTCTTCCCCTCATATTGTTCCACCCATGTTGTTTCAAAGTCTTCTGTGGAACCCCAAAATAAATGTTTGACAGAATGACATCCCCAGGCACCAGTCACGTTCGTTGATTTTTTTTTTGTTTTGTTTTGTTTTGCAGTAATTTGGATAAAAACATTGCTCTGTTTGATTGAGCATCCTAACCTGCCCGACACAGCAACATTGTCTTAACCAGTGGCATGAGTGTGTGGTGGGACTGTTTGTCCCATTCAATGGCAGATGGGGAGAATGTTTGAGAAACCTCCATCTGTAGGTGACTCTATTGAAAGTAAGTGACTGACTGTTTATGGTTATATTTTTTTGCAGGTGAACTCCCTGGGACGGGAGATGGCCGAGCTAAGACGAGTCATGCGGAGTCTTGCATTTCTCATCGAATCCATGATGGCCTCTCCTCAAACACCTGGTGTCTGTACATCTACTTTTACCTCGGGGCATCCCTCCCCTCCTATTCCCTTACAGGGCCAGGGTTCATCTTTGAACATCCCACCCTTTCCTTCTCCAATGCACCCTGGAATACATCCAGGAGGACTTGCATCCCATCCATCCAGACCACAAGAACTGCAGCTGGTCTGCCCTTCAACTTCTCTAGGTTCCTCGGCTGGTTCTTTTCCTGCCACGCTTTCCACATTCCACCATACAGACAGATCTAAAAAGCCCCTACTGGCCCTTTCTCCCCACAGCACAGAGGCTCGGACCCGCTCTCAGAGCTTGGAGACAACTCTTCCAGCACATCACCAACACCTTTCACACACCCCTGGAACATTACCCAGAGCTGGACAGCCGTCATTAGGAGGAGAGGATCTCAGGTCTCTGGGTTTGTAGCAATTAACCTTTAAAATGGACAAGTTCCAGTGGAATCGGTGTGTAAACCTGGACTCAGGACTAGACTGAAGAAGATAAGTGGTGCACGTGCTGCCAGAGCCATGGAGCTATGGTTCCAATGAAGATACATGTGTTTACCATATCAAGGCATGTCTTTCAATGTTAAAAACTATAGGGATATCTCTAATCAGGAAAGACGAGTTTGAGTTTCCAAAAAAAATACAATTACCTATTACAACATACGGTTGGTAACCAAGACCACATCCCATATTTTGCGTCTGTTCTACTGTACATGTCAATCATGTTTACATTAAATCAAACATCATATCCCTCAATCCACTCTTTTACTAAACACTAATTTATCCTAATCATCGACAACTAAATAGTGTTATGAAGAAAATTCCCTTAGAAAACAATCTTCTCTTTGCAGAAAAAAAACATCTTAAAGGATTAGTTTGAGGTCTGTGCGGGACTGCTTTTTCCATTCCGCTCCCTCCCACACCCACAAGCTCCTATCTCGCACACGAACACTCCTGCTGAATTTTACTCCATGTTCACCCGCTCTCTGCCCACAGTGATTTTCTTCCTGACCGCTCCCGCAACCCTGCATTAGTTTTCACATAGGGCAAAAGCCATACCAATAGACAACAAGTTTCCACAGAGAACGTTTTATTTTTCTGTTATTGCCCTTATCGGATAACATGTGACATGATGCCCATCTGACTTCCCTGAGGTTGATTTCTTAACACTAAGTTGACCATTTTCACTTCAGAGTTTTACATCCTTTGATGACAGTCCCTGCATTTAAAACAGGATATATTCCTCACTGAATGGCACTTTGAAGTCCTGTGGGTCCTGCATGGGTTCCGAGGGAATGCAGACCTCTAGATTTGTTCAGAAAATTACAATTCTCTCATCATTTACACACACTCATGCCATCCCAGATGTGAATGACATTCTTTCTTTTGCAGAACACAAACAAAGATTTTTAGAAGAATATCTCAGCTCTGTAGGCAGGATTGGGGAGTAATGGAATACATGTAATGGGATTACATATTTAAAAATGAAATAATTGGTAATTAGAAATGAAATAATTGGTAATTAGATTACAGTTACATTCAAAAGTATTTTGATTACTGAAGAGATTACTTTGCATTTTAATGTCATTTATTTAATTTAATATTTAGTCCTTTCATATGGAAAACATTTATACATATAAATGATGTGAATGAAAGTGCATTTGAACAGCAGTGAAACACTTTCTTATGATGCGTTACATTCACACGAGCAGACAAGTGAGTTTGGAGTAGAAGAAATAGAAATAAACCTTGTGCAAATTGTCGGCTTTACACTAATTAAAATACTATTTCTAGCCGTTTTACATGCACGTTACCAGGCACAATTATATTTGTTTATCAAGAAAATTCACTTTGGATCATAATTTCTTTTTTTCTAGTAAGAGCTTTGATGTTAGGGCAAAAATCATATTGTTGATAATAATTATTATATCGTTTTCCTGTAAAAATATCTAAAAATCCATGAAATAAGATCAATTTGAATTATCTTGTTTTAGAAACACTGCATAAGATATTTAGGATTTTCAGAGAATGTATTTTTAGCATGTGTATTTTGTCTTACTGTACTAACAGAGTTTTTACAGTCAAAACAAGTGAAACAATCTGCCAGTGCTGAAGAAGTAATCCAAAGTATTTAGAATACGTGACTGACCTTGAGTAATCTAATGAATTACGTTACTGTAACACAGATCATATTCGCGGGCAAGGAAGAGGCGAGAAACCGGCTTGACATATAAACTTAAAGGTTTAATGTAAAACTCAAAAGACAAACACATAAGATAACGGACATGTCCGTAATTGAGCTCTCTCTCTCTCGATCACCGTCTGCGAGTGGCCTTTATCCCTCTTGACGGCTTAATTAACCTAATACGGGACCGGGCGTGCGTAATCACGCGCCGGTCCCGCCCTCCACCGTGCCACAGTTACAAATTACATTTTACAGCATATATTCTGTAATCTGTAGTGGAATATATTTCAAAAGTATCCCTCCCAACCCTGTCTGTTGGTCCATTCAATGCAAATCAACAGGGTCCAAAACTTTGAAGCTCAAAAAGCATATAAAGTCAGCATAAAAGTAATCCATGCTCCAGTGATTTAATCCATGTCTTCAGAAGCAATATGATAGGAGTGGCTGAGAAACAGATTCATATTTAAGTCCTTTTTACTATAAATATTCACTTTTAAAAAGCACTCCTAATTATTCAGCTCTCCTAAGGACTATTTTTTTTTTTTTTGTCTCAGGCGATTCGGATTCTTTGTGCATATTGCCATCTACTGGTCACTGAGGAGAATGTATTGAAAAAAGTATTTACAAATGTATCTGTTTCTCACCCACACATATCATATCATATCACTTCTGAAGATATTTACTTAACCACTGGAGTCGTATGGATTACTTTCATGCTGCCTTTATGTGCTTTTTTGGAGCTTTAAAGTTTTGGACACTTATATTGAATGCATTATATTGCGTTGAATGGACCTACAGAGCTGAGATTTTCTTCAAAATTCTTTGTTTGTGTTTCACAGAAGGGGGGGGGGGGGGGGGGGGATATTCCTTTTAAGCAGTCTAAACTAGATTGCTGGTCCCCTAGCCATATACATTTTTTCTTCCATGGAACACCGAAATAGATGTTTAGCAGAATGTTAGGGATTGACAGATCTGAGTCACCATTCACTTTTATTTTTTATTTAATTTAACTTTTCTCCGTACAATAAAAGTGAATGGTGACTGAGGATGCCATTCTTCCTTACATCTGCTTTTTTATTCTATTGATTAAAAATGTGTAGGTTTGGAAGAACATGAGGGTGAGTTAATGAATTAAAATTTTTGAGTGAACTTCCCCTTTAAGGAAGCGCTGTATAATTTGGCTGGGCTGGGGTCATATCAGACAGACACTGATCCGTCATGCCTCTTAAGGATATTTGAAAGTTAAGCACAGCCTATCAGTAGGATAACTGACAGATATTCAAAAGGCAATACATTAACTAAATATCTATAACCTTTTTCTTTTGCAATAAAAATGCAGAATGATGAGAACATAGCTCACAGTAGGTGACTTGAAGTCTGACAGTAATTATCTTGAAATTCATTGTTGAAGGTGGTTGTACAAAAGTGGTGCTTTGATGGCTGTATCAGCGGTGCTTTTAAGGGGATGGATTTAGAGACTTTTAAAGTGCTGGAAGTCTAAGAGTTACTCTTAAACGCTTAGCATTTTAAAACACATCATGCAGTCAGTATGCTAAAACCTTCTCAGAGAAGTTGTGTCTCTAAATTTATACTGTTTAAAATTTCACCCCTAAAAAATTTTAAAGCTAAAAAAACAGTTAAAGCTAGTCAACCTCATTAATCGACTACACTGCAAACAGTGTAAATGTGTAGTTAGTAGCTTGAGGTATTGTAACAGTCGCAACAAGATCTGACTCTTTAAAATGACTTTCGTTAGTGTAACCCAATGTAGTCAGGTTGATTCAGTAAAATTAACATGTTGATCTGATGAAAATTACATGACTGGTGACAATATTGCAAAATGATATAATGTGGTTCCTTACATGTATCGTGAGGTGAAATGTCCACTGTGTGGCGCTATAAGCGAGTTAACGTTTTTCCCAAACAGATAAGGTTTTTAAGGTTAATGCTCTATCGATTTTTAAATCAACAAAACCTTCCTCCCTACCTTATCCCTTAACCTAAACCTAACCGATAGTGTCATTAAAAGCAAATGTGAGATGAAAACGCAATTGCAAAAGCAAACATGTCATTTTGTGGTGCCTTTATGACACTTTCTGCTAACGTGTCGACTTGCATGCTCTTCTAGACTCGTACCTCGGTTTTTTGCATCACAAGTGCAATACTCTATCAATAGAGACTACACAATTTGAACATTCTCTCAAAAATGCTCATAAATAGTTGGATATGTAATGCAAACATTAAAAAACGGTGAAATTAAAGGTGCACTCAGCAACTTTTTGCTCGTGTTATCTTGGACTTAGTGACACCTAGAGGTGTGGATGCAGCATTATTCAAAATCAATAGTTTTCAGTGACCAATTGCCATTATAGAATATATAATATTTTTATATAGTTTTGTCTGTAGTTGGTTAACAAGTTGACCATTCTAATACACCACTAATGTCTACTTTGTTTCTTCACCTCTAAGCTTTTGCCAATACTGTACCCATGAACTTCATCGAGACAGACTGATTGTTTCCTGTTTAAACATATAGACAATAAATGATCAGGTGGTAGCAACACCTGAAGCTTTCAGAAATCAGAGATATCCTTTTAGTTTCTTTCTCTTTGTTATTTCTAATTGCATGACTTCAGAAGAGGGTGGAGAGTATACTCTTACTGTAGGTTGTAAAGATGCCATGTAGGGTTGTGCAGTAGACACCGTAGAAGCATGAAGGTCATTTTGACACCGAGTGTCCCTCACTGACTCTGTCTCTTTATTCTCTCCTCTACTTGCCCCTCAGGGCTAGAAGGAGTAACAGCAGGGACAAGTCTTACACAATGTCTGCACGCTGTATGTATGAGTGCATGAATTTGAACGTGTGTGCAAGTGTGTTTGGAAGAGGGTGTAATACGGTAGCCAAGTATGTTGCAGAGGTTTTTAAATGAATTGGAACTGGGGCAAGAACGATGTGTTCAGTTGGGGGTTGGGGATGGTCAAATGATGGAGTGTATTACTGGTTGAAGTTGAATTGACATGGGGAAGGTGGGCTTGTTTGCTTGCTCTGGTCTTGGGGGATTGGTTGCCGATGGCAAAGTGGCCCCTGCTGTCATTCTTCTCTCCCTGGCGCAGACATGGTGTGTCTGCTTTGCCTGTCACTCTCTCTTTTCTCCCACTCACTCATTCTGTCTCTTCCTCTCCTCTCACTTTCCTCCGATTTCGCAGAATTAATCTGGGGAATGTATTGCACACTCCTACTACCGTTATCACCCCCAAAACTTACCTAAAGTGTTAGTTCACCCAAAAATGAAACATTTCTCATAATTGACTCACGCTTATGCCATCCCAGATGTGTGTGACTTTCTTTCATATACTGAACTCAAATGAAGATTTTTAGAAGAATTTATCAGCTCTATAGGTCCATGCAATGCAAGTGAATGGGTGCCAAATTTTTGAAGCTCCAAAAATCACATAAGTCAACATAAAAGTAATCCATACGACTCCAGTGGTCAAATCCATATCTTCAGAAGATATGATGTGGGTGAGAAACAGATCACTTTCACATTCTTCTTCATGTGTTTTTGGTGATTCACATTCTTCATGCATATCGCCCCCTATTGAGCAAAAAAGCACTTAAAAATGTATCTGTTTTTCACCCACACCTATCATACCACTTGTAAAAAACTGCAGTATTATGGCTTACTTTTGTGCTGCATTTATGTGCTTTTTGGAACATACACTTTTTGGCACCCATTCACTTGCATTATATGGACCTACAGAGCTGAAATATTCTTCTAAAAATCTTCATTTGTGTTCTGCAGAAGAAAGAAAGTCATACACATCTGGGATGGCATGAGGGTGACTAAATGATGAGAGAATTTACATTTTTGGGTGAACTAACCCTTTAATGACTCATTTTAAAGGAACAGTTCACCTCAAAATGAAATTTGAGTAATAATTTACTCACCTTCATGTCATTTTAAACCTGTATTTTCTTTCTTGTGTGGAACATGACATTTTAAAGAACCTTCATGCTGCTCTTTCATCACATATTGATTAGGAGCTATAAAGCTCCAAAAATTGACAAAAAGCACCATAAAAGCATACCATTAGAGTCACGCGTTATATACCAAGTCTTCTGAAGCAAGAGTTACAAGAGCTTTGTGTGACGAACAGATCAAAATTTAAGCCATTTTTCCTCTGAAAATCTCCCTCTCCACTGTAGCTCTCAAATCTAATTTGCTCATGCATATTCAAACTTGGCACGTCAAGACCGATGACACCAAATGGCGCATAACTAAACGCAATGCATCAAGTTTGAATATGCAAAATTGTGAATGAGATTTAAAAAATGTGCGTTTCACATGAGGCCACATCCATACTATAATATATCAGTTTTCAGTGTCCTAATAGTTTTCCAAATTATGTGGTAATGGAGAGAATCGTCAAAACACTAGTGGGGATGAGAAGTAAAAATGTAGCGAAATTGATGTGTTTAATAAATATATTAGTGTGGACCCAGCCTGAGATTTGGAACATGACGCGTTCAATGATGACCGTTTTTTTTGTGGGGTGAACTATCCCTTTAAGTGCATAATTCTCATTCTAATATTCTGTTTTGCTTCATAAATCTGTGTCTCTTTTATTCCCTTATAGGTAAATTGCATGTCAGGCTTAATATTTACTTGCCACTGCAAAGCGTGACTGATATAGCCAATACAGAATATACAATATTTCAGCTGTGATAACATGGAACTGTTTAAAAGTGCATCTAAAATATTATACATCATCTCAGCCTGCCCCCAAAAGTGTTCATTTCCTTCATTCCCTTGATTCCGCTTGATTTTTCCCTCCCACAATAGTAAAGAGACTGTCTCTTCTTACAGAACGCTTCTGCTCCAACCCTCTGCCAGTCGCAGGAAGGCAATATGCCAAGCTTGAGCATAGCGGTTTAGATTTTTATATTTCTATGAATGTATCTCAACTAAAGGTGTATTTTTGTACCTCCAAAAACAGAGGGACGCTTCTGGAATCATGAAAAGACTATTCTGTGAATGAACGCAATATGTTAGCTACTGGAGGAATTGAGGGAAACACTCCAATGCAACAGTGACTCTCAATGCATCTCTTAATGGCTTTGAGAAAACTATCCTCTCCCCAATACTACTGGGAATGTAATCATGTATTTAAATTATTTTTGTTTTTATTTTATTAGAGGAAAAACCTGTAATGCAAATAAATGACTACTGACATTGAATGAACGCAAATGTATTCTGCATGTTTACTACCCCAGAAGCTAATAAGCTAACATGAATCATAGACTTACTGTACATACACTGTATGTTGCTGGTTGTGTATTGTGCACTGCAAAATATCATTTTCTTCATCAGTATTTTGTTTCTTGTTTTCCAGTAAACATGTAAGATACAGTAAGATAATTTACTTGCGAAGAAACAATTGTATTAGATATTAAGACTTGCTTTCAGAGAATATATCTTGAATTAGGTTCATTTTTCTTAACCGACTGGCACTATGTATGTATGCATGTGTGTGTGCATGTGTGTGTGTCTGTCCATTCTTCCATCTGTTGTGTGTCTACCTGATGGTTTATCTAACTACACAATTTTGCTTCAGAAGTAAATGTATCTTTATTTTACAGGAAAACAAGAAAAAAATTGTATTATTATTTTGTATTATTATTATTTGTTTCTTTTTGCATTGATACAGTCATGGCTAAAGCATATGTCTCTGTTTGTTTGTGTGAACATCATCGTGCATGTCTTTGCTGTGTTTTGTGACTGGCTGAGTGCGTGATAGATGTGTTTAATGGAAGCGGCAGAGAGCGAATCATCACCCACATGCCAGACGGCCCCAGTGTGTGCCTTAATGTCACCACTATTGCATCTGAGGATAATACCACGTGTTGACAAGTCTCCATGGTTACTGGAACAACTGTAAAGTGAAACAAATGGAAAAGAGCAGAGGCGAAGTCAGTCAGAGACTATCATGGAAAGGGAATGAAGCAGAGATAAGATAGAAATGAGAAAAAAAGGAAAGGAAAAAGGCTAAATGCATGATGCAAGAAACAAGAAAGAGCAGAGACTAATAATGAAAGTAAATTATATGAGTTTGAGGCCAACATCGAAAGAATAGTGGGAATTTAAGACACACCTTCTTTAATTATTTTACTTAAAATGATTAGCTTCAGATACCTTAAGTTTAATGTATTATGAGGATTTTCACAATTCTACCCAGTGCAAAATGTCCCATTGAAGTAAGGCAATGTAATGTAATTTTTTTAATTGTGTGTAACTTGTTTCGCACACACATGAACAGATCAGTTAGGGGCTGTTCACACAAACATGTTTTTGTGTCCTTTTACGCTGTTTTTCAATTGTTTTTAAAGTGTAAACCCACAGAACAGATGTCAAAGTGTTTTCAGCAAGTCATTTCACTCGGCAGCCATCTTTGGAATGCTTCCGGACAGCTATTTTTCAATGTAAACAAGTGGCATACAAGTGCAGCACCTGTCTTAAATGGGGAAAGACCACTGATCTATATATATAGATCAGTGGGAAAGACCGAAATCTCCAAAACGGTTTACATTCAAGATTACATTCAAAGAAAATATTTCAAATCAGCAGTAAAATCTCACAACACTGGTATCATAAATTGTGCTTCTTTACCTCAGATTTGGGAAAAAAAAAAAAAAAAAACGATTTTCCCGGCTTGTATAGCTAATGCACATGCGCGCTCTCGAGTTGATTGACAGGTGATGTCTGTATCTAAAAGGTTATTGACTCTTTTACCTGTAAGGCAGTACTTTCTTTCTACATCCGTTGACCGTTGGCCATTCCAGTTTGTCCCATTCATTTTAATAAAAGTGGCCCATGTCAGCTAAACAGTCTCCGACGGACATCTTTGACCATATTGTTGCATCACGCTATTCTTTCAGAACCTATTTTTTTTTACATAGATTTTTTTAAGCACAGGTTTCACAACGATTCAACATTCTGAATTGTGCATTTTGTCGATGGTTAGGGCAAAAACTCAGATTTTCATGCAAGATAATTTATCATTTGTCTCATTTAACTGTCACAGTTAGAACTTTTCCTCTTTTTCAGTAGAAAATACGTCAACACAGAAAAGAACTGCTCTTATCAAGTCATTTCATGGGGTCTTGAACAATGTCCTGAAGTCGACGTAAAAGAGGATGTGAGGTATCTCTGTGTCTGAACGTTAGCATATGCGTTTCATTCATATTTAATTCTACTGTTACAACACAGGTTCTTCATCCTCCACGTATGACACTTCACACTTTGTGCATTCATATTCTGTACCTGAACTACAGACAAAAACAGTGGACCGGATGAGTAAAAGAGATAGGGGGGGTGTGGAAAGGGGGGCAGAGATGGAGACAGCAGTGAAAATGGAAAAAAGCTGAGCCAGAACGATATTTTTAGATAAAGAATAGCGGCTGCAATGAGAGTAGGTGGAACTTTTGATTAGTGCTATAGTGTTTCACTGCAAGCAAATGATTTTCGGTGTATAGGCTGTGTGTGTGTGTGTGTGTGTGTGTGTGTGTGTGGTAACAATAACACTGTTCAATGCTTTCTGATAGCCCTGACCCAAATACAGTGGCTATTCATCACTTCACCCCTCCATTAATGTGTACAATACAGCTCTTCCATTCAAATGAGCTCACACACTTACAAAATAGAAGTAGTTCAGTAGAGTTTGTACAGTGCCATCTCAGGGACACACACTTTCAGATTCGCTCATTCGTGCATTTGAAGAAAGGTCAAAACTGTCACATTTCATGAGCAGTAGGAGTTATCACAAAACTGTCATATCAGGATTTTTCATAATTTAGAAAGTGTAATTTCACTACTATCAAAAGCTTTAAATAACCATAATTCTGTTTGAGTCTATAGTTTAAGGAATAGTTAACCCAAAAATGAAAATTATGACTTTTTACTCATTCTCATGTGGTTCCAACCCCTTATGAGTTTCTTTCTTCCATTGAACACAAAATAAGATATTTTGAAGAATCTTAGGTGAAAGCATATTTTGACCAGGTTCGGTAAAGCTCCAAAAAAAGTACCGTAAAAGCACCATAAAAATTGTCCACATATTTTTAAACTTGCCAAACCCCTGTTTTTGTCTTTTGTGCATAACCAAATGCAGCACACCAGTTTAAATATGCCCATGCACAAATGAGATTTGAGACCTAGTGTAAGGAGTGATTTCTCAGGGCACATTTTCCAGTGATACCTGTCAGGTTGAGACATCTTATGCTGGGTATTTAAAAAAGAAAAAGAAAAAAGGTCACCTACAGCAGCTTTATATTATGAGCTGTCCTATGTACACGTTTATGAATAATTTTGTAAGTGGGGCATAGACTGTAAATTTCATGTGTATTAATGTTGCAGGTGGTCATTGGCGCCTGCAGGATTTATTCTGAGTAGGGATGTACCGATACTGAGCTCGTACTTGTACTCGTATTCGTAAAAATACTCAGATACCTCTCGTGATGTATGTTTGCCAACTTTGTGACAAGCAGATACAATTTTTTCTCCCATAATGTATTTGATTTACAGTTGTTTATAATTATAAAGAAGCTGTTCTAAAATCATTAGTCTCACTGTGTTGTACTTCGGAAAACTGCCACTTCACAAAAAATGACAGGTACATGTATCGGTATCGGTGAGTACCAGAAAAAAAATATCGGTACTCGAACTTGGTCTTTAAAAAATGGTATCGGTGCATCCCTAATTCTGAGGGTACGCACAGAAATCTGCCTAATTTAACTTTATATGCATGGGCATACGGGGGCATGCTCCCCTGGGAATGTTTGTGTTTTTTGTTTGTTTTTTGAAAAAACAACTTATTAAATTCTAGTGACTATGAGAGAAGCATTTAGTGTTCATGTAACTCTTGGCTAAAGCATTTCTTCCTTTTACCATTCAGGACAAACGCATTGTTGCACTAAAAAAGCAAAATGCACCACAACAAATTGAGCAGAACACAGGTGTCTCAAGCCACGTTTAAGTTCTTTTTAACTTGACAGGATGTAAAAATGCAGTGCTCCCATGAGAGATGCTAAAAAACGCAGAGAAACATGATGCAGTTGTCAAAAGAATTCCTTGTTGCAAATGTTTACATGGAAAACTATTGAAAAACAGCACGAGCGGACGCAAAACACGTTCGTTTTGAACAACCCCTTGTTCACGTGACACAGCACTAGCTCAAATTTCTCAAAGTTACCTCTCAAAAAGACAGACTTTTGTTTCAGTTGATTGTTGGTATATTTCACTGTATCCAGTGCGGTCTGTTCTCTGTAATCGTAAATATCCTGTTGTACTGTGTGAGAAACTGCTCCAAATGATTCAGTGAGAGCAGAACTAATTGTACTGAATCACGAATCGATTCAGATCGTTTTGCCAATTCACTGAAAAGAACCAACTCAAAAGAATTATTCATTCGCAAATTGGGCAACATTATTGTAAACAGCCAATAGAAATACGGGACACACTTCATGATCGATTAAATATTCTGAGAGTCCATTTTTCTCAGGTCAGTAGTAGTGCACGCACAATGCGTATGGCCGAACAACTGCAGGCGCCATCATCCTCCCTGGAATATCTCCTTGCACACTCTGGAAGGAGAGGAGCAGGAGCCTGTTATGCAGGAGAAGATCAATGGCCTTCAGAAGCACAAGTGATTCTCTCATTGCTCGCCTTCTGCTTAAACCGCCTGCGTTTCCGCAGAGCTGTCAGACTGAGCCCGCGGTCTCATTGTTCAGAGATAACGGCAAGAGAATCCACCCGTCGATGATCCGCCTGATCCAATCTTTGAGAAATGGAGAGAAGAATTGCAATGGGTCTTATAGCTAATTGAATCACAATAAATGTTTGTCAATAGGACATTTCTATAGCCTTTTAAAATGGGTAACCTGAGAAAAAAATATGCCACGTATATTTGATGCCAGACTAATTTAAGTAGCCTATGCTTCAAGTGTGTTAACTTTAACTTTAAGTGTACTAAATTGGAACAACTTCAAGTATACTTAGTATACTTTAAGTATATGCCAGTGTAGGGTAATTACATGATTGATTAGTGATATTAAAGTTTACTTTATTTGTGTTACAAGTACATTACAAATTAATTGCGAGTGTCTTCGAAACATACAAGCAATATACCATAAGTGTGTTTGAGTAAAAAGTATATGCTCAGTAACACCTTTAGCTTATTCAAAATACTACAAATTGCACTCTTTGTCTTCAATAACAAACTGTTATTACTTAGCCATACTTTGTACAATATACTTTAAACATTACATCATCTTACACAAGACAGTATTTTAAATGTGTTACCTGCATACACTGTAAAATTTGACATGTTCAGTTTATTTAAAAATTAAGGAAACCGATTGCCTTATTTTTGCAAAGCCAACTTACTAGCTAAAATTAAGTTATATTAATGTTCCTATCCAAGTAATGTCAACTTGTTATTATTAAACTTAATAGTACATTTTTAGTTAACTTTACTTGCTTGTTTTTTGTTAATTACTATAAATTAATTAGTAACCTTACAAATTATTTATTAGTAAGATTACTGTCAATTAACTTGAAATTAATACAATGTTCACTTTACATCTGAAATACCACAAGAGAGTCGAGTTCACCCTACACTTAAGAGAATGTGGAAACTGATTGAGTGGTGGTGGCATAGTGGCTAGAGCACAGGGCTGCTAATCAGAAGGTCACTGGTTCTTTTGTGTCCTTGAGCAAGGCACATAACACCAGGTTGCTCTGGGGGGATTGTCCCTGTAATAAGGGCTCTGTAAGTCGCTTTGGATAAAAGCGTCTGCCAAATGCATAAAAATGTAAAAAACGATTGCACGTAGTATTTTAAGTAAACTGAACATAATTTTTCTAGTTTAAATAATGCACTTAACAAGTTTGAAATTCTTGTTGAAAATGTTTTTTATTTGTGTAATAAACAGCTGAAACTCCAAGAACACAATAATAAAAAAAACTATGCCTTTAAAACAATCTGTTCTCAAGACTTAGACCTCTTGCAGCACTTTGCTGCATGACAACATAATATCTGGGCCTAAAATGAGGTATAGAGCATTTGCAGAACAGGCACTGTGCAAACTCCAAAAAGAAAAGAACCTGGAAAAACCTGCATATGACTTTGGAAAGATTCTTAAACTGAACTGCAATTACAGCAAAATATGCCAGAAACAAGTTCAGCTTAAAAGACCATTTTTAAGGGTTTGAGATTATTTCCTCCCAAAGACAGAAATACCCGCTGAATAAAATCAAATGTGTTCCTTAATGTCTGGATGGTCTAAATTTAGAGCATAGATCAAAGCAAATGGAGAGATACAGAAAGTGGCAAATTTGGGACATCATCCATGACAATTCTTCCCTCCATTGCATCCATGTTGAGGGCATGTGGATGTATGGCAGGCATGCCTTCAGGTAAAACTGTGAGCAGTCCAACATCTAATTCACTGAAGCCTGCATCTACATCTGAATCCTATAAGAGAATGAAAAATAGGAAGTGTGAATTTCTTATTCATTGCAACACTGCTGGGATATATTCTTGTGACCAGGGGCTGTTTATTAACCAACTTTTTTTAAACTTCATTAATTTTTGATAACCACAGCTGGTGTACAGTGATCAATGCAAACATCAAGCACAAGGAAATGTAATCAAGCTTTAAATCATGAGAGATGACAAGATTTACAGAGTTACAAAACAGAACATATTGTTTCAGAAGACATGGATTAAATCACTCAGCTTAAGGGTGAATTATCATTTTTGGGTGAACAATAATACTTAAAATAAAACTATAAACTTTGTTTTCTAGTTTACGGTATCATATTGCATGTCTTCAGAAGACTTGGAAAATCACAAGTTCAATGGAACACTTTATTGTACTTTTACATTGTTCTGAATTATTAAAGGGTTAGTTCACCCAAAAATGAAAATTATCCCATAATGTATTCACCCTCAAGCCATCCTAAGTGTATATGACTTTCTTATTTCAGCCAAACACAATCAGTGTTATATTAAAAAAAATATCCTGGCTCTTCCAAGCTTTATAATGGGAGTGAATGGTAACTTAGATTTTGAAGCCCAAAAATCTGCAGCCATCCATCAAAAAAGTCATCCATACGGCTCCAGGGGGTTAATAAAGGCCTTCTGAAGTGGTGCGTTTTTTTTAAGAAACATATCCATATTTATAACTTTATAAACTATTAGCACTGGCAACCGGTAACGGTAAGCCGTCCGCCCATTCACAAGAGAGTCGAGTTCTGGCGTATGACGTAGGCGTAGCGTAAGCTCCGGTGATAAGTGACAAACTCGAAAGCGCAGCAAAAAGAGGAAGTCAGTGTGGACGGCCGTGACCGGAAGCCAGTGATTATAGTTCATAAAGTTAGAAATATGGATCATTTTGCTTTAGAAGGCCTTTATTAACCCCCCTGGAGCTGTATGGATGATTTTTTGGGGCTTCAATTTTTTTTTGCATCAATTTAAGGAATTTAAATCACCGATGTCAATTAATTTTTTCACACGATACAAATACAGTATCGACTGTAAAATTACACCCAGAAATTTTTCATAACCTAATCTATAATATCATGTAATAAAGCAAATTGACAATTTAAAAAGTATAAACAGCGATAAAAATACTTATGAAGCTCATCCTGAAAAATTCCTCTGGGTCATCAGGAGGATTGGAAGACCCTGAAGTACTGCAGTGCAAACATATGTTACATCAGACGACCTTGAGTCAACATGATGCATCACTTCATCAAGTGTTCTTCCCTGATTTCCTCCTTTTCTCCGAAAATTTTCAGTCAAACGTGCAGAATGCGAGTCCAACGCTGCATATAACTCAGATTTTCCCCAGATATGCGACTGAATTCTGAAAAGACCCAAGCAAATATATGTGGTTATTATCATTCAAATACACAACTCATAGAAAGAGAGTAATTCTGGGATTTGGAGGAAAAAAACCTGGCTTTCTGTGAAAAGTGCTTTCTCCAAGATGTCACTGTCATGCACAATAACGTGAAGTGTCATCGACATGGCAAACTAAAATTACAAAACAAAGAAAAAAGTATATTATAAACTGGCAAAGGGAAGGAGTCAATTATTAGAAGGCTGAGCAACTTGCAGTGAATGCAAACTGCTCAAACATGCAGTCTGTGGTTTGCAGAGGAACATTACGTCAGTGTTGATTGCCAAGATTTTCTCAATCCGCATGAACTTGGGCAAACCTGAACAACATCCAACTGAAACCACCATGTCTGGGCAGTACTTAATGCCATCAATGTAAACACTGGATGAAATGAGTGGCGTACTACAATTAGGACTCCGCAGCTGCAGATATTCCTGAACATTGTCAGGAAAGGCTGTGACAAGTGAACTACACACTCTGTCCTTTGTACTCTTGGCTTGAAAAAAGAAATGGCATCCATGTGATAGGCAATTGCCATTTGATGCTTCTTGGCCAGCATTAGGGGGACATTTTTGAAATTTTGAATCACGGATAACTTTCTTGAAGAACTTTTGTTTCCCCTCAAATCACATTGTCCATAGATTTCTCAACAGCCCATACAATCCTCAAGTTTTGGTTGGAAATGGATTTTTGATAAATGTACTTTTAATACGTAGAATGACATGGAGACATGGTATTGAAACAATTCCAGAATATGTTCCATGGCTTATGCGATAATGCTTAAGAAGTTGTGTCTCTTTGTGCAGAACTTACATTTCCACTGTGTAGTAGGTCATCATCTGGTACTCTACAGATAATAATAATAATAATAATAATAATAATAATAGTTAATCCAACACTCAAACGTAAAAGAAACAAAATCAGATGCACATGTTTCTTCAAATTGTGGGCCACTTACAATGTTGCACAATGACTAAAATGGAAACAGGTATTAAAAACAAAGCCTGTTGAAGTTTCTGTGCTGATTTATATTTAAATAAGATATACATAATACTAATAATAATACTCTACTTAAAGAGGTGTCTGTGATGGGGTCTGCTGAAGACTCGCTGATAAACTCAATTGAAAAGTAGCTCAGAACAACCCCCCTTTATTTTTATTTTTTTTTATTTTTTTGGTGACTGCAGACTACCGTAATAATCATAATAACCAATAATATTATTTTCGTCGCAACCAGCTTGACTGGAGTTCACCACACATCGGTGCGTTTTTAAATTAGAAATGTCTAGTATCAAATTAAAAAGAGTTACTTTAAAAGAACCAGGCTCAAGATGTCGTGGTGTGTTACATCCATTTGTACTTTGGATTGTCTCTCTCTAGGGTGAATGCAACATGTCTGTTCTAATGTCCAGTCTTCAGTTCAAACTACTCCAGTACTCCCATACTCGTGCCCATCAAAAACATATACATTTATAAATTATTTAATATGCAACCAGTCAATTAATTTTACAGATATGAAGCAGGCAAAGACAAGTTTTAACAGAAATGCCTTCAAATATCTTGTAGTGAATAACGTGTTTGTGCAAGTTATTAACATAAAATAATACGTCACACAAAACAGCATGAAAACAACAAAGTACAAAAAACTCTAACAATTATTAAGAGTATTAAACGAATAAAGTAGAGTTTAAAGAAAAGTTTAAATCAAAATATGTGACCTTGCATTTACCGAAGAAGAACGTCGATCCCTCAGTCCATTGTTCTTCTGCGCTGTGTGTGGGAGGGGAAATGGCCATCCAGTGCGCATGCGTAACAGCACGTCTTGAACATTTCGAGTAATTAGTTAGTTATGGGAGCTGTGTTCGAAAATGTCAGCATCAATTACAATTTTCAAAAACTCAACATTTTGGTTAAATTCAAGTAAACATACTCATATTTTTAAGTAATAAATAATATTACATTTTACATTGTACTGAAGGCTGAATTTCTTGGAGGACTTTTTTTACGCAATTCTGAATGCACTTGTTTTCAAGGCCATTGCAATAAATAACATATACAAACTTCAATAACAGAGTGTTTATTTAAATCTCACCTGGTTTTATAACTGTAAAACATAACAAAATGTACCAACTGTAGCTCCCTCCAATGACAGACATGAGGCACGAGGTCATATTTAAAAGACCCCTTATGAGGAGCTAAATCTTCCTTTATTTTTCTCCTCGTCTTCTTTCTTCTAGGTTTGTCTGGTTGCATGTTTACTAAGTGTAGCTGTCGCTAATTTATTTTCTGTCGTCTTTTTTGGCGCTTCGCTCAACAGGTGTTTTCTTAGGGCGGAACACTAGCGCCCGTAACTCATTATAAAAACACACTTGTGAATTTTCACTTCAAGTATATTTATCTAAAATATATTTTTAGATAATATACTAAAGTACAATTATTTTAAAGTGTGTTAAAATTTGCATTGTGAAAATTGGTGAAAGCCTGATGCTAATATACTTTAAATATATTCAAAGATAGTACTATTTTGGTTAGTATATTTGCGATATACAATTTGAAAAAAATAATATATTTAAAATACAATATACTTTTTTTTCACTAGGGTAATAAATGCAGAGTGTGTCCATGTATATTGATTTTTATCAACATCAAAGTTGATCGTTTTGCCCTCAGTCTGGAGGGGTGTGGGTGGCAAATCTCGAGCCCCAATCTATCCATGCTTTGAAGATATTAGTGTACCGTAATGTAATGAAAAAACCTTCTTCCTGATCCTATGATGCTCAAACATGGCTAGCATCTCTATGCAGCCCTTCTTCAATACACTACAGTCAGTGAGACACTCTGATAAACTCAGCTCGTATGGTCTCTGGCAGTGCAGAAATTGCTTTGTGAGCATAAAAACGGCGCACACTCTGTGCTTTGGTCGTCAATCACCCTCCCTTCCCTTGGGCTCAAGGGCTTCAGCGGGAGAGCTAAATTGGCTCTAGCATCATGACTGCCGTTGTCGCCGTTTCTGCTTGTGATTTTTTTTTTTGCTTGTGCTGCAGAGCACAATGCTGTCTTCTGTCATCCATGTCAAGCTTTTGGGGGCAGACACTAGCCACTCGCTGTCTGAATAATATGAATCGCCTTTTTTTATGCACATGGAAATGGGGAAGTTGTCTATCAAGAGGCGTTCTCTCCTGTTCTGTAGAGATATCAGAAATCACAAGCATCTCTGGAAGGTGGACAAGAAAGGTTAAACAGAGGAGGGACAGAAAATAGCACATTTTAGTCAAAGGGAGTTTTGTGAAACAAGTTCATCAACAAAACACCTGTGTAGACCAACATCTTGAGTTGCTGAGGCATGAAGATTTATTAGTACAGTGTAAACTAACTTTTGGATGTATTCTGCTTTTTAACAATGATATGTGACTGTAGTTTGTCACAAATTACTTAATGGACCTCAGGGAACACTTACTGCTGGTTGTTGCTTTTCGGTTTTCGAGTCCCAGAAAACTCAAACTGTCAAACCAAAAGTCCAAAGGTGAAACAAAGATGTGAACTGAAGAATATTTCATCTCTGTAGGTCCTCACAATGCAATTAAATGGGTACCAACATTTTTGAAGCTCTAAAAAGCAAATAAAGGCAGTAAAAAGTAATCCATAAGATGGTTAAATCCATGTCTTCTGAAGTGATATGCTAGGTGTGGGTGAGAAACAGATCAATATTAAAGTACTTTTTTTTTAACCATAAATCTCCACTTTCAGTTTCACATTCATCTCCTATTGTTTTGACTTAAATGTTGGCCTGTTACTCACCCATACATATATCACTTTTGAAGATATGGATTTAACCATCTTATGGATACATCCTTTGGAGTCTTATGTATTGCTTTTATACTGCTTTTATGTGCATTTTGGAGCTTCAAAATATTGGTACCCATTCACTTGCATTGTATGTGTGTGTGTGTGTGTGTGTGTGTGTGTGTGTGTGTGTGTGTGTGTGTGTGTGTAATAGACAGCGTTGGGGAGTAATGGAATACATGTAATGGGATTACATATTTAAAATACAAAATATGTATTCCACTACAGTTACAATTTAAATAATTGGTAATTAGATTACAGTTACATTCAAAAAGTATTTTGATTACTCAAGAGATTACTTTGCATTTTATTGTCATTTGTTTATCCTGCAATATTTGCCAAAAACGCCTAAAAAAGGCCTACCCAAATTAAAATGCATGCTGTTCTTGAACCCTTTGGAGTATATGCATGCTTTTGGTCTCTTTTGAAAGGGGAGACTTTGAGGTTTGTTCCTGAATAGTCAGAATCACTGTAAGTCTTACTTGTATTGAGTAATAGAACTTTGAACACACTCAAAAAGGGGAAATAAACTCCGCCTACATTTTTTTTTTGTAAAAAGATGCCTGCAGATAACTACAGCTGGGAGGACATAGCTGGAAAACACAATTAGATCATAGCATGAAGCCTTACCAAACCCAATATAAAATTTGATAACAATACATTAGAAAATGAGTGTTTTACACATGTTTATCCAAGTGTATGTATAGGCTTCAAGGATATTGATACCTGGCCACACCTCTAAAATGCACCGACTGGCTAAAATGACCTGTCCATCTAAAGTCCAGGGGTCAGCGGACATTTTGACATAAAAATATCTGTAATGTTTACATGTTCAAGGTAGCTTCATCAAAGAATACAAAGTTGTGTCAGCTCTGTCGGTTAGCTCGAAATGCTACGTCTATACTACGTGGGTGTTTATTGATATATAAATGTGTTATGGACCAAAAACTTTGTTGAATTGGATTGTATGGACCCTTTACAGTGTAACTAAACCATTTTTGATGGAATGAAGTGGATCAGTAGAGTAAGATGAGCATTATAAGTGAGTTTCTACCATTTTGGATTCGTTTATTTTGCTGTAAGTGGTCTGAGAAATACACCGATTGTACCCGCTGTGTTAAGTGTATATTAAAATGGTTTACATCGTTCGAATCACAAGAGTCTCAGCTTTCCAACGATGTAAGATATGTGTATCTTTTAATTTTTGAGTTTTTGCATTTCGTGAAGTTATTGCGCAATAGTCGACCGGGCCCGCAGACGACCCGACGGGCTGTTAAAAGGTTAATATTTAGTCCTTTCAGATGGAAAACATTTATACATATAAATGATGCGATCCAAAGTGCATTTAAACAGCGGTGAAACACTTTGTTATGATGTGTTACATACACTCACCTAAAGGATTATTAGGAACACCATACTAATACTGTGTTTGACCCCCTTCAGAACTGCCTTAATTCTACGTGGCATTGATTCAACAAGGTGCTGAATGCATTCTTTAGAAATGTTGGCCCATATTGATAGGATAGCATCTTGCAGTTGATGGAGATTTGTGGGATGCACATCCAGGGCACGAAGCTCCCGTTCCACCACATCCCAAAGATGCTCTATTGGGTTGAGATCTGGTGACTGTGGGGGCCATTTTAGTACAGTGAACTCATTGTCATGTTCAAGAAACCAATTTGAAATGATTCGAGCTTTGTGACATGGTGCATTATCCTGCTGGAAGTAGCCATCAGAGGATGGGTACATGGTGTCCATAAAGGGATGGACATGGTCAGAAACAATGCTCAGGTAGGCCGTGGCATTTAAACGATGCCCAATTGGCACTGAGGGGCCTAAAGTGTGCCAAGAAAACATCCCCCACACCATTACACCACCACCACCAGCCTGCACAGTGGTAACAAGGCATGATGGATCCATGTTCTCATTCTGTTTACGCCAGAAATCGAGACTCATCAGACCAGGCAACATTTTTCCAGTCTTCAACTGTCCAATTTTGGTGAGCTCTTGCAAATTGTAGCCTCTTTTTCCTATTTGTAGTGGAGATGAGTGGTACCCGGTGGGGTCTTCTGCTGTTGTAGCCCATCCGCCTCAAGGTTGTGCGTGTTGTGGCTTCACAAATGCTTTGCTGCATACCTCGGTTGTAACGAGTGGTTATTTCAGTCAAAGTTGCTCTTCTATCAGCTTGAATCAGTCGGCCCATTCTCCTCTGACCTCTAGCATCAACAAGGCATTTTCGCCCACAGGACTGCCGCATACTGGATGTTTTTCCCTTTTCACACCATTCTTTGTAAACCCTAGAAATGGTTGTGCGTGAAAATCCCAGTAACTGAGCAGATTGTGAAACACTCAGACCGGCCCGTCTGGCACCAACAACCATGCCACGCTTAAAATTGCTTAAATCACCTTTCTTTCCCATTCTGACATTCAGTTTGGAGTTCAGGAGATTGTCTTGACCAGGACCACACCCCTAAATGCATTGAAGCAACTGCCATGTGATTGGTTGATTAGATAATTGCATTAATGAGAAATTGAACAGGTATTCCTAATAATCCTTTAGGTGAGTGTACATACAAACAGAAGTAAGTTTGAAGTGAGTTTGGAGTAGAAGAAATAGAAATGAATCTTGTGTAAATTGTCGACTTTACACTAATTAAAATACTATTTCTAGCCATTTTACATGCACGTTACTAGACACGATTATATTTGTTTATCAAGAAAATTCACTTTGGATCAGAATTTCTTTTTTCTAGTAAGCGCTTTGATATTAGGGCAAAAGTCATATTCTTGATCATAATTATTATATTGTTTTCCTGTAAAAATATCAAAAAATCCTTAAAACAAGATCAATTAGATTTAGAAACAACACCGCATAAGATATTTAAGTTTTTCAGAGAATGTATTTTTAACATGTATTTTGTCTTACTGTACTCGCAGAATTTTTATAGTCAAAACAAGTGAAAAAATCAACCTGTGCTGAAGAAGTAATCCAAAGTATTTAGAGTACGTTACTGACCTTGAGTAATCTAATGAAATACATTACAAATGACATTTTACATCATGTATTCTGTAATCTGTAGTGGAATACATTTAAAAAGTAACCCTCCCAACCCTGGGAATAGAAAACCAGCCGTAAGGAAGCTTTCTGGTGCAGGCGTCAGACCTGTTTAGGGAGCAGAACACTGATGTGATGCTTTCTGATTAGGGAGAAAGAGGCTAGGATAAGGAACCTGGTTCTGCACTGATGGTCCCCTGACCATTATTCTGGGCCACCTGAAAATGTTATCAGAGTGGCTTGAATTTGATTTATTTGCTGAGTATTCCGCACCAACAAAACTGTCAAGTGACTGACTGCCAACAGCTAATTTATAATTTGCTTTCAAAAGGAGGCTGAGCTTGGTACAATGCCCTACTGTACCTGCCTCACAAAAAACTGCTGTTCAGTAAAACTGGTTCTGAAATATTTTGCTTGTGTCTCATTTGTTCAGTGGTCTCAGGCATGCAGTTCGTCATGTTGAATAATGTACTATGAGGAGCAGTATAGGCCATAATTGTTGAAAAGCCTCTTACAAACACTAAACTCAGCAAAAAAAGAAACCTCTCTTTTTCAGGACACAGTATTTTAAAGAACCATTTGTAAAAATCCAAATAACTTTACAGATCTTTATTGTAAAAGTTTAAACAATGTTTTCCATGCTTGTTCAATGAACCATAAACAATTCATGAACATGCACCTGTGGAATGGTCGTTAAGACACTGACAGCTTACACACAGGAGGCAATAAATGCCACAGTTATAAAAACTTAGGACATTAAAGAGACCTTTCTACTGACTCTGAAAAACACCAAAAGAAAGATGCCCAGGGTCCCTGCTCATCTGTGTGAATGTGCCTTAGGCATGCTGCATGGAGGCATGAGGACTGCAGATGTGGCCAGGGCAATAAATTACAATGTCTGTACTGTGAGACGCCTAAAGCTGCATTCACACTGCCAGCTACTTTGTCACTGCATGTTGTCAGTGGCTGGCAGTTAGGTCGCTAGTGGTGTGTATGGAGAGTAGCCTTTTCTCCATCTTTCCATCACTGCTGGAGCTGAGAGAGAGAAGGATCACGTGAGCTCTACCATCTTCTCTCGTTTTGGCTGTCGCTCCCGAAAGTCTCACTTCATTTGCATAAAGTTAAAAATGTCTCAACTTTGTTGTGTCATGGACACGCCCACGTCCAGGCGCCGCCATCGCTCATGTCACCAGAAGTCGCCAGCTCTTATTGAACATGAATGAGATGAGGTTGTTTTGTTGCTTCGTGTCGTTGGCCGTGTGAATGCAGCTTAAGAAAGCGCTACAGGGAGACAGGAAGGACAGCTGATCGTCCTCGCAGTGGCAGACCGAGTTTAACAACACCTGAACAGGATCGGTACATCCGAATGTCACACCTGCGGGACAGGTACAGGATGGCAACATCAACTGCCCAAGTTACACCAGGAATGCACAATGAGAGAGGCTGGACTGAGGGCTTGTAGGCCTGTTGTAAGGCAGGACATTACCACCAGCAACACAGTCTCCTATGGGCACAAACCCACCTTCGCTGGACCAGACAGGACTGGCAAAAAGTGCTCTTCACTGATGAGTTGCGGTTTTGTCTCGCCAGAGGTGATGGTCGGACTTGTGTTTATTGTCGAAGGAATGAGTGTCATACCGAGGCCTGTACTCTGGAGCGGGGTCGATTTTGGAGGTGGAGGGTCCGTCTTGGTCTGGGGCACACACCAGATACTGTCTGTTAATTTTGATTTTGACCCCCACTTTGTTCAGGGACACATTATTCCATTTATATTAATCACATGTCTGTAAAACTTGTTCAGTTTATGTCTTAGTTGTTGAATCTTTTTATGCTCATACAAATATTTACACGTTAAATTTGCTGAAAATAAAAGCAGTTGAAAGTGAGAGTACATTTCTTTTTTGCTGAGTTTAGTTAAATTAAGATCATGATATTTAAATATTAGTGAAATTCATTTATATTCATTACTGAATATAATTCATTACTGTTGAATGCTTACAAACACCAGTGAAATTATTACATTGATACAAAAGCTAGTGAAATATATTTATATGCATTATTGAAAAGTTCCTTACATATATGTAATGTATACATTAGTGATTGTCTCACAACCACAACTGAAATCTCTTTCAAACAGACCAATGAAAATGTCTTGCATTAAAGGAATAGTTCAACCAAAAATGAAAATTCTCTCATTATTCACTTGCCATCTCAGATGTGTATGACTGTCTTTCTTCAGGAGAAAACAAATTAAGATTTTTAGAAAAATATTGAAGCTCTACAGGACCTTATAATGTAAGTAAATGGGTGCCATCGGGCTTCTCTGCATTTGACGGTCCAAAGGGCATATTTAGGCAGCATAAAAGTAACCACATGACTCCATTCGATTAATGTCTTCTGAAGCAAAACGATAGGTTTATGTTAGAAACAAATAGATCATTAAAACTTTATTAACTTTAAATAATCACTTCCTGACAGCAGTCGACGCATAAATGACACATGAGCAATGTAAAAGTGTGCGCTTTGTATACAACAGCTGAACGAACATCGTGTTGTGAGTGAGGTCATTTCAAACAGCATCCCAGCGCTGGCCGAAAGCAACTATGTAAAGTTAAAAACGTTTTAATTATCGATTTATTTCTTACTCCAACCTATCGATTTACTTCAGAAGACATTCATTGATCGACTGGAGTCTAGTAGATTACTTTCAATATCTTAATTTCACTAGTGTATGTGAGAAGCTTTTCAGTAACACATATACATTTATTTCACAAACGTTTGTATTAATGTATTAATTTCACTAGTGTTCAAAAGATGCTTTTCAACAATTATGGCCTGCACGGCTCCTCATAACTTCATGCTTCACACACTGCCACTCTCACAGGTCTCTTGAATTGCCTGTCAGGAATACATGAATATATATCACCAGGAAGCATGATGAAAAATATAATTTCCACAAATCCTCAAGGACGAACTTCCTTATTTTTAACACGCAGTCACAATGTTAAGAACGGAAATGGCAAGTACAGTACAATGCATAGCAAAGCTTACTTGTTCTTAAAGTGAAAGTTTACTAAAATGAGCACACCTTCACTGAGTCATGAAAGATGTGCAAGATGTGGAAGCAGCTTTCCTGATAAAAGTTGTTATCTGAATCCTTGTTGTGCACACATGAAATATATGTACTATCAATATCATAAATCATGGCTTAAATCTTGACAAGCAAAAAACCCCGTTTAATGACTTATATATCGATTAGAAAATCAATATTGTTGCCACAGTTTAGGTTCTCATGCTGTTTTTCACCAAAGTACAATGATTAATATTATGTCATTATTATAAATATAAAGTTAGATTATATGTATTTATTTTTATCTGATGAATATAATACCCTATAATCTAAAACAAAACAAAAACGGAAGTTTTCGGAGGTACAGTGCCTCCAGGCTTTGCATTAAGCTCACATTTAATATTGCATTATATTCAAAGGAGGTCTATATTTTTTAAGAACGATTAATGAGGCCCCACAGAGACCTCGATTACAATAGCAGTCTTGTGTAATCGTGACACAGTAAGGCAGCTGGTGGGATCTGAACATTGATTCATTATTTTTTCTTCCAGGAAAAATTGTATAACAGCTAAGAAATAGATTGGCAAAACTTCTGCAAAATTGACATATCCATTTATTCGTGCACTGTGCACAATAAGATCTGTGTATTGTGTAGAGGTGAGTGTTTCCATTCTACGTATTCTATGTTTTAATTACATATTCTGTATCCATGTATATCTATCCTAAGCAACTTGAAGACAATTCAAAACACTTAAAATATTTTTTGTTCACCCCAAAATTTAAATTCTCTCATTATTTATTCACCCTCATGCCATTCCAGATGTGTATCATTTTTTTTTCTTCTGCAGAGCAAAAACAAAGATTTTAGAAGACTATTCAGCCCTGTAGGTCCATACAATACAATAGAAAGGAGGCCATAACTTTGAAGGTCAAAAATATTATAAAAGCAGCATAAAAGTAATCCATAAGACTCCAGCGGTTCAATACATTTCTTCAGAAGTTATATAATTGGTGAGGGTCATAAACTGTTCAATATCTAAGTCTTTTAAGTTTTTTTAAAAAAAAAACTTACTATAAATCTCCACATTCACTTTCACATTCTTCCATAGTTTTTGGAGGTTTGCATTCTTCGTGCATATGGCCACCTACTGCGCAGGGAGGAGCATTTATAGTAAGAAAGGACACCCACACCTTTCATATAACTTCTGATAGTGACATAAGTGACAAGTTTTTAGTTTTTGTTTTTTGCTGCCTTTATTTGCTTTTTGGAGCTTAAATGTTTTGGGACCCATTCACATGCATTGTATGAATATGAGATATTCGTCTAAAAGTTTTCGATTGTGTTCAGCAGAAGAATGAAAATATATATATTAGATATATCACAGCCCCTTATCACATACTCCGCAGTTTTTTAAATAAATGCGTTTGTATAAATTTTTTTAAATACAAGTAATTAATAATAAAAATTATATATATTTTCTTACATGCTAAAATTATAACTTATTTATATAACACACACACACACACACACACACACACACACACACACATATATATATATATATATATATATATATATATATATATATATATATATGATTATTTATCTTATTTATGTATATTTTTGACTGTGATTGTGTTTCATTGATCGATAATTTTGTACATCTTTTCGAAGACACAATGTGTGCTTCAGGCTGTCCCACCCTAAAAGCTAAATTTCCAACTTCGACAGTCCTAAATACGCAACTCTAAGTACAACTGATCTTCATTTTAAGCCAAATAACACAATGCTCATATTATTTATGGAACATACATTCTCAGAGGTCTTATTTTGTGTGTCATCATATTTAAAAGGACAATTATTGTTTATTGTGTTTGCCATTTATATATATATATATATATATATATATATATATATATATATATATATATATATATATATATATATATACAGTTGCTTTTCTCCAGGCACATGTATTTATGTAATTGTGTAATGGATTATATAACTGTATATTTTTGGATCATAATTTTATCAACGGGCATTGACAAATTTTAATTTAATAATAAAAAAATAAAAGATAAAATATTGATAAAAAGGCCCACCATTATTACCAATACAGTGTTCGTGTGCCCTCTGTTGAAAGCTATTACAACTGCATGTCCGTGTAGAAACTAGCTCAAGATCTGTTTATTGTGCTACATAATACAATGGCAGGTTTAATCTTTTTGAGATATATATTTTTTCATATATATAGGCTACAAGCAGAGAAAACTGAACATGAAATCTCACACGGTACGTCCAATATCAAAACACATAGTACATTACTATTTATGCATTATTAAACTATAATGGTGGACAGTGTCATAAAACAATTGTAAAAAAAAAAAAAAAAAAAAAAGAGAGACTTTCTTCACTCATAACAGTCCCTTTTTAATAATTAAATCTTTTTTTTTTCTTTTTTTTTTTACTGAAACTGCAAACACGGTAAACATGTTCAGATATTGGCCTAATGCAAATATTACAAAACGAAACAGGGGTTTCAAAAGACTAAAATCACTCAAATGTTAAATTATATAAGATTTTTACAAATCTTTGTGCTGGTGAAAAACAAACATAACTTTATCCTCTTCAGACAACGTTTCAATTCAAGTCGGTTTTATTTTCGAAACATTTCATCAAATGGATAAATAACCTTACATTAATAATTAAGAGATTTATTATAAAAGAAAGGTTGACATGTTTGTTACGTTGGTGACAATTAATACATTGTATTCTAAAAGGGAGTGAGTATAATTTTTTTTCTACACATAAATTGATAGACAACATTCAAAAAAATAAAATAAAAATAAAGTAATGAGATGGCCACTCCAAAACAGATGGGAACATTTTTCTGGTTAATCTTTACCGAACATACATTTTTCAAACTAAATCAGTTTGAAATTCGACTTCCGTTCACAGGAAGTACGATGTTGCAGGGCGGAAGTGTCATCTGACGTGGCATGAGGGGCGGAAACTGTTGTTTGTGTTTTGGTTCTAAAGGGGAAGTTGCGAGAGAAAAGAAAGGAGGAGACTTGATCGGGGTCAGTAAAATTCCCATCAACCGACCCCAATAACACGGAGAATATTTATCACATATTAGCACCCCTTCGCCGGAAATCGTTTTACCCGACCTATCGGCTGGCATTGAGGTAACGAGACACCGAATTCCTCCGTTGAATGTGTCGTTTTGTGATTTGGCGTATCACCTTAGGCTAACTAGCCACTTTAGCTTGCTAGATTCCGTCAAAAAATGTTACAGGCCCCTTTTCCCGATATAGCCCACATGAGCTAAAAAAAATCTGACATCTTCAACCTAAGGCGCGTATAAAATTGTTATTGATATGAAAATATAGTTAACTCGTCGTGAATGTGTAGCTGTGGGTTTAGGCGGAATCCGGTTAGAATGCAAACTGGAATGCTGGACTGAAAGTGAACTTACAATCATGTATTTTATCTGATATTTATTAGCTTGTTATATTGGTATTATTATACGGCTCTTTCAGGTCTATGGATGATCAGTGTAGTTTAACGGACTTGGCACCTGACCTAAAGTGGGCTGTCTTGGCGAGAGAGCAAGACAACTTGTTCCTTGGCTTGAGGCTCAGGGTTGTGTTGAAAAAGGGGAATTGTTCATTTTGAGTGAAAGAAAGTCTAACTATATCGTTAAGTCGTTTTTCCTGGGTTAAAAATATGTGTCAGGCTCGTTTTTGTTTTTTTATATTCAGGCATGTCATTAAAATGGAACAGGATTTAAGCCAACAACATTTCTCTTGCCAGGTTACACGGTATTGATGTATTCCAAATTGCTGCTCTGTTCTTGTTTTGCTCTTGAATCTTAATTGCTTTACTTCTGGCCGTAATTTAATTTCCCATCAGTACACTCTGGTAATTGCAGTTTTACATACCAGATGGTGACTACAACTGTTTTGGTATGTTTTAAACAATCCAAAACTAGACATATTTGTACCAGGCTTCCTTTTCAAAGAGTTGGTTTGATATATTGGAGATCCAGCTGTTGACTGCGAATCTTATGTCTGATCACTTCTTTGGATCTCTTGTTGGAAGATCAGCTTTTGATGATGCAACAGCTCATGATCAGAGCTCTACGCAAAAATTTGGGGTCTGTTTTTTGCATTCTCCCATTTGACTACAGCAGTAGCGGCCCACTTCTGACAAGGAGTGTTTGTCCTCCTGTTTAAAGGCATGAGGTCAATGTCACAATAATGGATGTTAACTGAATTTGGTGAATTTGACTGCTGTCATTTGAGTTGGTAGTTATATCACTAGTCTTGTGTTCCAGGTCTGTGTAGTCATTCAGAAGGCTGAGGTATTTTATTGGAATGTGATGTTTCTTTGCTACATTGTTTTGTTTTTTTCCTGGCAATGCCCCAGCTGTCGAATTGTTGCATTTTGCAATTAGTCAGACTAAATGGACATGCTTGTTTTGACTGCTTACTCAGGACATTCTGTGCTGAAAGGGGTTACCATGGCTACATACATTATTTTCTTTTTAAGAAGGTTTGAGCAATATTAGGTTATGTATGTATTTCATAGGTATTGTTTTTATGTCAAATGTTCTAAAGTAAAATGCTTGCAAGGCAGTGGAAATTTGATTTGTTAGTAAATCGTTCTCTTAAAAGAAAAAAAAAGTCAATTTTTTTAGTTTGTGTACATTTTTATTATTACTTTTATGATTGTATTAATTGTCAGTATTGTGTTGGCATTTGTTGTGTATCACTGCGGCTTTCAAGTCCAAGACAAATTTCTTGCAGAAGGACGAAAAGTATACCGTAACTTTATTAGTAATAATGTAATTTATTAGTGAATTGGGCTGAATAAAAATTATTTTAAAACATCCTTTGACTGGAAACATCATAAAGTAAATAACTGGTCAAAAGTTTGGGAACTAGGGACGTGAACTGTTAGGAAGTGAATGATTCCAGTTCCGATTTCTCTTTTCGATTCCAAAACATTAACGGTTCCATTAACGATTCTTTTAAGTACGATGAAGTAATATTTGGCAGTAAGAACTGCAATTCTGCATACTTTTATTAATTAATGTATTAGTCCTGTGTGATCCCGCCCACTCACCAATAGTATTTCGACACTGCCTGGTTGCCAGATATGAACAAGTTTGCAGGCAAACAACACTGCGTGCTGCTGCCGTGGAAGCCAGCAAACAAACTGAATCAGAGATAACAGATTCCACTCGACCTAAAAAGCCTCGCCATCCGTCTAAAAACCATTGGAGACATTTTCAGTTTCGCTCATTCTGGCAACCCGCATGAGCTTCGAGTCTGGGGCGGGGCAGAAAACTCTCCAGTATAATGAATATCTTCTGATGCAAATCGATACATTTTTGTATAAAAGAATTTGATAAATAAAACATTATTAACTTTTAAAAAGTGCTTCCTGCCAGCAGTTGACGCATCACGAAGCTTTCGCGTAACGTAAGTGTGTCGGTCAGTTCACGCACAAATCCGGAAGCAGCACTTATTAACAACAGAAGAACGAACGTCAAACGAGAGTTCGGCCATTTCTAACAGCATCAGAGCCCTGGACGGAAGAAAGAATTTACATTCTTGGTTCATGTTGAGTTAACCATGATGAAATGATTGACTTGTGGTTCAGTACGTTTTAAGAACTGGCTGATAAGAGTCTTTGTGCTGTAAGAATGGAAATCACAAACTAGTTACACACAAATTTGTTCTGCTCATGGTTCATGAATGAGTCCCACTAGTTTGGTAGAAAGCACTACGTGTTTTGCAGTGTAGATTTAAAAGATCAGCTCATAAGAGTCGATCTTTTGGAAATTGGGCACCAATGATCACGCTGTAGATTAAAAAACAAACAGGCTCAAAAGAGTCATTTGTTAGGGAATTTGACAAAGCTGGTCACACTGAATGTTTCGTGTTGTAGGTTTAAAAGAACCGACTCAAAAAAATTAGTTCAGGAATTGGACTACACTGGTCAAAAAGTCAATTGTTTGTGAATCAGACTACACTGGTTGTGCTGTATATCTCGTGCTGTAGATTAAAAAAAAAGTATTTTGGGGGGAATCGGATAGGGCTGAAACGATTAGACGTTATTGACAAGGTTGACAATAAAAAATTGTTGAAACAATTTTAGTTGTTGAATAGTTGTTTGATCTCATTTAACAAAACATGAGGTCACATTAAACTAATGAGCAGCACTGCAGCACGCACATGACTGAGGAGAGGAAGAATTATACAGCTCACCATCCAGATGCACTCTAAACTTTCCAAAAAGCTACAGGTGATGTAGACCTGTAGATGTAGTGGGATTTATGATGCAAAAATACAAAATAAGTAAATACTGAAGCACTCTCGTTATGAATTAGTGGAGCTGGAGCAAAACTTGCATGTCCAGCGTCTTTAAAGGAAACACCCCAGCGTAACATCTTTATTGCAGGTATATTGAATGAAATAATAAAGTGGAAGCAGGTCATGTAACTAACTACAAACTCCAAAACTGGCATTTCTCTGTGCAGTCAGCACCTCTTCTATGAGTTACGCGAATGTCCCGATCTAAGGGGGAGAGATTGAAACTGCATCCGGCTGATGCACACTCTGTCACGGGGGGCGCTCGTCCCTCAGGCGTGCTTGCTGCAGCTAGATTATAACGTGATGGTTTGCGATTTATTGAATCATAATAATCCATAATGAACCTAAAAATCCTTAAAAAAAAAAAAAGATGCATTCACCTGAGAAGCAGCATATAAGATATTTATACTTGCTTTTAGAGAACAGGTCTTGAATAAGTATATTTTGTCTGCACTTGCAGAAGTATAACCAAGTGGAAAAAATACACTTATATTTACGATACATTCTCTTAAAGCAAGTCTAAATATCTTTTATGTTGATTCTCAAGTAAATGTTCTTGTTTTAAGGATTTTTAGACTATTTTAATTTAAAAAGAAGACAAAAACACTTGATAAAAATAGGATTTTTTTTTTGCAGTTCATTTCTTCACTGAAATAAGCTTCATAAAAAGTATTTTTTCCTTTAATTCAGTGAATGTCATTTTGAGGCATTTTAATGATATTGTTCTCCTTATTGTTAGTAAGCACATTTAATAAAACCTTTTAAGTCAAGGCCTGTAACTCGCGATGTAGGTTCAAAAGAACCAACTCAGAAGGGTCATTAATGGGAACCCTGAAATTTACAGTTTACAATACAATATTCAATTATTTACAATGTTAAATTATTTATTGTATCATAATCCTAAGTCAGTGAGTACCAAAACAGTTGGCTTTGAACAGTTGGCTTCCTTAATCACTCCCACGTAGCTTGAATCCACTGCATGGCTGTCACAGTGTCACCTGTAACATAGAAAATATGACAGACATGGATGGAAAAAAAGATCTCAACTTAAGATACCATTTCAGCTAGTTACTATCTTTGCCATAAAGCCAAGATGGGTAATTTCCACTAAGAGAGATCTGATTAGAGAAGAAAGAGAAGATCTTTGTCTATAGTCAACATGAAAGTGCTCTTTTTCATTTCTCTTTTTTGGTCATGCTACATTATGTTGTCCTGTGCAGCCAGTACTGGGACAGCTCTCAGAGTGTGTGTGACCACCTAAAGGAGACGGGGTGATTGACAACTGTCATGGCCAATAGGGGAGGAGCAACACGCCCCAACGGGTCCAACGCGGGCAATAAGATATGCCAGTTCAAACTGGTCTTGCTAGGAGAGTCTGCTGTGGGAAAGTCCAGCCTTGTGCTGCGCTTCGTCAAGGGGCAGTTTCATGAGTTTCAGGAGAGCACAATAGGAGGTAGGGGGTTTTTGTTTAAATTTGTGCAGTCCTGCCATGTGCATGTTTCCAGATCTCTCACCAGCTTTCCCTCTTTCTGGTTCCAGCGGCCTTCCTAACACAGACAGTGTGCTTGGATGACACAACGGTGAAGTTCGAGATTTGGGACACAGCCGGACAGGAGCGCTACCACAGTTTGGCCCCCATGTACTACAGAGGTGCCCAGGCTGCCATTGTAGTTTACGACATCACCAATGAGGTCAGTAAAATTGTTGAGCACCCATGGCCTGTGGCTTAATCTGCTAGTATGCATTTTATTTTAATTACAGGATTACTCCAATCACCTACAGTGTTGTGCAGAATGATTTCTGTAATGGAATCTTTGAACAGTTAATGTTTTAATTCTGTAAAACTGTCGAGGATTTAATAGAAAGAGGCGTGGTTTTATTTTAAGTTGTATAAGATGAATATGTGTCTGTCTTTTGTGCATCTGTTACTGTGCCATTCTTTTCCGTCACTATTCAGGAGTCGTTTGCAAGAGCAAAGAACTGGGTTAAGGAGCTTCAGAGGCAGGCCAGCCCAAACATTGTCATCGCACTGTCCGGAAACAAGGCTGACCTTGCCAACAAGAGAGCTGTGGACTTTCAGGTATACATGATTTTACAAGGACACCAAGCATAAAGAGTTTATTGTTCTGACCTTAGCTGTCTCCCTCACCTGTATTGTTTTGTATTCATAAAGGATGCTCAGTCTTATGCAGATGACAACAGCTTGCTGTTCATGGAGACATCAGCAAAGACTTCCATGAACGTGAATGAGATCTTCATGGCCATTGGTAAGATTTTATAAAAGCAGCAATGTAGCCTAACAAGAGATGCTCCAGAGCGTTTTATAAGGTTTTGTGAATGCAACAGAGGTCAGATATTCAGGTTTATTTGATGTTATCAAAGACATTTTAATGTAATACCTTGTTTGTAAATGCTTTTTGCATAAAAGCCATCTATGCATTTTGCATAAATAGTTCTGTTTTGAACCAGTTCACTAGTTTTTACAAGGGTTTCTGGAATACTTTATTCTGATTGGTCAATTGCCCTTGGTCAAGTACCATTGCATTAAGAGGGACAGTATACTGTCAGCAGGTCATTATTGCAAAATAAAGCCTTTCAGGGTGATACGAGACCCCTCTGCTTTGCGTTGAGTCCTGATTGCCCTGTCACGGCAACCGTCTCCCCTGAGATAATGGAGTTAAGTGCAAGCGGGAGGATACGTTTCTGTGAATGGTTTCACTGTTCTGTATGATTCGACTGTAACCACATGCATGGCTTTAATAAAAACGATGCTTTTAAAAGAAAATATCGGCAGTTTGATTGAATTTGATTCGAACATTGATAGATCGTTCATCTTATTAATGATATGATGTGCATTTTAGGGACAAGAAAACTGAATCCTTGTAAAAGTAGAGAGATTTCTTAGTTTTACTGGCAAAATGCCTTATCTGTGATCAGATTTTCATAAGATATAGTGAGATGTGCAGTCCACCAATAACGTTATAGCGACAGCAGTAGGAACGCCACTAGCGTCTTCACAGTACAGAGACTAGCGACATCAAGCGATAAAGTCACTCCATGCGTGTACGGGCTTTACATATTTAAAGGAATTTTCCAGGTCAATACAAATTAAATTTAATCGATAGCATTTGTGGCATAATGTTGTTTACCCCGAAAAATAATTTCGACCGTCACTCGCTTTTTTGGGGGAAGTGGATGGGGCCAGTACATAAACATTGATATATATACTCTGTTTCAAAAGTATAGCCACAAGACAAAAACATATGTGTTAATATGATTTTATTGCCGTTACGTCGTCATGAGAACGAGGAAGATGATTAAGAGCAGATAATGTTAGTAAGTTGTATCATACTTGAATCATATTATTAAATATTTTTACAATTATGGCCTGCCCCATACACTTCCATTGCAAGTGTCTTACTGTAACTGCAATTTTTATTTTAATTTGAATTTTTTTAACAAGTGAGGGATGTATTGAACCCATAACATTTCTTTATAGGAATAGTTCACCCAAAAATTTAAATTATTTGATCATTTACTCACACGCATTTCGTCCCAGTATGACTTTCTTTCTTCTGCAGGACACAAATTAAAATTTTTAGAAGAATATCTCCGCTCTGTAGGTCCATACAATGCAAGTGAATGGTGACCAGAACACAGACGCTCCAAAAAGCACATAATGGCATCATAAAAGTAATCCATTAATTCCATGTCTTCTGAAGCGATATGATAGGTATGAAACAGATAAATGTTTAAGTCCTGTTTTACTATCTATTTCTGCCTTTGACCTGCCCCAACCAGTAGGTGGTAAGTGAAAGTCGCTTCCAAGTCAGAAAGTGAAAGTGTAGATGTACAGTATAAAAATTACTTGAATATTGATCTGTTTCTCACCCATCATATCACTTTAGAAGATATATATCTTATATATAACAGATGAATTACTTTTATGCTGACTTTGTCCTTTTTGGACTTTCAAAGTTATGGTTACCATTCACATGCATTGTGAGGACCTACAGAGCTGAAATATTCTTTTAAAAATCATTGTTTGTGTCCTGCAGAAGAAAAAAAACATATCTGCGATTGAGGCTGAGTAAATGATGAGAGTTCACCCAAAAATTAAAATGACCCCTTTAATGTGTTTTTATTGTGTGTGATTGTGCATAATATTTTTTCAAGAGTTAGATGTACAGGGGATTGTACTATTTAATGTTCACTTATTGTTTTGTCTCTCCTCAGCAAAAAGGTTGCCTAAGAGTGAGCCCCAAGCTGCCGGAGCCAACAGTGGGCGGAGCAGGGGTGTTGACCTCACAGAGACAGCCCAACCCACTAAGCCACTAAGCTGCTGCAGCAACTAATGCAAAAAAAATCTCCCCTCACCAAACTCTGTTACTTCTACAACTAACGCAAGGTCCCGCCCTTCAACTTGGTTTTGACTAACTAATGAAATGCCTCTGCTTTCCACATTTCCACAATTCTCTTATGCTGTAACAAATGCTCTGCCCCGCCCATGTATCTGCGGTGTTTTTGTTTTGTCGTATTCTGTAAAGACCCAGGCCTCTTACTGTATTCATGCTTTAGACATGCCTTGTCTCCAAACTGTAATATATGCTGTCACTGATCTCCATCAGAATTTTTATTTTTTTTTCCCAAATACCATTTGCCTGACCAGGACAACGGGCGTGAGTTCTCTGCAAGGGTTCACCTGCCCTGTCATAATTCAGAACTCTACAGTCTCTTCATTTCACTTCTGTTTCACCTTTTTTATGGTTTTGTTTTATAGAAATGTTCTTTAAAAAATAATAGATGCATGTGTCACTACAAAGCCTAAAAAAATGTAAATCAGCATTTTAACCTTATCCAATTGCACACATGGTTAGACTGTTTGGATTTAACAAATCACTCTGCCCCTTACTTCACCCTGTCTCAATTCCCTGCTCTTTCTTTGGCCTGCCCCGATTCTGAATGTCTCCACAGCACTGAGCAGTGGCAGACTGCCCACTTCCTGAGGCTGTGCTGCCAACAAAAAGCCCACCTCCTTCTTAACCTCACACACAAGTCCAAGATCCTGCCCCCTTGTTTTTCTCTCACCAGTTAGCAAGCCTTCCTTTTTTCTTTTTTTTTTTTCTGCATTACTGGCACCGTCCTTACAAATGAGTATGTGGCTGCACTTGCACGCAAGAGCATAAAAGGCACAAGAACGTGACACTCATTTAGTTGTCTCTCTCATGTACAGCATATGATATTAGACATTTTCCATCCACAAACATGCACCAAACATTTGACCTTTTTCTGGTAACTCACCAAGGTGTTTCTTACTCCATGCCTTGCACTAAGTTTTGGTCTTGAAATGATCTCTTGCAAGTACAGCCAGAGTGATATAAATATATATATATAAATAATTTACTGTAAATAGGGTGTTGCAATGTATTCATCTTTTCCATTTACTGTTGCAGGACTAATGCTTGATAGGGAGTTAGATAATCATTAAAAATTGTACAGTAACCAGGAATTGATTTGAAAGGGGTTTAGAGTTATGTTTCTTTCTTTTTTTTTTCACAAAATGGTTAAATTATAATCTTGGTGGTCTTAAAAATGTATGTAGTGTTATTAACAAAAAAAAATGCTTTTCTTTAGTGGTCTGTTTTGTAATTTCCATAAAAAGCAAAAAACTCTCACAATGTTTTTGTCACTGGTAGAACTAACAGTGCACACATCAAGAGATTATTCTGGTTCTTCCTCTGCTTGTTCCAGTATCAAACAACAGCCACTTTTAACATCCTCTCAATCTTCTACCCTTCATGATACTGGTACCACATACATTTGCTGCTACATTCAAAGGTTTTGTATTTTGTTTTAAAGTGTTCCCCTTTGAAACAAAACAAAAAAATGCAGTTACCTAAATATTACTGTTAATGTATCAAATAAATTTCTTATAAATGGAATTGATAATATTCTGTGTTCAGGAGGCCAAATTAACTTTTGTCTTATTATAGAGTGAAATTCCCATTGCAGTGCAGATACATGTGTAATTACTTTTGTTTGTGAGAATTACACATAAGTAAATTGTACCTTGAGTCACAACACTTATTTTTGTTCTCATCAAGAACTGATTGCTGGTTTTATTCCATGGTTAATTGCAGAAATTATTAATTTTACAATGTGGTTTCACTTTAATTCTGTACTGTAAAACCCTTCTGACTGTTTTACAATTGCCTGTTTTTTTTTTTGTTGTTTTTTTTTACATTTATTTATTGCTAAAAGATTTTCTGTATTTAGGTCTCTAAACATACATCTGAAGGTAAACATAAATGTACAGCGAACAGTGGGGATAAAGGCACACCGCACTCATAAAAACGAATTAAAACTCATAAAAAAATTTACTCTTAAAGAAATGAAATTAAATCTTGAAACATATGTATAAAATTGTAATCACTCACGTGAGATGAGTCTAGTAATATCAGTAACCTTATAAAAGATGTTTTATTCTACGTGGGGCAGGGGCGCCTTCATGGGGGCATCAGCCATTTTAGAATCACATGACCATCTGAATACTACTCTCTTAATCTCAATAACCATCTTGTTATTGAACACTTTCACTCTTGGATTAAATTAATCATGAATGATTGTGAAGAGTGAATTTCTATAGTGGCATCTGTAACTGAAAACTATTGGTTTTGAATGATGCTGCATCCACACCACTAGGTGTCACTATAAATCTGATTGAATCACCTTGAACAAAACTGAAAATTACAAATAAGTATTTTGGCTCAAAATAAATGTCATAATTTCAGGGATTCTCATAGCTACATAAATCTGCATCATTTAAAAAAAATTATAAATATTAGATCAAATTATCAAATTATAAATATTTTGGTCAGGAAAATATTGCATTGCATAGTGACAAACAGGTGTTAAGCAAAGTGTTTTGGGAGAAAATAAAATCAAAAGTGTCTTTTACCCCAGCAGGCCTTTAATTGTTGTACCAATACGAAAACAGCTATCAGAAGGAGATCGATTTTTATTTAAAGTTTCATTTAAAATGAAAATTCTTTCATCATTTACTCACCCGCATGCATCTCAGATGTGCATGACTTTCTTCGTCCGAACACAAATACAATTTTTTTAGAAGAATATCTCAGCCCTGTATTTCCATACAATACAAAGAAATGATGACCAGAACTTTGAATCTCAAAAAATAAAAAAATTGCATAAGAATAATCCATAAGGATCCAGTGGATAAATGCATGTCTTCAGAAGTATTGTGATAGGTGTGGGTGAGAAACAGATACATATTTAATTTATTTTTTACAATAAATCTCCACCTCCAACCAGTAGGTGGGGAAATTCACGTAGAATATGAATCACCAAAAAACAAAACAAGAAAGTCAAAGTGGAGATTTACAGTAAAAAAAAAAAAAATATCGATCTGTTTCTCACCCATACCTATTATCTCACTTCTGAACACATGGATTAAACCACTGGAGTTGTATGAATTACTTTTATACCGCCTTTGTGCTTGTTGGACCTTCAGAACTCTGGCCACCATTCACTTGCATTGTATGGACCTACAGAGCTGAAATATTCGTCTAGAAATCTTCATGTGTGTTCTGCTGAAGAAAGAAAGTCATACACGTCTGGAATGGCATGAGGGTGAGTGAATAATGAGATAATTTTCATTTCAGGGTGAACTATCCCTTTAAATGGAAATGCATCTTTTTAGTAAAGAGAGTGCATTAGGATCAGGCTGTTTTTGTATCACTGATTCATACAACATGATTTTGAGCATTAGCAGGGATTTTGTATTATTCGTGAAAGCTTCTCACATCCAGATATAGTACATATAAGGAATATTTTAAGTAGCTTTTGGTCTAGATTTTGGCCCAGTGATTGGGGTTGTTTATGCAAAAGGATCAGTGAAGCAATAATGCATGCCTTCTCAAACATTTTCTCAACCTTTAATCCATTTGACCTTGCAATGCTTGAAATGATGGCATATTTGTTCCCCGTTCCGAATCATAACGGGATATTTGTTGTGTGCCTCCCCTAGCGGAGACCAGGCGGACTTACAATGTCAAATAAAAAAGCAGGGATGAACGCCATGTCTGATCCCGCTACTGAGCGCTAGAGAGAGCGATCACAGCGGGCGGACTTCGAGGATTCAAGTCGGAGCGCGGAATGTCGGAAAGCACCGGGATTCCTCAGGGCTCCCCAGCGGTGGGCGCGGCGGGCTCGGCTCCGGCTGCGCCAGGAGTCGGTGGAACAGAATGTCCGAGCGCCGCTGTTGGCTCTGCGCGGATCGCAGTGAAGAAAGCGCAGCTGCGCTCCTCCCCGCGCCCGAAGAAACTGGAAAAACTCGGTGTATACTCCTCATGTAAGGTGCGTGAGAGCGGAAATCAATTGCGTAAGTTCATAGCGTAAAGCGAAGATTCGTTTTGTATAGTTTTCCCTATATATGCAAGCTGATGAACGAAACTGGCTGTCACCTACTTTACCTACTCTTAAATTTGCAAGCACAGCACAAAAAGCCATTGCTTTGTTCGCAATTCTTTTTCATGACAAATGCATACTTACGTGCAATAACTACTTCAATGAATGCACGTTGCAAAATATATCAATAAGCACAAGTATTTCCGTGATCTGCAGAGATAATAGCGCTGTGTGTTTGCCCAAAATGGGCAAGATGACGTGAACTGGGTACTCTTGGCGGGTTGTCAGTTTTTTTCTTCATGTAACTATATATGCACGCTTTTTTGATGACTATATTTTGTCAAGTCCAACTAAAGTGTCATAGTGCTTTGGTGTGGAGAGTTTAGCTAAAATAGGAGGCACAATCTGAAGTTGATTACTCGAGAGGTGAGAGCGCCGTCTTTGTTTTGACAGGATGACAGCTGCTGGGTGGGCGTGGTCTACTGCTGGGGGCGGTGCCTTCTGTTCCCATAAATGCGCACGCTGTAATTCGCGAGACGGCCAGTGGGGTTAAAAGTCTTAGAAAACAGAATACAAAAAAATATTGTTTTAGGAGTTTATTGACGCAAACATGAACCATGATGTAAATAAATACATTTCTGAAATCATTCACGTTTGAATCAGTTATTTTTTTTGTTCTTTAGAGATGGTAAAGACAAGATTCTAATGGTTTTGTTGAACTCCAGTGCCCCAGTCTATACATTGCATAACTAACATGGTAATTTGAGTGTCTATGTTCCTTTACAAAGGCTGAAGGAGCTTGTAAGTGCAATGGCTGGAAGAGCCAAAACCCACCTCCAACTCCACCCCCTCCTACCCCGCCCAGAGCCGAGCAGCTAATTGCTGTTAACCTAAAGGAGCCCTGCAGAAGCTGCAGCCACGCACTTGGTAATAAGTGTGTGTGTGTGTGTGTGTGTGTGTGTGTGTGTGTGTGTGTAAAAAAAAAAAAAAAAAGGTGTGCACTTTTTCTTATTTAGAAGTTTTGCAAATCATACCACACCATTTATTCTGCAGTACTGTAGGCAGGTCTTCATTGTTTTTTCTTACTGGACAGGTGACCATGTGACACACCTGGAGAATGTGTCAGAAGAAGAGATGAACAGACTGCTTGGAATTGTACTGGATGTGGAATACTTGTACACATGTGTCCATAAAGAGGAGGATCCTGACACTAAACAAGTTTACTTCTCTCTCTTTAAAGTGAGTGTTAGTTGTTCAAACGTTTCTCCCTCCAGAATCATTCATTCATTTGACAATTCCACAGTCAGGTTGATGAGCTAAAAGTTAAAAGAATAACCCCCCAAAAATTCCATCTTTCCATCCCAGATGTGTATAACTTTCTTTCTTCTGCTGAATGTAAACAAAGATTTGTAGAAGAATATCTCAGCTCTGCAGGTCAATTCAATGGAATTGAATGGTGAACAAAATTTAGAAGCTGCGAAAAGCACACATAGGCTGTATCAAATTCATTCATAAGACTCCATTGGTTTAAGCCATGTCGTAAGAGGCGATCCGGTTGGTTTTTGGTGAGAACTGACAACTGTCTCCTTTCTCACTATAAATCTTGACATCAGCAGTCTCTTTAGCGATAATTATTTAAAGTTTGATTGTAATTTCTAGCGCCATCTAGTTTTCTGCACATGCGTCAAGCACTAGACTAGAAAGTGTAATTGAGCTTGAAACCATGATCATACCTAGAGACTGCTATGGCAAGATCTTAAGTTGTGCATACACATCTGGGATGGCATGAGGATGAGTAAATTATGAGAAAATTTTAATTTTTGAGTGAACTATCCCTTTAAACACATAATGCATGACTCAATGCACAAATTACAAAATGTTAATATACAAAGTGTAGGTATAATATATATTATTTATTTCAGCTTTTATTTCTTTCACCACATTCCCAGTGGGTCAGACGTTTACATACACTTTGTCAGTATTTGGTAGCATTGCCTTTAAATTGTTTAACTTGGGTCAAACGTTTTGGGTAGCCTTCCACAAGCTTCTCACAATAAGTTGCTGGAATTTTGTCCCATTCCTCCAGACAGAACTGGTGTAACCGTGTCAGATTTGTATGCCATCTTGCTCGCAGACGCTTTTTCAGTTCTGCCCACAAATTTCCTATCAGATTGTGGTCAGGACTTTGTGATGACCACTCCAATACCTTGACTTTGTTGTCCTTTAGCCATTTTTGCCACAACTTTGGAGGTATGCTTGGGGTCATTGTCCATTTGGAAAACCCATTTGTGACCGAGTTTTAACTTCCTGGCTGAAGTCTTGAGATGTTGCTACAATATATCCACATAATTTTTCTTCCTCATGATGTCATCTATTTTGTGAAGTGCACCAGTCACTTTTGCAGCAAAGCATCCCCACAACATGATGCTGCTACCCCCATGCTTCATGGTTGGGATGGTATTCTTTGGCTTGCAAGCCTCACCCTTTTTCCTCTAAACATAACAATGGTCATTATGGACAAATAGTTACATTTTTGTTTCATTAGACCAGACTCTAAAAAAGTAAGATCTTTGTACCCGTGTGCATTTGCACACTGTAGTCTGGCTTTTCTATGGTGGTTTTGGAGCATTGGATTCTTCCTTGCTGAGCAGCCTTTCAGATTATGTCGATATAGGACTCGTTTTACTGTGGATATAGATACTTGTCTACCTGTTTCCTCCAGCTTATTCACAATTTGGTGTTTATACTCGCGTACTATTGTTTGTACAGATTAATGTGGTACCTTCAGGCATTTGGAAATTGCTCCCAATGATGAACCAGACTTGTGGGTGTCCACAATTTTTTTTCTGAGGTCTTGGCGGATTTCTTTAGATTTTCCCATCATGTCAAACAAGAAGCACTGAGTTTGAAGCTAGGCCTTTAAATACATTCACAGGTACACCTCCAATTCAATTTTTTTTAAGTTTTAATGACTTAAACCTAAGTTTTTATCAACTTCTGACTTCAACTATATATATATATATTACACACACACACACACACACTTCCGTTCAAAAGTTTGGGGTAACTTGACTGAAATGTTTCTCATGATCTTAAAAACCTTTTGATCTAAAGGTGTATGATTAAATGTTTTAAATTAGTTTTGTGGACAAAAATATAATTGTGCCAACATATTCATTTATTTAATTACAAAACTAAAATTTTATTTAAAAAAAAATAAATTTTGAAACTTGGACCGAATAATTATATTACTGCAAAATCTAGGCAGAGTTTGGCCACTTTAAACATGCTAAAATATAACATAGATTTGATTTATTTGGGATTTTTTTAGTCACAATATAATTCTACAACATATTTTCATTTCTATTCCATAGTTGTGATGACTTACTATTATTCTAACATGTGAAAAATGTAAAAATAATGAATGAGTGACCCTAACCTTTTGAACAGTAGTGTATGTATGTATGTATGTATGTGTGTGTATGTATATATATATATATATATATATATATATATATATATATATATATATATATATAATTTGCAAATTTATAAGACACTATACAATTTATTATTGTGTTTTCGTAACCACTGCTTGTTGCAAATTTCTCAGTTGCTGCGCAAATGCATCCTGCAGATGGGACGGCCAGTGGTGGAGGCCCTGGAAAGTCCACCTTTTGAAAAACCAAGCATTGAACAGGTAGACACTCAACTCATCATACTACATATTCAAATATCATATCAGCATCAGTGTATGTAAAGGTGGAGATACAGATAGAGCCCCTACAAGATTCTTTTATTCTTGGGCCGATAATGATGCAAATAGGAAATTTAGAGGAACCGTGAAAGTTTAACATCCATTCATTTGGTTACCATAACTCTCTATTTTCTGTTAGTTTGGTAGACATTTATTTTGCTTGTGAAGCACTTATCAGAAAGACAAAAAGAGAGAGAGCAACATATTTTATATATATATATATATATATATATATATATATATACAGTGCATATGTAGCAACATATAATATATATGTATATATACTGGCATACCAAAGCAACCTTTAGCATTCAAGACGGTCCATTTCAGCCCTCCAGACAAGACTTTAGTGAAGATCAAGTGTGTCAGTCAGGTTCTGATTTCACCAGGTCGCTGTGTGTGTTGTAAATGTGTTTCCTCAGAATATGGTCTTGTTTGTATAAATGCAAACTCAACAAAGAATTGTTTGTTTCTTTGATGAATACATTAAGAGTGTAAACCTTCAGCATCACCTGTCATTTAGAGAAGGATGAAATGTTATTTCCCTCCCTGAAACACATTCCTGACCTCCCTTTTGTTGGTGTCATTCCTGAGTCTTTTCATGTATTGTTTGTTTTGCAGGGTGTGAATAACTTTGTTCAGTACAAGTTTAGCCACCTGCCATCTAAGGAGAGGCAAACCATTGTGGAGCTCGCAAAGATGTTCCTCAACCAGATCAACTACTGGCAGCTAGAGACTCCCTCGCAAAGGAGGCAAAGGGCGCCTGATGATGACGTAGCTGGTTATAAAGTCAATTACACCAGGTGACTGTCGTAGAATGATGATCTGATGGTATGAATGAATCCATAAGTCTCCAGTGTTTAGTTCCATGTCTTCTGAAGCAATGTGATAGGTGTGGGTTGAAACAGCTCAATATTTAAGTCCTTTTTTACTATAAATCTCCACCTTTGACCTTTGAATAAAAATTTTGGGTGAACTTTAACCATAATTGAAATGGATGTGTGTTGGCAGACTGCATTGCTGCTAATAGTTTAATGGCTTTTTGTGTTGCAGGTGGCTCTGTTATTGCAACGTGCCCCAATTCTGTGACAGTCTTCTTCGGTACGAGGCCACGCAGATTTTCGGCCGCACTTTTCTGCGCTCTGTATTCACTATAATGAGGAAACAGCTGCTGGAACAGGCCAGACAAGAGAAAGACAAACTACCACCCGAGAAGCGCACACTCATTCTCACACATTTCCCAAAGTAAGCACAAATGGACACAAAAAAAACACATGAAAACCCCAAATAACTGGTTATTTATGCAAATATGTGTGTGTGTGCTCTGCACAGATTTCTCTCTATGCTGGAGGAGGAGGTTTATAGTCACAATTCACCTATCTGGAGCGAAGACTTCATGGTTGGTTTATCAGGTGGACAGATTCCCACAGGTGATTACCATGTTGTTCCAAACCTCTATGACTTTCTTCCCTAAGTGGGTCACAAAAAGGAAATAGAGTGTAGAAGTGAAGTGTTGATGCCGTTTCCAAACAGTGACAGTGAATGGTGACCACGGCTGTCTCTGGTCGCCATCCACTTTCATTTTATGAAAAGAGCAGCCTCAACATTCCTTTTGTCCATCACTTTAATGCCAGACGTTTATTCAGTCTTGTCTGTGGAATGGCTTTGCAAATATATATGGTGTTCGTATTGTTAGGGATAGATTTTGTTGAGCACTTTCTTTTATTGATGCAGTGATCAGTGCTCCACCTGTGACCCGCCCCCTGTACTACAGTAGTAGCCCCGCCCCTGTAGAGCTGGCTGGAGGAGGCAGCATAAGCCCAGCGCGGAAAACAGCATCCACTCTGGAGCCCAATCCAGGTAACAATCATCACAGCATGAATAAATAATCATAATGTCCAAGAACACACTTTATATGTGCGTTATACAGCTATAGTAAAGATATAGTCTTGACTTTGTCAAACAAGTTTACATTTGTTATGTTGTAGTTCTTTCTCTAACATAAATTATATTCATATCTATTAATGTAATTCTATTGAAATACAGGATTTAATCTTTTTTTAACAGATAAAAAACCCTATCATAGACAGGTTCAGAAATTAGGGTAGCTCATGGCACAAATACCATTGAAAGTGACAAAAGTGCCCCCCAAATTATATATTTGTATTTATAAATGTATAAAATACCAATGAAAATCTTATAATTTCTGACCCCGATTATAGACTGTATGTAGTAAATTGCTTAGATGTTTGCTCACGTTAAAGATAATTGAATCTGAGTATTTTTGGAACACAATAAACAACCCAAATTATTGAGTAAATTTGATCAACTCTACCTTTATACGTTATGCATGTTTATGCATGTTTATGTGTATGTAGGTGGTGAAAAACGAAAGCCTTCTGAGCCCTTGTCTCATGAGGACTGTAAACGACCTCGTGTAGTTGGTGACATTCCCATGGAGCTTATTAATGAAGTCATGTCCACCATTACAGACCCTACAGCCATGCTGGGACCAGAGGTACCAAAAGAAAGAGTGTGTGTGTGTGTGTGGATTTAGGTGCTGTTTTAAAGGAATCACCCACATCTTTTTAATAGTTTGAGATAATATAAACAATTTGTGAACAGCTGCTTACAAGAGTACATGGATTTATTTATTAGTCTCTTTTAATCGGTGTTAAATTAAAATAAGAAGTTAAACAGCAAGATATTAACAATGCACTAACTATGTTTTAGAAGAAAAATTTAGAAAGAATTGATTCAAATAGTCCATAGTATGTTGGTGATTACACAAAATTTGTAATGAGCAACAATTATTGAGTTTTCCTATTACAAATGTTTATAATTATTTCTAAATGTTTGAAAGTGTGGTTAAAGTTTGGTTTGTTACAAACATTAAATTTTTTTTTTTTTCATTTTGCACATTATTGACAACTGAATTTTACCAAATTTCTACCCCACTTCCAGTGCTGCAAAAATCAAGTGCTTATAACTAAATTACATTATATTTTAAAATAATCATAATCAGATTAGTTATTTTTACTGAGTACATGATTACATAATCAAGCAGTGGTAGTAAATTGTTAATCATTTATTGATTCCACTTTTTTCCCAAATTTTTTTTTAATAAAAATAATTTAAAAAAAAATAATAAATTATATATATATATATATATATATATATATATATATATATATATATATATATATATATATATATATATATATATATAAACACAATTTAATAAAAAAAAATTCTTTCTTAATCAGCCTACTGCTGATATACGTTTAATAAGTCTTCCAGTCTTCTTATGTTGATAATATATAGTGATGTGTATTTTCTTCCTTGTATTTATATGTCAAAATGGTACAAGACTATTTTACCTGAAGGCAGGTGACATCAAATAAGAAACAGATTAGAGTACCGAAAACATATAAACCAAGAGATTACATTACCAATTTCAATTTTAGTTCTGAATTTATAATCGGTACCAGATTACAATTTAGAAGTAATCTACCCAGCACTGGCCATTTCATGCCATCCATCTCTATTTCGTATTCATTCATTTCAAAATGGATTAAAATGAATGAATATGACATGAAGAATAATTGACTAAATTTAAAGGACATTTTTGTCCCAATAAATAATCGTACAAGGTAACATTAGGGTTTGTCTCTCTCAGACCAGTCTTCTCTCAGCACACTCTGCACGTGATGAAGCCGCTCGGTTAGAGGAGAGGCGAGGTGTCATTGAGTTTCACGTCATTGGAAATTCCCTCAACCAGAAGCCCAATAAGAAGATCCTGATGTGGCTTGTTGGTCTGCAAAATGTCTTTTCTCACCAACTGCCCCGTATGCCCAAAGAATACATCACACGGCTCGTCTTTGACCCGTATGTTTGCAACTTTTAATCATGAGTTTAAAGCACTTAAGAAATGATGCCTGTATCAAAGCTTGACCTTTTCTGACCTTCTAACAGTCAACTCTGAACCTGTTGCTTCTTGATTCACTGAATTGACGGCAGCTTTTTTTATTTTTACACAGGAAGCACAAGACTCTCTCTCTGATTAAAGATGGCCGCGTTATTGGGGGAATCTGCTTCCGGATGTTTCCATCTCAGGGCTTCACTGAGATTGTGTTCTGTGCTGTGACCTCCAATGAACAGGTCAAGGTGCGTCATTCTCGTCCTCTTTTCTCACATTCCTCCTCTTTGTTCCTTCTGTTCATTTGATCCATTAATTAATTAATTTGAACTGAATTAAATTGTGAATCTGTTTATTCTGGTTGGCATTGCTAAGGGTTACGGAACTCACCTCATGAATCATCTGAAGGAATATCACATCAAGCATGAAATCCTCAACTTTCTCACCTACGCTGATGAATATGCCATTGGCTACTTTAAAAAGCAGGTCAGTGTGTTTTATCTGCTGTTTCATAACTAAGGAATGCTGCCCTTACAAAAAGTACTGTGACAGTACCATAGTACATTGATGGGATCATATGGGAATACCATGATACAGAATGATTAGCAGTTTCACGTACCATGGCATGTACTGTACGCACAACATTCAAGTACCCTTTTTTTGTATTGTGAGGGTCCTTTTTTGTAAGTAATGGTACTCGAAGCGACAGTAAAACAAACAAGCATATTATTATGTCTCAAGTCAAACATGGTATGACTATGGTACTCTTTGATTAGTGCATTGATAGCATGTCCATTGTCTTAACTTATATCTGTTTTTTCATGCCAGGGATTCTCGAAGGACATTAAAGTGCCAAAATCCAAGTATGTAGGTTATATAAAAGACTACGAAGGAGCCACACTCATGGGCTGTGAGCTCAACCCCTCCATCCCTTACACAGAGTTCTCCGTCATCATCAAGAAACAGAAAGAGGTATTTCAAATCTTAAAAGGAATAGTTCACCCAAAAATGACAATTCTTTCATCATTAACTCACCCTCATGCCATCCCAGATGTGAATGGCTGTTGAAAAATGAAGATTTTTAGAAGAATTTCTCAGCTCTGTAGGTCCATACAATGCAAGTGAATGGTGATCAGACCTTTGAAGCTCCAAAAATCACATAAAAGAAACTCCGAAGTAATCCATATGACTCCAGTGTTTAAATACATATCTTCAAAGCAATAATAGGTGTGGGTGAGAAACCAAATTTAAGTACATTTTTACTATAAATCTCCACTTTCACTTTTACCTCTAAAAGGCACATGTGGTGACTTAGTTTCTCTTTCACCTCTGAAAGTAAAAGTGAAACTGGAGATTTAGAGTAATAAAGTACTTAAATATTGTTCTGTTTCTCACCCACTCCTATTATATCGCTTCTGAAGATATGGATTAAACCACAGGAGTCGTATGGTTTCTTTTATTTTTCCTTTATGTGACTTTTGGGGCTAAAAAGGTCTAATCACCATTCACTTGCATTGTATGGACCTACAGTGCGGAGATATTCTTCTAAAAATCTTCGTTTGTGTTCGGCTAAAGAAAGAAACGGGATGAGGGCGAGTCCCTTCAAAGAATTCACTCAGTATATTAAAATTCCTGATTCTGTTGTCATCTTAAGGCATCTTGTCACCCTCTCTTGTAGATCATCAAGAAGCTTATAGAGCGCAAGCAAGCACAAATCCGTAAAGTCTATCCTGGCTTGTCCTGTTTCAAGGAGGGAGTTCGCCAGATTGCCATAGAGAGCATTCCAGGAATTCGTACGTCTCAGTTGTATTGTATTGTAGATTGCTTTTTTTTTTATATATATATATATATATATATATATATATAAATACAGTTGCATTTATTACAGCTGCAGTTTTTTCTATATCTTTCTGTGGACAGGTGAAACTGGCTGGAAACCTTTAGGGAAGAGGTGAGTATGTAACAATTTTACAACACGTCACAGCTAAGCATATATCTTATGTAACTTAGCTAGTTAGGAGCAGTTCTAAGAGAATAAAACTAGAAGGTTTATGGAATGTCGTCTTTTAAACAGCAAAGAGCTGAAGGATCCAGACCAGTTGTATAGCACCTTAAAGAACATTCTACAGCAGGTTAAGGTAATGGCTGTTTGCACTGGTTTAAATGTTTCAGAATCAACACATGAACATGGCTTATGAGTAATACGTATTTGTTTATCTCTCAATCTCTTACAGTCCCACCAGAATGCGTGGCCCTTTATGGAGCCAGTGAAGAAGAATGAAGCACCGTGTTATTACCAAGTCATCCGTTTCCCTATGGGTACGTAATTATCTGTTTATGTACACATTGCACCTATCGTATTTCAGAAAGAGAGATTCTTTGAGCCAAGACTAAGATTGTTAGATGACAACTTGACTAGTTAACTCTAATGTGTGTGCGTGTGTTTACCCATCTAGACTTGAAGACCATGAGCGAGCGGCTGAAGAATCGTTACTATACCACACGGAAACTATTTATGGCTGACATGCAGAGGATCTTCACTAACTGTCGAGAGTACAACCCTCCCGAAAGCGAGTACTACAAATGTGCCAACTTACTGGAGAAGTTCTTTTACACCAAGATCAAAGAGGCAGGCCTCATTGACAAGTAGTCCAGTTAGGGGGCACAGTTTTCTCCCTCCGCACCCTTCCCCACCCTTTCCATTTCTCTCTACCTCTTTATCTTGGCATTTATTTTAGAGCTTAATTTATCTATCGGTGTTTGCGTTGAGAGGTGTTTGTCCTAGATGAAGTTCCGGTGATGGGTCACATATGGTGGCAGGACACCACCATATGTGACCGCAAGTCTCGTTTCTGTTTTAAGAGTTCCTTCTGCCAAAATCAGAACATTGCGGAAAAGTTTTGCTTGAGCGTTTGTATGTATGGCTGTGTGAATTTGGCGTGTATGTATACAAGCTTTTGTGCATGTAAATAATAGTAAAAATCTGTTTATATAGATCAATTTTATGAAATACTGTATATTTTATTAAGTAGGGAGGGAAGGGCGTAGAGATGTACCATGCTCACAAGTCAATCAAGAAAAATTACTCTAATGTTGTATCTTCAAAAAGCACTTATTAATTATTTAACCTAAATGAATTGTGGTAAACACATGCATTTATAAGCTTTCTAATCAGAAAATTGCACATTTGCAGTTTGTACCAGAGTGTGTAAGCGATGTGCCGCACTGAGAAGCATTCCTTGTACAACAAAGTCTTAATATGCTTCATCTTTATGGCTGTCCTACTCAAGAGAACGAACACCCTTTTGTATTTAAAAATGACACATGCAATGTTTTCTAACATGTTTGTACTTTTAAATACTTAAGAGATGGACTTTGTACTACATTTGGAGTTCGGGGGTATAAAGGACTTTGTTCCTTTGGTTTTCAAGACAGCATATTTGATTTAATGATTAAAACTTTAGAGCAACCAATGTTAAAGAAATGTTGTGTTAGACTGTTTTTGTAGAGGGTGATGTTGCACAAACTGCACATTTTTTTTTTTTTTTACTTTTTAAGATTTAGAAATTGTGTAAAAAAAAAAATCAATCACCACATTTTGTTGTAATAGACCTGTTCATGTGCATTTTATCTTTTATTCAGATGCCAGTTGTGTTGGCAAGTTTTTCCCAATTTATTATTCAAGTAAAACTATTTTTTATTTATTTTTTTACATTACACAAGTCAGTGAAGATAAGTCAGTTTGCTGGTGTGGTGTAGTATAGACTAGTGTAGCAACCTAGGTGACAGACATGTAAAGGAAAGTTGATTATTTACGGTTATAATTAGTGTATAATAATTATTCATTATTACAGCAGATTTGAAGGATTTTTAGTACTGGGCTTTCTGAAGGATACACACTGTTATTGTTTCACTAGATTGCTTAATTAAAACTAAATTGAATAAAATGTTATTCTAATTTAGAAGCAAAAGACTGGAAATAAAATGCCCAATGCTTAAAGTTTTTTAAAAGACTGATCAGCACATAAGGAAAGCTTTGTCCACTATTAAGCGGTACAAGTATAGTTTAAAGTTTCACACACAACTGAAGAATTCAATAATTGAATGTGTGGTTACATGGTCATATTTAATTACACTTGTGAATTAAAAAAGGAATGTGCAGTCTTATTCGACAATGTACAGTAACAATGCCATATTATACATTTCCTAATCTGGTCACATTTAAAATGACAAAAAGTACCTGATCTATTGCAATAAAATACATTTGCAAAACAGAACTGCTAGCTAGTTTAGTTCATAATAAAATATTTCTGGTGAGTACAGAACAAATGAAAAAGAAACTAAAACTTCTGTTGTTTGACGTACAGTAACAAAACATGCAGACAGACACATTTATGCAAGGTATTAAAGAAATCACACTACTGTCTGTGTAATTTCTTGGATTCGTTTAAAAATAATCTAAAATTAATTTGTCTTGCCTGTGATAAATCTGATAAATGTAGCACATTTTCTTTTGATTCGTAAAAATGCTGCTTAAATCTCTCATCAGGTTTGTTCCATTTTTACCTTCAAACATAAAACCGTTTCTGTTTCCTTCAAACTCTGTCTGAACAGCGGAGCATGTTGCCAGCTGGACACATCCCCCTCTCCTCCCGTAAGCTCCACCTCCACTATCAGCTCCGTGCCTCCAGACAGACTCGCAGGGGAGTGCAGTTCACCATCTGTGAAAACAAGTCCATTACATTTGTATTATATCAAGCTCAATTAGTGTGGATCAGATACAAACCATTTGTCAAATCAGTTCTATTAAGCACAGAGAGCTATGATTTACCCTAGCAATGCAATATTTTGAATAAAAGTAAAAACTAGCATTTGTTTACACTGCATTGGTGATGTGATGACAATGCATTCATATAAGGCCATGTGAAACAAATATATAAACTAAAGAAATATATAAACTGAAAGGGGGGCATTCACACAACATGCATTTGATGCTTTCAAAAACTAGACACGGAATGGAAATCAGGGGTCGAGAAATATTTAAAAAGGAACTGTTTTAAACTTGACGTTGTCTTAAAGAGAGCAATGGTTATGCTGCGAAACACAACAGCAAGGCACAACTCAACAGTCAAAGACAGATAAAAAATTATTAAAATAAGCAGCAGCACAGACTGAATGCTACACTTCATGTGTGAATGCCCCCTGATGTATCAAGTAGTGAGACTGATACCTCTAGGGAACTCTATGGTAGTATGGGCGGAACTTAAACTCCAGCGCACATGGCCTGAATGGAAGATCTGGCTGAAGGCTTTGACTGAAGCTTTCTTGATCTTCATTCCTGCTGGAGCACAGTCAAGCTTCCAGCTTATCCTCCCAGAGGAAGAGCCCTCTGTTTGTGCCAAGTACACCTACAATGTCAGAAATAGTATTGTAAGCATTGCATTGCATTAAAACACCGGTTTAAATTCTTGAGGACAATGATATGATAAGGCCAACTAAATATCAAGGTCCCCACACTTTTTGATTTATGAATTTCCACGATTTCTCCAGTTGTTTATGATTACGAAGGATAACGGTAGGTAAAAAATAAAGATACCCAGCCCTGCTGTTTTATAAATATATATTAAAACACAAAGATAATTTTAGAGATTGCACTCAAAGAATAATTTATAGTCTATTAAAAGATGCTAGAAAAATGCACATTTTACTAATTAAACTTGAGACTTAAGAAAAATAAACATAAGATTTTATTACTTTCCATGACTTTTCCAGGCCTGAAAATCACAATGTTAAAATCCTAATATAAAATCCAATTATAAAACCCTAATATTTCCAAGTTTTCTATGACTATGGGAACCAAGAAATAAATAACTTCTGGTTTGAGTTTAAAAAAAAAAAAATCTTTTCAATCTTAAAAACCTGAACTGCTAAAAGAAACAAACCATCTGCCAATCATGCTCCTCTTTCCTGAACACGTTTTCCTTTCTTCAAGCACCTTTCTGCCATTCTGAGTGTCTCTTGGCCATTGCTCAATCTGAGGTAATAGTCTTTAGCCACATTGTAACAAATGTGGAACAACATTGTTTGCTTCTCAGATTCTGAAGGAATGAAGACACATTCTTCCGCATCCTGGGAAGAAAAAGTAATAAAAATGGAAATTAATTTAACTAGGAAGACTGCATTTATCTTATTTGAAAACATTTTAAAGTCACTCCCAAGCCACATTTGTTAACTAATGCAAACATCTATGAAATCCAAAGTGAAAAACATCAATGTCAGATATAAACATAGTTGAACTAGTAATTGTGTATCATTATATCCTTTCTATAAAAAAATCTATATTAAAACAAATTGATTCAACTCACCACTTTGGCATCACTTGCTCCAATCTCCCCTCGAGCTGCCCTCCAAGCCAGATATCCTGATATGCGGCCACACAGTTCACCAGATTTAGAGGTCTTAGGAGAAATAAATTCCACTAGTTCCACCAGCAGCCTTTGCATCAGCTCTTTCTTCCTCTCTGGTCCTAAAGACTGCTGCCTCTACAGGCATCAAGTGGTAATGACAGACAGATTCAGTATTGTTTTCAGGCACTGATGAAATGTGCTGTACTTTGGAGGAGGGCATGATACTGAGTAAAATACCGTAGTGTTGAGGCCATTAACTGTATGAAGCAGCCATTTCTCCTGAATCTGTGTGTGTCTGGACAGAACTTCTGGGTGTTTACAGGAGTATCTCCATGTCACATCTATGACTTGGTCCTTGGAGAATGCCAGGATGTAAGAGAGTTTTTCCCCCCAGCCTACCTCACACAGGAGGGGTTTATCGCATGCATTTTCACAATTGAGGCAGTGTAGCCAGCGATGTTGTGAGTTAGAAAACACCTCAGTCCACACATGATCTGAAAGACAGAATTTAGAGATCTCATGTTAAAAGGGGTCATTTTTATGTATTCAGATGAGGAAATGTTCAGCGATAGACATATATATTGGCCAGGCCAAATAATCAGCAGTTATTTTGCCATTTTGAGATTTTCGGCATGGATTGATAACTGAGCCTGCTTCTGTCCCCAGTAATCTGAAAGTAGGACAAAAGTTAGAGACATAATTTTTCAACCTAGTATCATAGAATGAACATTAATATAACATTCATTCAACGTTAACATTTTTGCAAACTGAGTTTTACATGCAGCATTCTATGTTTTTTTAAAGATTTCTGGTAAAATGAACACTGTGAGTTTTATTAACTTTCACACAAAACACAACTACAATGGTTGATTATGACTTTATGACCCACAATTACTAATATTACATGCTATGTTATGATATCAAAACACTTATACAATAACGCATCATTTGAAAAATTATAAATTTTCACGCTTGAATTACAGACCCACCTACATTTACACACTTAAATGTGATTAAACTTTTGGTAGCTTACCAGCTTAAGTAGCTTAAGTCCACAGTTCAAGCCCAGCCAAGCGCACAAGCTGACTTGTGAGACGAATGTGTCATAGAAGCAACACAATATGACGTGGTTACTTAGCGTTTTGTTTTTAGACACTATCAGTTAAGTTTAGGTGTTGGTTTAGGGTAAGGATGTCTGTTGTGTCCACCAATCATTTGCTTTTATAGAACACAATTTGTTAGGTTTAGGTTTAAGTTTTAGGTTATGGAGTATCGCCCCCTGCTGGACATTTCACTGGGATACTGCAGTGAAACGTGTAATAAGGTGCATAATTTCATTTTCCAAAAATAAACTAAATGAACAATGTTACAATTGAAAATGTTTGTCCATTGTCAAGGCTGTTGGTAGATTTTGGAAGCTGACATTTCTGTTCAAGCAGAGTCGGCCAATAATCTTAAAATGGCTTTTGTTTTGCTATTGCTTATACATCTGTGTATCACTGCACAATTTCACAGAATATGTAAAAACAAGCCCTCAATCTGATGTTTATTTGGCCTGGCCTTTAAATATCTGTATATTGCTGCACATTTCCTCATCTAAATATGTAAAAATTACAGTCTGATATCATGAATGTTATGTGACTGTGTCAACATTTTTGCAAAATGAAATTATGCGCCTTATTACACGCCTTATGGTTCAAAATTGTGTATGTGTGTTCTATAGGAATCCAAATGCTGATGCATTCAGAGCTTCAGCCAGCACTGTGTGAGCAAGCAGCACCCTCTAGCAGTATGAATGCCATTATCTATTATACGAATATAATAAAAAATTTAAGAGGGAGTTGTTTTTCTTTGGTTAAAACTTTATTTTTGTATCTTTTTAAATATGTTTATCTTCTATTTATCTTTCATTGTTGGCTCTCTTATAAACTGTCATTTGTATAATTCAAATTAATTAAAAATAAATGATTTATTGTTATTGTGATTAAAAAGTTTTTGTACATTTGTAAAGCATAATTCCTAAGTTGAACAGTGATCTGATGACAAAATAAAGTGCATGGCAAAATATCAGTATCGGACAATAGTTTTTTTTTTGGCCAGAATCAGACAAATATATTCATATTGGTGCATTCGAATGCATCCTATGTGAGAGGAAATGATGTCTGATGCCGGCCAGAGTATGTGAGTGGAGCGGAGTGGGAGTGATTTTGGACATGGGACATGATTTTGCCTGGAGCAAGGAGTGGGTTTTGAAAAAAATCGGAGCGTCATTGTTTTCTCTCGCACTCCAATAATGCTCCATCACGGGCAGAACACCTGTTAATGGACATTAATGCCATAATTCACCACGTGTTAAGCAGTGTTAAACACAGTTGGCAAGAAGGAAAGGTGGAATCTCTCATATAACCAGAAAGAATGTGATCTAAAAAAAAATATACTAATTTAAAATCTAGTAGCACTTGGGAATATTCAACCTCCAGCATGAAGGTTACTTTCACTTTCTGTTCTCACGCTCCCGCTTGAGTCAAGCTTGCGGTAAATCTTGACTTAACTACATGCTTGTGTCTCGTCTCTTTATTCTTACAGCAACTGGCATACAATGAAAATTAATGACGGGATGGCAAATGAGAACACGAGTGGGGAGGTGATTGTCACGATCAAGGGTTTGTTGTGAAATCCTAAAAGACGATGATAATCCGTTCACATGTGGAGAGAAAATCTAAAAGGACAGTAACACATAAATCCCCTATTAAATATTTTGAATAATCATATCAACAATCTAATGCATCTCAATCTTAACTGTAGGCTATTGTGTCCCTCATTAAATAGAATTGTACTTTTAACGACGCAAAACACCAACTGAACTAATCAACATGCTAATATTGCGTAGTTTGACTTTAATCAATTGCCATCTAAATTTGCTTTGGTGGCGTATTGCTTTGAGCGGAGGGGAACTTGTTGCCACTTCACTCCACTCACATACTCTGGTGCAGGCATAGTGGGGGCAGCAGCAGATACCGGGCCTGCAGAAGGTGTGGAGGGTGGCACTCCGGACTCGGAACAACTCTGGCACTTAGTGGATTGGATGCAACTTTGCTCGCCCAAAGTCTCTGGTCTCTCTCAGCAGTAATAGTCTCCCACACCTGTCTCAGCCTCTCCAGTGATGACGACATAGGAAACAGCAGGAGGGTTTCAGCCTAATAGGGACACACAGATATAATATATGATGGCGTTTTGATAACTCGTGAAGCACTGTCAAACGTCTACTTGTAACCAGGAAAGGGATACTGTTTCAAGATTTCTATTCAATGAACTACATTTCATTATGTGGTCATATGAAGGTAAACAACCTCTTTAAACCCCATCTCAAAGAGATGCTCCTTTGACAGGCAAAAGCTTGGTGGAGAATGTTGGGTTCCCAATATCTGTATTTCTCTTCATTTGGATTCCTATAGAACACACATACACAATTTCGAACCATAAGGCGACAATGCAGTTTATACAAAATAAGTGTCATCTTTGGGACAGTGCGCAATACGACGCATCTAAAAAGCGTTAATATGGATGGACAGTGGACAGACTGTCTGTAAGACAACATTTCTAATGATCAGGCAAAGCAACATGCCAGTTAGCACTCATGAATGTCTCAAAAACACGTGCGATTACCCCAGAATATTATCTGCTTTCGTAATGAGTAATTTGGAGACGTCCAAAAACACCTCGGTGGGATTTCCACACAAAGCCCCGAATCCTTGAGACCTAGACACGACTATATGTAACTCAACACATCCGAGTAAATAGCCCACTGACAACTGTACTAAAAGTTGTTTTCACAGCTGTCCGTTATGTGCCTGATGAATATTTTATAGTAATAATATTAACAGTGATATTGGTTGTTATCTAATTATAAATAAGGAGATAAAATAATAAATTACTCGTTGTGGGCAAAAAAATAAAAAATAAAAATAAATGACCGACGTAGAGGCGATTACAGATGCCTACATGAAAGCTACTTCACACATGGTGTCATAATAAAAGTCTTTTAAAAATTCATTTTTAAAATCTAAAAAAAAATTAATCTTAAGTTATTTCATACATTTTAATTTTTCATTATTTCCTAAGTTGTGCTTGAAAATTATACTTATACAGTGAATAAGAAGATGAGTTATTCTTAGCAGATATCAGTAGGCAACTGCACTCATTTAATAGGGCCAATACAAAATTATAATAATAAAATAATACAAATAATTATAATAATCGTAAAAAATAATGGCTATTTTTAATATTGTATTTATTAACATTCAAATATTGAAAATAGTAATAATAAACAATAACAGTTATTTTTTTTTTTACCAATTCGTCAGATTCTCCAAATCAATTTCTATTTTCAATATAAATTTTTTTTTCTTCCAAATTCAATTTACTTTATTAACATGATTGTGTTTACATTGTATGTAGCCAAAGCATCAACATCACAACGAGTAATGACAAGAAGAAAAAAAGAGAAGAAAAATAATAATGCAGTAATGAAAATAAATCAATCAATCAATAAAAAATCTTAAAAACTGATTAAGATACGCCGATACTCTTTAATCATTTCGAGCATTGCCGAGTATTGCTTTTTCCGGCCAATAAGGCGCGAAATAATTCAGTCCAGTTTACGCTGCGTTGGCATCACATTGAGGTGTAAGCGAAAGTAAAAATAAAAAGATATGCAGCAAGATTTTAAACCAGTTATTATCTTAAAAATGTTGGAGTGACACTATATTTCTTCACGTTTAACTTTGTGGTTATAGTTTTTAAAAGGTTGGTTCATCTTCAGTGTTTGTTCGCAGATTAAGCTGCACGTGGAACTGTCTTCTCAAACTTTGGCAGAGTCTTTCAAACGGTGAAAAGCCATGACAGATAAACCCATGTGGGAGCAAATCGGCACGGGATTCGTGCAACATTACTATCAGCAGTTTGATTCAGACCGCATGAAGCTTGCCGACATCTATGTAAGTAACTGCAACAAATATCTCGAGTAAGTTGAACTTGAAAACTTCAATTGAAAAGTAATTGAACCTCATTTAGAGATGACGAACGAAAACTCGATTGCCGTTCCGTATTGAATCCATTATGTTCTAAATGCGTGTAAAATGATCATATTTTAATGATCTCCTCTAGACTGATGCCTCCTGTTTGACACTCCTCTAGACTGATGCCTCCTGTTTGACATGGGAGGGAGAGGGATTTCAAGGGAAAACTGCTATCATGAACAAACTAAATGTAAGGCAACTTATTGTACACCTGTCATCTTCTGCTTTGCAAGTTACTCAGCACCTTCTTTGTAAATGGGGCATTTTATCGGTAATCCTGACTAAATCTAACAGAATGTCCCTGTTTGCAGAGCCTGCCCTTCCAGACCATCCTGCACAAAATCACCGCTGAGGACCATCATCCAACTCCAGACAGCTGTGTCATGAGTATGGTCATGGGCCAGCTCAAAGTAAGCTGTGACAATCGATTGCTTTTATTTAAAGGAATCATTCACCTAAAAATGAAAGTTCTCTAGAGAACTACAGAACACAGACGAAGATTATCTCAGCTCTGTAGGTCCATACAAGTGAATGGTGGCCAGAAAAAAAGCACATTAAGGCAGCATAAAAGTAATAAATACATCTCCAGTGGTTAAATGCATGTCTTCTGAAGCTATATAATTTGTCAGGATGAGAAACAATAGTCCTCTTTTTATATAAATCTCCACTTACTTTCACTTCCACATTCTTTTTCTTTGTTTTTTTGGTGATACGCATTCTTCTTTTTTTTTCTTTGTTTTTTGGAGGGGGATTTTTTTCTCCCCAGTTTGGAATGGCCAATTCCCTATGCACTCTTAAGTCCTCGTGGTTGCATAGTGACTCGCCTCAATCCGGGTGGTGGAGGACAAATCTCGCACATTTATCACGTGGCTTGTTTTGCACATTACTGCAGAGACCTAGCGTGTGTGGAGGCTCACACTATTCTCCACGGCATCCACGCGCAAAACGCCACCGAGAGCAAGAACCACATTATAGCAACCATGAGGAGGTTAACCCAGCATGACTCTACTCACCCTAGCAACCGGGACAATTGGTTGCTTAGGAAGCCTATCTGGAGTCACTCAGCATGACCTGGATTCGAACTTGCGACTCTAGGTGTGGTGGCACGGTGGCTGTCAGCAAGATCCTGGGTTCAAGTTCCGGCTTAGACACGGCAGGGGGGTCTTTCTTTGAGGAGTCTGCATGTACTCCCAGTGTTCGTGTGGGTTTCCTCTTAAACATGCAGTTCAGGAGACTCTAAATTGCCTGTGAATGTGTATATCTGTGTGTGTTGCCCTGAGATAGACTGGCTACATGTCCAAGACCGCGTGTCCCAAAAGCATCCCAAGCTGAAGTTGATCATCGAGACCATTGGCGCCAATGGTTTCCACAATCTACTTAACTAACTATGCTTTTGGGAAATGCAGCCCAGGGTGTTCCCCTGCCTTTGGTCCAGAGACAGCTGGGATAGGCTCCAGCACTACCCTGTGACCTTGCTAAGGAAAAGCAGCTTAGAAAATGGATGGATGGACTTAAATATTGATCTTTCTCTCATCCACACCAATTATATCACTTCTGAAGACATGAGTCTTATGGATTACTTTTATGCTACCTTTAGTTGCTTTTTAGACCTCAAAAATGTTGGTACCAAGTCACTTGCATTGTATTGACGAACAGAGCTGAGATATTCTCCTAAAAATCTTTTGTGTTCTACAGAAGAAAGAAAGTCATACAGATGTGTAGGGGATGGCATGAGGGTGAGTAAATCATAAGAGAATTTTACATTTTTGGGTGAACTATTCCTTTAAACACTCAAAAAAAAGTGTTTAATCAAAGTGCATAATCATATTAATCTGGTGAAATTTTAAAGCATGGTTAATTTAGAATTTCCTTTTTCTGTCAAAATAAACTGGATAATGGCATGTTCTTACATTTTGATGCATGAAGTGGTACTTCACATTAATACCTTTCAAAAATAGGGCTGTTGTGTATTACTTAAATCCTATTATATAGATTGTAAAAAACAAAAACATTGACATCTTTTCCTCATATTTTACAGGCAGATCAAGACCAAGTTATAGGCTTTCAACAAGTCTTTCTGCTGAAGAATGTAGAAAACAAATGGGTCTGCACTAACGACATGTTTCGATTAGCTCTTCATAACTTTGGAGTGTAGTTAGTGTTTGCAGTTCATGCAACTTTGGTATAGTACAGTTACACATTTCACACTTGGAACTGTTTTCTTTCTTATTTTGCAAGAATCTTTCATGTCCCTGATATCTCCAGATAAGAAAAACAAGTGATTATAATAATCTGTAATTTGTTTGTTGTGGCATGCACTGTGTGAAATTGACTCAACAATAAATTGATAATAAGTCTCCTTATTGTCACGGTGTATTCCTTGTTTTAGTGACATTTTAAAATCCATATTATAATACTCACGCTGGATTCATATTTAAATGTCAGGATTACTGATTTGTGATAATCTAAATCCAGAATTGTTAACTTGAGGTACATGAATGTACTGGAGGGGGTATGTGGACGGGTACGTACAACAATGGTGCATTCAAAGTTCTCCTGGGAAGTTTGTTCTTTGAGGTCAGAAATTGTAAATATGATGTGATGTGCGTTCAAATGATTTTAGTGAACGAATGGACACGTTTTGCAAATTCAGAAAGCTTTTTCAGTACTAATGCAAACAAAAAAAACACCACCCATTAGGTGTGTAATTAATGCTTTATCTGTCTTTTATTTTTTAAATCAAACTAGTGCAGCACATATAATGATGGGAAATGTAGTTTTGTTGCAAAGCTTGTCGTTGCATAAACCAGCTAAATGAGTTGCATTTTTTGTTATTTTCAATTTTTATTGTTATTCTTCATTAACTGTACAAAAACTGCATACAAACTAATCTGCACAGTCAAAATTCTCAAGTAAAACTAAATTATTACAGATAACAATTTGCTTCCGCTATGATTTCTAAAGCGATATGCTCACAACTCGGAAAGTCAGGCTCAAAGAAAATCCAGAGTTTCCCACTCATAATTATGACTTTGCGGTGACGTTCATGTGTGCTCAGCTCATAAATAGGACAATTCTGGCATGACTTGGATGCACCAGAATATTCTCTACTCATTGCTCCTCAAAAATGATGCTTCCAATCTGTGAATTTTTTTCCAGTATGTCTGAAGTGATCATTAATTGTAGGCTAGCACGCTGTGCAAATAGTTGCCAAAATGAAGTTAGAAATGCTCAATTTGTATATTTAGTTCTTGTATAGTCATATATATAGTTCTTGTCACTAACAATCTGTCTAATGGAACCTTTCATTAATAACATGTTGGCACAATATTTAACATGTTTGATGGACCCTTTTCACAGCCTGTTTCTGCATTTTTAGCAGTGTAAATACGGAAAAAATATATATATTTTCAAAGTTTATTATTTTGTGTATATTTATATATTTATTGTTTGTGCTATATTACTCTGCATTCATAAAAAAAAAAAACACATCAACTGCTGTGATGTGCTTTAAAATGCTGAGTGAGTGACAGTATTTGGCATCTTCTGCCTGCCGTAATCTACCCGTCTATTTTGTTTCCTCTTTTGAAAAGTCTAGGAAATTTTATATTTTCTTTTTATTATGGAGCAAATGGAAATGCAAAAATAATATTTTCTGCGCTCTCCCATTCATCACTATAGAAATTAACCCTACTATAGTTGACCAGATACTATTTAGCCAGAGACAGAGCACTTATATTAAAATGAATGGGAGAAATTGGAACGCCCAATATGGCGGATGTAGAAAAACAAGTCCCGCCTTACAGGTAAAAGAGCCAATCATCTTTCAGATACAGACATCGCCTGTCAGTTATCTCGAAAACGCAAATGCGCTTTAGCGTGTTCTAGGCTAAAGAAGCACAATTTAGCCTATATTACCATTGTTGCCAGACTATGCTGATTTGAAAAATGTTATCCTATAAACCATTGTGGAGAGTACGTTTCTGCCGCTTGTATCCATAGAAAATAGCTACCCAGGAGCGTTTCCAAGATGTCTGCCGAGTGGACTGACTTCACTTGAAAGCAACTTCAAGTTTACTCCTGCGTTCCGAACCCGGAAATGTGAAAAGGATCCACTTCAGACAAAAACGTTACTGAAATATTTGTCTACAAAAATGCTAACTTCATTGAAACCACGTAAAAATAACTAACTAACTAAATAAAACATGATAATGGCATGATGATATGATTATAAAACATATTCATTATAAAACACCCTGTCCTGGACGCTAATTGTACAATATAGAATTTCAGCTGTGCTTAAAATCACAACGTTGTTTCACTATGCAAACTCGCAGATTAGATTTTACCAAATTTGCACATTGGTATGCAGCAAAATATTAAAATGTTTGCGTTCTCACTCTTCCACACTCATATTCACGTTATGAATGGAGCACAAAGTCTAGTGTGATTACACAATAACCCAGGAGTCAGCAAAATCTTTGACATGGTGCAACACCCCCCCCCATAACAAATGATATTATTAGCGCAACAGTTTGAGTGAAAAATATGTGTGAAACCCACGCGCTGCACGACTTTGGGTATACTGCAGTCTCATTAGATATGAATTTTTTGTTTAGCCTCCCATTCAGCTCATGAAAACATGCTGTGTGATCTTGAGGAAGAATTACATCAAGAAGAAGATTAGAGTGCAGGTGCAGAATTTATATAGATAAAATACTCTCTTGCCTTTGCTGGCATGCCACAGATTACCCCAACATGTGCCAATGCTGGAACATGTGCCATAGGTTGCCGACCCCTGCCATAACCTTATAGTACATAGGGACTATTTATTCTACTGGAGGGATAGGACTTAATGAATTTGCTTATTAAAATAAAAGATGTTTCATAATTTGCATATTTTTAATTCAAGTTAATACAAATAATACAAATACTTATTTTCCTTCCATGTTAGATAATTCTGGATGACTCAACAACATATGAAAATCTATTACATGAAATGTAATATTTATTGTTGACAGAAGCTTCCAGTGCAAAAACAGTACAGCAATAAGACAGAGATAATAATAATAAAAAAAAATGTGAATAGAAATATAAGTATATATAGAAATATACAATAAGACAAAAATATACACATAGTATGTACAAATACAAATCTGTTATATACAATGCAATGCAGAAGAGGTAGGATATGAAAATAATACATTTGACTTGGCAGTGTATTGCCCGCAATTATGGTGTAGTTTTAAGGGAAAAAACTGTTCCTTTGCCTGACGGTTCTGGTGCTCAGTGCTCTATAGCGCCGGCCAGAAGGCAACAGTTCAGAAAGTGGGCAGGGTGAGTGGGGTCCAAAGTGATTTTTACCAGCCTTTTCCTCACTCTGGAAGTGTACAGTTCTTGAAGGGAGGGCAGGGGGCAACCAATAATCCATCAGCATGCAGTCCGAACTGTCCTTTGTAGTGTTCTGATGTCCGATTTCATAGCTGAACCAAACCCGACAGTTACTGAAGTGCAGAGGACAGGCTCAATGACTGCCGAGTAGAACTGGATCATTAGCACCCATGGCAGGTTGAACTTTTAGAAATTAGGTCTATTTTCCTGCTGGGAAGAAATAATTCCCTAGTGGAAAAAACATTTTAAGATGGTAGCTGTGTTTTGAAACTTGGTAGCTCTTAAGCTGATCATAAGCTTGTCGAAGCTGGTTATTAGCTGGTCCACTCCAAGCTGGTCATGGTAGACCAGCTACCATCTTCAAAATACCAGTGTGACCAACTTGAGCTGGTATGACCAGCTGGTAGCTGGTCCAAGCTGGTCTCCCATTGACCAGCTTAAACGAGCTAACTTGTTCCAAAACACAGTTACCAGTTTTGCTGGTTTTTCCACCAGGGTTGTCAAGATTGTCACGAGAGATCTGACCTCTGTTAAGCACATTTGGACCAAAGGTGTTTTAAGATATCTGGAGAAAGCTATTTATAAGCATTCCAATACATCTCTATGGCAGTGCTACATGGGTAATTTTGAATGGCTATCAATGGGGAAAAATGCTTTTTAGCACCCAAAGGTGTAGTTCCCGCATCTACCAGTAGGGGCTAACTTGGTCACGCTAACAAATCGATTTGTGACCACGATTTCGGACCTGACAACCCCTCTAAAGTTGCACACAGGTTCTCCATTATATAGAAAATGAATGTGTTGATTTGGGAAAAAGTGTCAAGTCAATAAAACGAATGACGCCCTTTACGATACTCTTAATAGCGTTATTTAAAATGTTATTGGGTTATTGCATTTAAAAACAAATCACATGTTGGCAGAAAATTTCCCACAGACATTATCTCGAAGCGTTACAAATTTTTACCTTGCCATTTTTTTTAAAATTGCATAGTACCGTAAATCGGAATTTAAAAAATAATTGCGAACAGAATAGTCTTGAGTGACCAAAACATTAAAAAATAACAAACTACTTTTCATGCATTTAGTGTAGTTTTGTGTATTTCATGCCATGACAATTGAATCGTAACAAATTCCATGTACCGTCATTGCAAGTAGCTAAAAGCTGTTTTTTTTTTTCATATGCCTTTTGATGGAATCAATTACTGGTAGTCTATTGGCTGAAGAGGAGTGGTATGATATGACTTCAGCCAATGGGGCACTGCCACCTAGTGCTGTTTCTTAGCAACCAGCAGACTGCTCAGTAGGCCCTCTAGTGGCTAGCCTTATAAATTACAAGTAATGGCGCCCCCTTGTGGCCGTACCACTTTTCAGTAAAGGCTGTATAAGGAGGAATATTTGAAAGACTGAAACTAACCACAATCAGACAAGTTAACAACAGAAAAGTTGCACATACTACTCCACGTGATAGCCACTAATAATCAAGATGAGAGGTATATAACAAAGTTTTTCCACATCAGGCGTACTGAAATTGGATTGGCCAGCCGGACAGTATGATAATTTTGCCCTGACGTCACTTCCCATTTGTTCAATGCGCCATTTTCTCGACTCTGAACGGCAAGCACAATAAATGAGTCCTACTTCCAAATACTAATAATTACTGTTCATTACTGTTTCCATACGTGGGAGCGCAGATTTATAGTTTGAACACCCTGTTCTGCTTCCACGTCTTCTATCATCGGTTTTGGAGTGCACACGGATTGGTGAAAGTAGCTAAATCCCCTCCCAGATTCGGTTTGGCGCTGGATAAGGTAATGTCCTCACAATTAGAGCAATGGGAACATTAGCAATTGCGTTCAGTTGTAGCGGGCTCGATATGATGGTGTGGTTTGCAGGAAGTGCAACGAAGCCCGGTGCCCGAGAGCTGCGAAGAGGTTACTTTATGACATCACGGCGTTATTAAGAACGCGCCGATTGGAACGAATCAGTTGGCCCGCGGTTTGAAATCATTCCTGACGGAAATCTGTAGATGTGAAGCACGTTATGAATTCCATTTTGCATATTTAAGAATTATCTAATTTTTTCGAATTTATGACATGTGGTGGATTTGGCGGATGTTTGATCGTCGACCGCAGTTACTGCTTGCAGTAAATAATTTAGATATGCGTTCGCGCATGTTAACGTTTTCAACTTTTGCAGATATCGAGAGTGTTGCATTTGATCGGCTGATTAGGAGCTTAGATGGGGAGTATGGTCATGCATTGACTTTAATTTACACAATAACTTTAATAAGGCCAAGTACATTTGCCATTGTCAATTTCTAAATCTCGTGCACGTGAACTTGTAGATGCGATTTTTTTTTTTTTTTGATTTGAAGCCCCAAATTCAAAGTTATATTAAAGATATTTTTTTGCTTTGAATTTTTTTTATGACAGCACCCTTTCCAAATACTGTAATGGATTTATGTGTGTAAAATGGAAAGTGTTTTAAGATTAATTGTATTTGTTGTACTGCTTTATGCTGATTTAAATATAAAACCTTGTTTTACATAATTTTGCACTGTTATACAACAAAATATTATTTTTGACATTAATAGGGTAACAGTACAAATAATATATGACTTCAAATGAATATTCCAGGTTCAACACAATTTAAGCTCAATCAACAGCATTTGTGGCATAATGTTGATTACCACAAAAATTAATTTCGAATCTCCCTTTTCTTAAAACAAATAATAATAATAAAAAATGCTTACAGTGAAGCAGTTATAATGGAAGTGAATGAATACACAGTTTCAAATGTATAGCAACAAGATGTACAAAATATGTGTGTTAACATGATTTTAGATTGTTAAAATCAGCTACTAATCTTTCCTGTGTAAAGTTGTATTACATTTTTCAACTTCTTTGCGGTAACCCTGAAACAAACAACGTAAAAACAATGACTTAAATTTACAGCTCTAATAATATGGCAGTTTTAACAGAATTAATCTAAGAATTAATCTAAAAGTGTTTTGATAAAATTATAAGCTTCACATTTCTGCCTTTTTAAACAAAAAAATGGCCGCATTTACTTTCTTTGTAAGTGCTTCACTGTAAGCTTGACATTTGCTTGTTGTTGTTTTTTTTTTTTTTTTAATTTTAAGAAAAGTCAAAATACATTTTTGTAATAATCAACATCATGCAACAAATTCTGTCAGTTGAGCTTATCTTGTAATGAACACAATGTTATTTGAATGAAAATTACAAAAATGTCCAGGCCTGCTTTATATCAAATTCTTTCTAGCTAGTCAGTCCACTGTCGGCCATCTTTGGAATGCTCCCGGGAAGGTCTTTCCAGTAATGACAGTGCAGCTCATATCTGCTTGAATGGAGAAAGATAGAAATCTCCAAAACAATTGGTCAAGATTACGATTAAACAACATATTTCAAATCAACAGTAAAATCTGACAATGCTGGTATTATAAATGGCACTTTACCTTAGATTACGCAAAAATGCAATTTTCCTGACACTGTATAGCTAATGTGCATCTTAGGGTGAATTATGGTGATATTTGTATCTAAATAAAATTATTTTAGAAGTGACCTGTCTCTGCTAAATAGTCTCTGTTTACAGTCAGCAAGAATTTGGTGAAAAAAAATTACATTTTTCATTATGAAAAAAAATGAAAAAAGCTTTGCAGTATTGGATAAGCTATACACATGCCATCCTCATGTTAACCCAACAAGCTAAGACTTTGTGTGTGTGTTAAAATACTGTAACAATATTAAATTTGTCATTGAATTGAAGAATTGCTCTGTAAAACTTCAGAGGGGAGAACAGAAATCACACAACCATACTGTACGCTGAAAATTTAACAATCTTACGCATGTGCATACGTGGACACTTAAAAAGTAATTATCATATTTGTGATTGTGATTTTGAGAGATATTCCAATCTCTGGAAACTTTTGACTGTTCACACCTGAATGTGGCCCAAATCTGATTTTCTGCTCAAATTTTATATTTTGTAAGGTTGTTTACACATCATTCTAAATGTATCCCATATCAGATACTGGTCTGAACAGCCTACACTAGTTAACTGACTCGCATGCGTACAACATTCCCTGAGCCAGTGTATAATAAACCTAGACATGTTCATTTTATTAATATGTATAATTAAATAACTTTGATTTTTAGCCTGAATAGGACACTCAATGACTATCTAGCCTAATAAAATATCAGCAAGTGATTGTAGACCAGATGGATAAAGTAGTTTGAAAAAAGTCATTTGCAGTCTATGGTGGAATTTAATAACCATTGAAGCTCAAGAATGTTATGAGTGAAAAAATGTTAGCAGGAAAAACGGCATTAATTCATTATCGTAAGTGTTGTTATCTGTAATTATTTCAGATTTCCAACGACTTGTTGCATTTGTGTTTAAGTTATTTCTAGAAATATAGAAATTGTTTCAGGTGTCCAGACTGAAACTAAAATGGTCGCAAATGTGACCATTTAAAATCGAATTGCCATTGTCGACAGTCAGGATGTGCTCTTTCATATGCAGATTCGTCAGGTATCAACTTGTGTGTTATTAAATACATCTTTAGAGTGCCAGTGTGTCTCGTGCCACTTTTCACCCTTTCTGTTGATGATATGGCTGCACGCAATAAAAAAACAGCGCGAGGCATGATGTCTGATTCATGAACAAATGACTCTTTAGCACCGGGTCTTTATAATGAATAACCTGACAAGAGCTCTTTTGCGCTCAGGTAAGCAGTTTGAATTTGAGTCACTTTCTCAGCAAATCAGCCATCAATGAGTTCACAACTGGTAGTGCAGACATTTCAAAAATAGTTGTCCCATGTGCATTTTGGGCTTGTTTTATAATGAAAAGTCACGTATAATGTATCAAATATTTTTTTTCCTGGTTCTTATTGAATGGGATTGGAGTAGCAGAATAAACTGCATCTGGGATTTAATTTAATTTGCACTCTTGTTGTCTTTGTCTCTGTGCCAACAAGTTACAGTAAAGACTAATGTTTTATAATATATATATATATATATATATATATATATATATATATATATATACACACACACACACACACACACTGGCAGCCAAAAGTTTTGAATAATGTACAGGTTTTGCTGTTTTGGAAAGAAATTGGTACTTTATTTTACCAAAGTGGCATTCATGTGATCACAAAGTATAGTCAGACCGTTACTGATGTAAAAAACAGCACCATCACTATTTGAATAAAGTAATTTTTTATCAAATCTAGACAGCCCCCATTTCCAGCAGCCATCACTCCAACACCTTATCATTGAGTAATCATGATAAATTGATAATTTGGTACTAGAAAATCACTTTGCCATTATATCAAACACAGCTGAAAGACATTTGGTTCGTTAAATGAAGCTACACTAGGGGGGGTGATATGACCAAAATCTTATATCACAATATGAGTCATTTAGATCACGATAATGATATATATCATGATACAGTAGTTAAAAATGGGTTATTATAATAAATAACCTTATTGTAATGACTATTTTTGGAAAACCTAGTCAGTGAAATGAAAACTAATTCCTCTTATATAATTTTATCTTTATTTAGAATTTGACAAAGTTAAAAATAAAATAAACACTGTTTAAAATCAACCTTACCATATACTCGCTTTCACATTATGCCACATTTCAGTCTGATATGTTGTTGATCTGATTTATTAAAATATTTCCTCAAGAAACTGAAGATCTTTTCAAAGCAAAAGCAACAAAAGAAAATATTGATAGATAATAATTTTAGTAAAAAATAACAAAAATAACACATCTTTTAGAAAGAAAATGCAAAATATATTTATAAACATTTCTTAGACGGGCTGGTTTGAGTATTTCTGTAACTGATGATTTCCTGGGATTTTTACACACAATAGTCTCTAGTTTACTCCGAATGGTGCCAAAAAAAAAAAAGAAAAAACATCCAGGCAGTTCTGTGGATGGAAACGCCTTGTTGATGAGAGACATCAACGGAGAATGGCCAGACTGGTTCAAACAGTCTACAGTAATTCAGATAACCACTCTGTACAATTGTGCTGAGAAGAATAACGTCTCAGGATGATATATTAATCTGTTTGTCACACCTATCATATTGCTTCTAAAGACATGGAGTTGTGTGCATAACTTTTTATGCTTCTTTTATGTGCTTTTTGGAGTTTCTGAGCTTTGGCCCCTATTGACTTGATTTGTGAGGACCTACAGAGCTGAAATATTCTTCTAAAAAATCTTCTTGTGTGTTCAGCTGAAGTAAACTACACATCTGGGATGGCATGAGGTTGATTAAATGATTAGTAATCATACATTATTTTGAGGTGACTTAACCCTTTAATTGTATACCATCCAAAGATTAGTTTAGTAATGATTAATAATCATTTAAGGAAATACATATGGATACAATGTGGATCAAGCTTAAATGCCTTTTGTCACTTTGCCCATATTATAAAATTTGCAGCATTTTCAATGCACATTAAACATGAAAAACCACTAGATAAACGTAACACAAGACTGCCCAGATAAACTTAATGATTTTAGACTGTTAAAATTACACCAGTAAACGCTCCGCTTATGCAGCCATAAAAAATACCAATACTAAAATAAAAATGATCTAAACTTAAACAAAAAAAAAAAAACACTGAGAACTAAACTAACAGAAAAACCGTGAAAACTAACAAAAACTAAACTAAATTGTTATTACAAATTGAATAGATAATGGTAATATAAATAAAAAATCCAAAACTATAATAACACTGCTTTGATCAGATCTCAAAGTGGCTTTTTCCTGCATGTCACTTTTTCACCCTTCATAAAGACACGTTATACGTCACACATTGTTGCAGGAAACATGCTGGCAGTGGTGGAGGAGTGTAGGTCTAGCTGAGAATATTATTAATGGAATTTTCCCGCCCACAATCTGAACATTTACAGCCACACACTGCTTTGAACCGTGATACTATATATATATATATATATATATATATATATATATATATATATATATACACACACACACACACACACACACACACACACTTCAATAAGTGGATTTGATTCTAATATTTAATACCAGTCTGAACCAAACCATAGCAATTCAATAAGTGTTACACAAAATGCTGCTAAACTTGCCACTGAACTTTACTTGCAGACTTGCAGAATTATGATTTTAAGAAGAACGTCACAAAATCATGACATCTCCAAATGGATTCTCTTTCAGGTGTAGGACCATGTATCAGTTTCCAGTCAGAGGGTTGGAGAAGATCCGCAGAACAAGAAAAAAAGTGAAAAACATTCTTGGAGGATTTGGACTTGAAGAATGTCTTAATTATGCCGAGGTATGCTTATGTTTGTAATTCGTATACAATGAAACATTGACCACAGCTAATACAAACAGACCACAGCTAATAAACCTAATAACCTTTTTACTTAAATTACATTAAAATACCTCTACTTGCTTATAAACAGGATCTCCAGGAATACTACCCAGGAGACAAAGTTTTTGATGCCACAGACTGGTGCGATTTATCAGATGGGTTTGATGGGCGGTGGATAAAAAAGGTGATCTTAAAATGTACTTTTTATTTAATGAATGTGCATAGCTTTATGGAGCAAAACCTGTTTATACAATGAGCGATGTTGTGTGACAAAAATTGGCTGAAATTCTAACCAAGCCATCTCCCCCTCTTCATCTTCAGTGGGAATATCGGACACGAGGATTGTGCTGCAGCTTATGTGAATTCTCTGCAAGGTCCTGGCATACCTACAGAAACCATGTTCAGCGTTACCATGATGAAGAAGAGCGTCTATGCAAGCTTTCCTCATGTACTTCCTGCCCGTTTATTGCCCACCCCAGAGTGGTTTCCAAGCACTGCAAATTGTTCCACGTTGAGGACCCAAAGTTAGAATCTGGTGCAGTCCCCCAACTGCCTGCAAGAGCTGTGAGCGGCACCATTTTTCAGTGTCGAAGATGTCATTTACAAGACACTCTCTTGTACAGTGTGAAAAAGCATGTTCTCCTTTATCACTACACCTCCACGTTGAACAAATATGCTGGGCAGAGATCCGCGAGGGAACTTGGTGCCCTGGGAGATATTTCTCAGAAATTTTACTGTAAGAAGTGTTACGTATCAGCAGAGACATCTGAACACCTACTGTATCATCTTCTAACCTCAGAAAAGCACAAGGAGCTGGATGTGCATATCAGATCTCTCATTTTTGAAACCGAAAGTAAGAAACAATATCCTGCTCTTGCACCGAAAGCCCACAGCACTTCTGCTGTCATAATGATGAAAGATCAGCCAGCAGTAACTGGTACACTGGCTGCTGGTGGAATCAAAAGAGTAGAAAATGGTGGCTCTGCTATCATTTCTGCCTCTGGAACGAGCCAACCATTTCTTCCCACTCAAGCTTCTGCCCTGGTTCAGCTTGCAAGTGCTGAGGCGAAGGGCTTACTGAGGCCTGGAGTACCACTGGCTTTTCAGAACACCCACATTGGGAGACCGGTATCTGCTGCTGCTCCTGCAGCTCCCCACCAGATGTCCGTCAGAGTAGGCCTCCCTGGTCAGCCACAGTTGCAATCTGTATCCCGCCAAATTGTACTACCACCAGGTGTTCGCCTTAATGTACCTACTGTTAGGCCACCAGCTCCTCAATCTGTACTTGTTAATCCAAGATTACCCCAACCGAGCCCAGGAGGCACCATGATGACTTCACAGTCCCTTCTCAGTCATTTAATCCCAACAGGCAACAAAGTCGATGGCTTACCCACCTACACTTTTGCACCTTTGCAGGTCTTATCAGTCCAGTCAAATAACTCCCAAGGACTCAGCAAAGCACAGTTGCCTGTGTCTCAGAACAACCCAGCTACTCATCAGAACAAGCAAAACAGTGCCCTGCCAGTCCCCAAGCAAACCAAGAAATGGATCACCTGTCCTATCTGTAATGAACTCTTCCCATCTGATATCTACGAGTCCCATCCAGAGGTTCACAAAGAGTCATCTAATAAGCCCAAGCTCGGCCTGGCTGCCCGTGCTCCTTTCTTAAAAAAAATGCCAGACAAGACGGTTCAATGCCTGACTTGCAAGATCTTGATATCGGAAAGGGGCGTTTTTGAACATCTGCTTCATGGCATGCTCTGCTTGTTTTGTACAGGGATTTTCTACTCCATCAAGCAGCTTGTTGACCACATACAGATGGAACATAATCAGACCCAAAAAAGCAACTGTGACTTCATGCGACGAGAATACCGACTTTATACCGATGAGGCAGGGAATCTGCTTTTCCCGTATTTTGACATTAGGACCACGGCTCCTAAAATAATAATGGGCGATAAAGAGCTCAATCTTGCGTTGGTCACCAGCTCCCTCGATCTGATCTTTTTGAAGATGTTGCCCAACAATCCTCAGGCTGTTTGCAAGACACCCATACCATCCAAGATGCCCACACCCAAGCTTGATAACACAGAGTGCCCCTTCTGCTCCAATAAGTTTCTGAATAAGGAAGCCTATCAAATGCACCTCAAAGAAAAGCACTTCATTGTGCCCACTCTGCATGCAATACTTAAAACCCCATCGTACAGATGCCTCTACTGTGGTGGTGTATACACTGGGAAGACTACTACTAAGGCCATTATTGTCCACTTGGGTAAATGTCGCAGTGCACCTAAGAGTCTTAAGGTTGCTGAAAAAATGAGTTCTGGATTAGCTGTTACTCCCAAAGCGAACAGTGCATATATGTCATACCCAGCCAATCCTAAACAGATCACTGGTCCAACTCCAACTTCAGTCCAAGCCTCTGTTCCTGCCATAAAAACACCAGAAACGGAAGCGGAGTTACAGAGCCAGCTACGGCTGGAGATAGCCTTTCGAGAAGCTATGGAGGCAAATAAGAAAGAGAGAGAAGAACGGTTGGCAAGGAAGAGAAAGCTAGAGAAAGATAGGCTGGCTGGCCTGATTCCCCCTTCACCTGAAATAATCATCGATCCCTCTGTGACCTTTGCAATAGATCCTACCGGAATGGAGGTGCGCACCTTTGAAGAACGACGCGAGTTTGTCAACAAGTACTTCAATACGCAGCCTTACCCACTTAAGAAGGAGATAATTGCCCTGAGTAGCCGTTTACTGCTTAACAAAACTGATGTTGCGTGCCAGTTTGGTGGAAAACGTACCAGGTGCATGAAGAATATGCAGAAAACCAAGGCTGTAGTACTGTTAGGCTTCAATATGGCTGAGCTGATGAAAGTCCAGCATGATCTTTTTATCCCAGAGATAGAGCCGGAGAAGATGGTCACTGAGGCGGAAGCAGAAACGGTGGCCGACGCAGAAATGGTGGCTGACGTGGTGGCCGGCGCAGAAACGGTGGCTGGCGCAGAAACAGTGGCCAGCGCAGAAACGGTGGCCGATGCGGTGGCCGGCGCAGAAACGGTGGCCGACGCGGTGGCCGGCGCAGAAACGGTGGCCGAAGCAGAAACGGTGGCCGACGCGGTGGCCGAAGCAGAAACGGTGACCGACGCGGTGGCCGAAGCAGAAACGGTGGCCGCAGCAGAAACGGTGACCGATGCAGAAATGGAGCAAGAGTAGCTTCCCAATTGTAGTAAAGATAAGTGAGGGACTAACAATGCAAATCTGATCAAGAGCATAAACAGCAGTGTTTCTTGAAACAATGCAAAATATGTACAAAACACACTGAATCAGTTAACCGTGTAGAAACATAAGAGTTTGAATCAAGCAGAAAATATGTGTTTAAGTTTGTCTGCTGTTCATTATTGTGTGTGTAAACTTTTAAACACTTTTTTTTTTTTTTTTTTTTTTTTTTTTTTTTCATATTAAACCTTTTAAAGGATACACACATTACTTTTCATGCAAGGTTAATTAACTTAAAATTAGTTTTTTGTAGCCCTTTCATAGTTCTAGGGTTTGAAACTTTGATATTTGTGCGGTTATACCTTTCTTGTGTCGAACCTTTTTTTTGTATGACATTTTTCATATATATTTGTTATAACTTAAGCATTTATTAAGTTTTCCATTTTCATGTATCTTCCTATTAATTACTTCCTTGTATTGTCAAATTTATTTCTATCCTGCTTGCCTTTATTCTTATTTAAATCTGGTATTAAAAATTTTTTTATTCAGATTTTGGCCAAAACATCATCTTCAATCTACAGTAGAATGAATCAATGCTACAGGCAGTGACATTCCCGACAAATAATGCTTACTGAAGTGTGGAGCCTTGAGAAAGGATTTGATTGGTTATAGTATATCTTAACTGTATCTGTATTTAGTAGACCATTAGTTTTGTATTTTATTTTCCCATTTCAATATTGAGTATAATAAATGCCAACATCCATACTTACACAATGAAAGAGTGAATAAATAAATTGCTGCATAATCCGTATACATGTGAGTGCACTTCATTTAATTAGACTTTCAATGTGTAATTAATAATGGCCCTTCTCACACATTGGAAACTTAAATAGTTCCTTTTATTTACTTTCATTGAATGGAAAAAAAGCATTAACGTTCTCCATATTTCCATGTGTTCCTTGGAAGAAAACATAAGTTTGGAAGGACAAGACTGTGAGTACATTTCAAACTGATTCTATTTTTTTGGGGGGTAAACCATCTCTAACTCTCATTAAGAGAAAATAATAAACAAATAGCTTTAAAGGAATGTTCTGTGTTCAATACAAGTTAAGCTCAATCAATAACATTTGTGGCATAATGATGATAACCACAAAAATGTATTTAAACTAATTTCTCCTTTAAAAAAAAATTATAAATCTGTGTGACAATGGAAGTCAATATGGCCAATTTTTGGAGAGTTTAAACAGAAATGTGAAGCGTATAATTTTAGAAAAGCACTTGCATTAATTCTTTTGTTAAATGTGCACTTGTGCATTATTTGAGCTGTAAATTTGTTTAAATTGTAATTTCTACAGTCATTTTGGGGGTTTGTTAGTTGTAAAACTGGCTATAACATTACACAGAAAATATTTGTACATTTTATCACACTTTATTTTACATGTATATCCTTAATGTCTTGTGGCTATAGTTTTGAAACAGTATTTTAACGTTCTAAAATGGACCCCCATTCATTTCCACTCTTAAGTGCCTCATTGTAACCCAGATTTTTGCCTCCCTTTTTTTTTTTTTTTTTTAAGAGGACTGAGTCGGTAATCAACATTATTTTGTCAGATGAGCTTAACTTACACTGAATCCGGAACATTTCTTTAATGTGATAAACAGATTTTATTTGAAGACCTTAATAACTAAATTTATGTTATCTTAATTTTTTTGGTATAATATTCTGTGTAATAGAAATATTTAATAATATACATTTAATACAGTATGCTTCCTTAAATGCACATTTATAGGATAGGACATTCAACTGATTTTAAAGGGTACCTTGTCCACTTTATAATGAAATTATTCTATAATACTGCTGTAGTTGGCTACAAGAAACACCATATTATATATATATATATATATATATATATATATATATATATATATATATATATATTATATATTTGTTGTGACCAAACTCTGCCTTTAATTCTCCTAAGTATAATTTTTCCAGGTTGTTGGCAGCAAGTTTTTCCAAGCTACTTGGAAACTTGCAACATTTATGTATTTGTCTCATCATGTAATCCCAGACAGACTCAGTGTTGAGATCTGGGCTCTGTTGTGGCCAAACCTCTGTTATTCTGTTCTACTGTATTTGCAAAAGGGATGTTTGGAAATCTAAAATTGATATATCCAATTGACTCAAAGATATAAAATAATCTTCTTGTCTAATTTTAAGATGAAACGTTTGGTGAAACGTATAAAATGCCTAAGACTGTTGCACAGTAATGTTATTCAACTGAGCTAAAGAAACACATGCATTAACAACTGGATGATATGGACATTATTCAGAGTAGCTCCATATTTCGTATGGCAATGAAGAATATATATATATATATATATTCTTATATATGTACACACACGCATATATACATTGGTGGCCAAATGTTTGGAATAATGTACAGATTTTGCTGTTATGGAAAGAAATTGCTAATTTATTCACCAAAATGGGCATTTAACTGATCACAATGTATAGTCAGGACATTAATGAAGTGAAAAATTACTATTACAATTTGTAATTTATTTTTTTTTTTTTCAAATTCTCCACATGCAGCAATGACAGCTTTGTAGATCCTTGGCATTCCAGCTGTCAGTTTATCCAGATACTCAGGTGACATTTCACCCCACACTTCCTGTAGCACTTGCCATAGATGTGGCGTCTTGTCGGGCACTTCTCTCACACCTTACAGTCTAGCTGATCCCACAAAACTCAGCGAGGTTAAGATCTATAACACTCTTTTCCAATTATCTGTTGTCCAATATCTGTGTTTCTTTGCCCACTCTAACCTTTTCTTTTTGTTTTTCTGTTTCAAAAGTGACTATCTTTGCAATTCTTCCCATAAGGCTGCACACCTAAGTCTTCTCTTTGTACATGAAACTGGTGTTGAGCGGGTAGAATTGAAGCTGTCAGCTGAGGACATGTGAGGCGTCTATTTCTCAAACCAGAGACTCCGATGTACTTATCCTCTTGTTTTGTTGTACATCTGGTCTCCCACATCTCTTTCTGTCCTTGTTAGAGCCAGTTGTTCTTTGTCTTTGAAGACTGTAGTGTACACCTTTGTATGAAATCTTCAGTTTTTTGGCAATGTCAAGCACTGTATAGCCTTGATTGACTGGTGAGTTTCTAGAGAAAGCTGTTTCTTTTTGCCATTTGTAGACCTAATATTGACCTTAAGACATGCCAGTTTATTGAAGTTTATTGAATACTCTGGTAACTCTAAAACAAACACAAAGATAATGTTAAGCTTCATTTGAGGAACCAAATAGCTTTCAACTGTGTTTGATATAGTGGCAAGGGATTTTCTAGTACTAAATTTGCAATTTAGTATGATTACTCAAGTATAAGGAGTGATGGCTGCTGGAACTTGCGCCTGTCTAGATTTGATCAAAAATTACTTTTTCAAATAGTGATGGTGCCGGTTTTTTTTTTTTTTTTTTTTTTTTTTTTTTTTTTTTTTTAACAACAGTAATGTCCTGACTTTGTTATCAGTTGAATGTCAGTTTGGTGAACTAAAGTACTAATTTCCTTCCAAAAACTATAGCCTACATTATTCCAAACTTTTGGCCACAAGTGTATATGTGTAGTATTTATAAAATAAAACAACACGAATTGTGTAAGTGTAATTTTGTACCATGCCATTGAAGAGACTGCAGATCTAACCATCAAAGTATAATAATAATAAATAAATAATTTCCGTCAAATATTAAATATGGCGCTACTCTCTTTCTGGAAACGTCTGGAGCACTCCAATCCAGGAGAGGGCGATAGTGACATCGTCGTTTCCGTTTAACGTTTACGAGCATTGCCCACGGTTCAGTACGTAAATACAAGAAAGCGCTCTTATAAACTAATACAACCACAGAACTCACAATTATTCGAAACATTTAAAGCCTCATTTATATTTAAGGTAAGATTCGCGATTTAAATTTCGTGTCTTTGTTGCTCTAGAGCAAATTCATTACGGACAACCTGTAATTTCTTGTCAATATTTTCCAGAATTTTCAATGCAAATGCTAATAGCTAACTAGAAACAAAGCTAAATGTAAAAAATCAGTATCTTATTTTTATAGTTTAATTTGTTTATTACAACAACAAAAAAATGTTTATTAAACGCCATGCTTTGATTTGTATTGTTTGTATGCGTGCAAGTATTACACCAACTTGTGCTTTTTAGGCGTATATTTGGATCTCCGTCAAAATGTCGTACATGCTCCCTCATCTTCACAATGGCTGGCAGGTTGACCAGGCTATTTTATCCGAAGAGGATCGTGTGATTGTTATCCGCTTTGGCCACGACTGGGACCCTACATGTATGAAAATGGACGAGGTTTTGTACAGCATGGCAGAGAAGGTATTTCCGTTTTCTAACATCCAAACAGTGTGAGAACGTTACATCAACTAATTGAGTATTTGGTGTACGAATAGATTGGGTTGGCCTATGTTTGAAACTTTACAACAATGCTTTGGGAATTATCAACATTGCAACATTATTGTATCAAAGTTTTGGTCTAATTTGTGTGCCTAAATATCAAACGTTTCCTCAGGTAAAGAATTTTGCAGTCATTTACCTCGTGGACATCACAGAGGTGCCAGATTTCAACAAGATGTATGAGTTGTATGACCCTTGCACAGTCATGTTCTTTTTCAGGTAAGCCTTCAGGTAGCAACAAAATGTCTACATAGACCACATTTGCTTGAGAAATATCCATTGATTATTTTTTATGATAATAGTGACTAAAGGGAGTCCAAATAGTGCCAAAAATGATATTGATGGAGCTTATCCTTTTTGACCTGGAACATTCATTAAAGATTTATTTCAGCCAAAAATGAAAATTCTGTCCCCGTTTACTGACCCTCAAGCCATCCCAGATGTGTATCACTTTTTTTATTCAGTAGAACACATCAAAACTATGATTTTTAGAAGAATATCTCAGCTCTGTGGGTCCATACAATGCAAGTGAATGGTGACCAAAACATTGAAGCTCCAGAAAAGCCCATAAAGGCAGCATAAATGTAATCCAAAAGACTCCAGTGGTTAAATCCATGTCTTCTGAAGCGATCCAATTGGTTTTGGATGAGAACAGACCAAACGGCATCTCCTTTTTCACTTTACATCTTATTACAGTCTCTTGGCACAATCATGTTTTAAAACTTAATTACACTTACTTGCGCCATCTAGCGCTCTGCCAGAGACTATTTAGCAGAGATCCATATCGTCCAAGACCACATTAAGGCATGGCCTTACTTGGGCTTAAGCCCCACGGCTGCAGGGGCCCCCAAACTCCTTGGCCCAGTTTTCAATTTTTTTTTATGTGGATCAAATTGATCATCTTACATTCCTTAATTTGTTATAATATTAAATAACAAAACAAAAACAATACTATCCAATGTCAAAAATCATTTACAGGACATATACCAGCTCTTTCCATCTCTGCCTTTTGGAGAGGTATCTCCATCTGCACTTTTTCTGCTGCAGTTGGGTAAGCAAGATTTGTTCTTTACCCAGTTCAATTTGTACTTCTGCTCTTTCGCACTCTTTCCCATTTCAGAAGCAACTCATAGCTGTCACCATCCTGGTTTGTAGCTGAGGAACGTTTGCGTTTTCTTGTAGGAACGTCTTGGACTGTCTTCATTACATCCACTGGGGATCTATCTTCCTCAATTACTGTAGTCAAGTCCAGGACAAACATTTCCTCTGCAGGAGAATTTAGTTTGCATTCTTCTGAATTCCTAGTCTCTGTAATTGTGGCCTCTCCATCTGCTTCTATGCCTTCAATGCCATGCAGAGCCTCTGATTTTTCTCCTCCTATGATATCAAGGACAATATCAGTGAAATCACCCCTCTTTTTATGGCTTGTTACATGTTTGGGGGTTCTTGACTTCAGTAAGGTCTTTCGTTGCCTTGGCCCTAAGGTTCTTCCATCGCAACATAACTTGTTTTATGGTCTTCCTTTGGCCATACCCCATGGCATTGACATGATTGGTTATGTCCTCCCAAATGTTGTGTTTTCCTTTTTTGGTCACTTCTCCACACTTTGCAGAGCTGAAACCACCTCCTATCGAGGCAAAATTGGCCCGAACACCCTCCAGCAGTGCACAGGTTTCTGCCACAGGGAAATTAGGCCCTTTTGAATCCATGGTTCCAACTCTTTGGTGTAGCCAACACTGATCTTAATAGCCTTGAGCATGATTGCTTTGGCTTGTGCCCAATTAGGCTTACACCAATCAGCTCATTGCTGGTTAATGGGTGACACCATTTATACACATGTCTTTTGCACCCATTTCTCTTAGCCTACAGAGACATCCACATGGCGGGTATTGTTCATCGTTACCATAGGAGAAGGTACCATCAAAGTGTGCATGCTGAGCATGCCAAACCACTCGAGCAATACACATCAGAAGAACCGTATGCACGTTTTTGCTTTGGGAGAGATGACATTAAGTACATTGCAGCTCTTGTCAGGCCAACACTCCAACACCAAACCCAAAGGAGTCATGCTTTATCCGAGGAGGAACAGTGCTTAGTTGCTCTGCGCTTTTACGCATTTGGGACTTTCTACCAAGTAATTGGTGACAATATGGGAGTGAGAAAAGAAACCATGAGTAATGTGGTAAAGGCTATGTCAGCAGCACTGGGCAGTCTGATCCATCAATTTGTTTCCTTTCCCAAGGATGACCAGACAGCTCAGACTAAGCACAAGTTTTTTCAAATGGGGAACATGCCTAGCACTATTGGTGCTATTGATTATACTCATGTGCATATCCAAGCACCTTGTGAAAGGGAGTGGGAGTATGTCAATCGAAAGGGGAGGCACAGCATCAACTTCCAACTTGTATTGTGGGCAACGCAGACCTCATAATAATCAACTGTGATGTGAAATGGCCAGTGTCTGTTCATGATGCACATATTCTAAGAGAGAGTGCACTATACAAAGAGCTTCAATCCCACTGACGAAATGGCATAGCGCGTATCCACTCCTACCGTGGCTAATGACCCCTTTTCCAGTCACAAACACACCTGAGCAGGCACGCTTCAACAAGCCCTGAAGAGACGGGTTGCATACCACTGTTGTCAGATTTTACTGTTGATTTGAAATAAATACTTTGACCAACCATTTTGGAGATTTCACTCTTTCCCCATTCAAGTATAAAGGATCTGCACTTATATACTGTTTGTTTACAAAACAAATGCTCACTGGTAGCATTTCAAAGATGGCTGCCGAGTGAACTGACTTGGTAAAAAGACTTTGGCTCTGCGCATGCATGAAGTCTAATCAAGCTTGAAATCATAATCGTGCCTAGAGACCACAATGAAAAGATGTACAGTGAAAAAAAAAATAGCACAATTTTGGACAGTTCTCACCCAAAACTGATTTGCATCACTTTAGAAGACATGGATTTAACCAATTGAGTAATGGATTAGTTTTATGCTGCCTTTATTTAGTTTTTGGAGCTTCAAAGTTGTGGCCACCATTTACTTGCATTGTATGGAACAATAGAGCTGATATATTTTTTTAAAAATGTTCTTTTGTGTTCAGCTGAAGAAAGCCATTCACATTTGGGATGGCATGAGGGTAAATTGAGAATTTTCATTTTTGGGTGAACTATCCCTTTAAGAATACATCGTCAAGAGTTACATTGTAATTATTTGTCAACAATGTGCATTTATAACTTAAGTTCCTTAAATTATAGACTACTACATGTCTAAATGGTTTAGGACTTTATTGCAAGGAATTTTAGTAATTTTGCATGTGTTGAAGATTTGCCTCCCCCTAGCAGAGAATTCAAGTAATATAGGAATCCTCTTTATTCACAGCCCAAACTTTCTTAAAGGGTGTGCTAGTTTTATGATGCATACTTTTCCTTATAACATGCCTGCTTGTGCTTTTCTGTGTGTATCTCAGGAACAAGCACATCATGATTGATCTTGGCACTGGTAACAACAATAAAATAAACTGGACCATGGAGGACAAGCAGGAAATGATTGACATTGTTGAGACAGTTTACAGGGGGGCGAGGAAAGGAAGAGGTCTTGTGGTTTCCCCTAAAGACTACTCCACAAAATATAGATACTGATCTCTGCTTCTTTTCTTTTTTTTTTTTTCCCCCCCCCCTCTCCTCATAAACATCTTGGTTGGACAAGATCCGAGCATTCAGTAAAAAGGCCATTTGGATTATGTAATGGCCTCATCTGGGATTTACATCTGTATTTAAATGTTTTTATACTGTTGCAATTATAGTCATCAGAAACATGTCTTTTGTAGTTTTGTTTCTTCTGAAAATGCCACTTTATTTTAAAAGAATTAATAAATTTTTAATCTGTTTCTGCTCTGTGTTTCCAAGAATCTATTTTTTCCTGGCAATGCTAATAGTTCATTTTTATCCATAATTAATACCCCAAATCAAAATGAACTGCCTTTATTGATGAGCTGGAGCAAGAACAATGTTTTATTATGGGTGGGTTTGTTGCAGCATGGGCCTACATTGACTGCTTCAAGACAATCACAAAGGAGACTTATTTGTGAAATATGCACTTACATTATACTGTAGCTCTAAGATGTACAGCATTTGTTTACTAAAAGCAAAATAATACTCGAATAGCAATAGAATAGTTCATGTTATGTAATCTTGTAAAAAAAAACTAAAAGTTAACCAGTGAATTCAGCATTTGCTGAAGTAGTTATTATTTCACAAGTATTTGCTTAGAAATGTTAAGTAAACATTCTCTTTTTTTACTTTTGTATATGGTGAACCTTATATACCCCAAACTTTTTTTTTTCTTTTTTAAAGGAGGGGTGCACAGAGTCAAAAGAAATTTTTGTGGTAACCAAAATTATGCTACAAATGCTGTCGATTGAGCTTAATTTGTATTGAACCTGGAATATTCCTTTAAACTGATAATTGCTTTTATTGATAATTTGGGTATTTGGTATGCCTACATTAACCCATCTTAAAGAAAATTACTGACTGACTGGAATTAAATTGCTGGCCCAAAGCTGTTTAAATAGGGCTCTTTCATCTCCTATTGCTATGGAGGACCAAGTCATTCAATATTAAAAATAAATATTTCCAAACGTAAAACAATGAAAAAAAAAGTACATAAAAATAAATGCATTTTAAAATGTGACAAATTATTATTTATACTTTTATTTCCTTATTTACATTTCCACATTTATTTTTTTATATATATATTTAAATATTGATTTTTTTTTTATACATTTATTAATGTATTTGTTTTGTATGTATGGTAATGAGGTGGTGTGTTTTTCCAGAATGAAGGTTGGCGGTCACAGTTTTATTTTGTGGTTGACAAAATGAAATGCGAATATACAGACTTGATCTACAGCCACAGATGGGTATTGACATGCATTTTTTTAATTTTATAATATACCTGTAAAAAATTTGAGTCAAATAGATCTCTATAGTTTAACAACAACTATGATCATTCCTGTGATTGTGATTCCTGCGTAAGTATATTTATGATCTTTCAAACTGATTTAGAGTAAAAAAGGTACTTGCATATCTGCTTCTCAACCACACCTATTGTGTCACTTCTGAAGATATGGATGCTTTTATGTTTCCTTTATTTAAATAATGGAAAACTTTTTGCTGATGTCAAAGTTTCTTTGATCAGATCTGTTCATGTTGTGGTTTCTGTTCAGATTGTCTGCCAAGAGTTTCAGCCATCTAAATACTCAAGGCACATTTGAAAATTAATTAATTTATTGCTATGTACAATATTTTTCATTATTACATGTATTTGCAAATATGCAGTAGAGTATGTATTTTTTTATTTTTAATATTGGCTGACTTTGTCCTCTATAGAGTCGCAGTTGAACTCGAACACCTCAAAATCTTTTCTAAACATCAGTTGGTCTTCTGTCACTGTGTGATTGGATCACTGTGGAACAGCAATGTGTTTCCTTCCAATTCTCTTTAAATATGTGGATGAGCACCAGGAACAATATGTTGAGGTATAGAATTGAATTTTCTTCCTCTTTCATTTTTTTCCCAGATGTTTTTAATATTGGAATATGTTTATGCCAACCAAGTGGCCATATATATATATATATATATATATATATATATATATATATATATATATATATATATATATATATATATATAAACACACACACACACAAACACTTTATGGTGTTTATGGAGTAAATGCAGGTCAGCATTTGGCTGAAATTTTAGTCTACATTTACTGAAACGGTTTCCCACTGCTTAAGCTGTGAAATGTCACCCATGTTCACATTCAGGTTTAAAAATTATGTTTTGACGCAGCATAGCATGTGTCACAACCAAACATTGCATGCCATTTTGAATATGTGAAATGAAGAATGAGATTTAAGAGCTGCAGAGAAGGGTACGATTTTCAGTGAATAACGACATATTTTTATTTTAGGTTAACCTTTCCTTTAGGTGTCTGTGTAGCTACAGTAAGTTTACCACTCAACTCGATCCAGATGTTAAAATACTAAACGGTCTATATCTCAGCACAGATGTAAAAGCACTTTGGCTAGTAAATTTAAAAGTATAGTTCATCCCAAAATTAAAATTCCAACCTGGTCTCACAGTAAAAACGTGACTATATACATTTTTCTAAAACATGTTATACATACAATTCCCTGCTGTTTCCATGTGAAATTAACAGGAAGCGCAAAAACAACTTGTGTTTTATTCACTTTTACTCAAATCATGACTTTATAAATACTTTTTTTTCTCTCTATTACTCAGACTCTGCTGTTTTATGATATACTTTTAACGCATCTTTTGAAAAACAATACATTTTAATGTTTGTATTATAGACCCACCTACACTTATTCCATTGTGATTAGCTTGTGCGGTAGCTCGCCAGATAGAGCATTAGACTTTGAATTGGAGGACCATGGTTCATGTCCAGCTATGAACTCAAGCTGACATGTGAAATTACAGAGTCATAGAAGAGGCACGAAATGATGTGGCTGGTTCAGAAAATTTGATTTTTCATTTTAATACACTAATGGTTAAGTTATGTGCTGATTTGGTAAGGATGTCTTTTTAAATGCCTCATTCGTATTTTAAAACACTATTGGTTAGGTTCAGGCAAAAGTTCTAGGTTAGGGAGGTACGTTTTAAAAACATCCATATAAAATTCACCATAACCATGTCTGGATGCAACACCATTTTACTTGCTTTTGGCGCCCCCAACTGGCCATTCCACTGGAAACCTGCAGCCAAACGTGTTATACAGCATGTACATTTTGAATTTCAAAAATGTTGTAATGTTCACGTAAATTTCATGAGATCAGGCGGGAAAATTTGGTCATTGTTTACTCACCTCTATGTTGTTTTAACCTCATTTGCCATTCTTTTAAACAAAGGGAGAAATTGTGTTCAGTGATGTCATATAGTGACAGTTTATAGTGATCACCTCTTCAAACTTCAAAAGCATGCAAAAGTATAATTCATCTAATAAACTATTCCATGAGACTAATGATTGTTATGAAAGCATACAATAAGGTTTGGCGAGAAACAAACTGAAATCTACAGTAATGTTTTATTTAGTGAAACGGTTGACTAACCTTTGATCTCTGCGTGCTCATAAGACTGCACGAGAGCAGTATCTGTCGTGATATGGGGCTTTCAACTGAAAACTTATACTTACTGTTATTGTACAACTTATTGTTTTGCTAAAACAGAGAACACAGCTGCACACAAAACCAGAGAACTGCACTTACTAAATATGTCTGATGAGATGAATTCGTAGTCAGAAATTAGATGCATTTCTATGACAGAGTAGGCTGAAGGCATATACAGTCTCAGCGTTTCCTAACCTAATGGCAAATGACACGTGACAGAAGGTATATTTGATATGGTAATCAGAGATTTTCCAACAGTAGTCAGCCGTGATGAGCGACGGGACATTCTGTCGATCGCTTGGTTTCTATTTTCAGCATCGCGCCGAGTAACCCTGAAGAAGTGGTCACCATAAACTGCCTTTGTATGACATAACTGAGCAATGACTGGATTTTATTTTTTGGGGTGAATTAATCTTTTAATGCAACTCCACAGAGTGTTCACACACTTCAGCATTTTCTACAGTGAGAGTATTAAACCTGGTCTTTTTAAGTTGCCAACAGGTGAGCAGATGCCTCTGCCTCTAATAGTTCTGGGCAGACTTGGCTCAGACACAGGCAAGAGAACTGTGTGGATCTATGGGCACTTAGATGTTCAACCAGCCAACACTGAGGATGGCTGGGACACAACACCCTTCACACTGGTGGAGAGACGGTACACACACACACACACACACAAGTGATCTTTCAGGTTTTAAAGGTGTACAATAGCAGTCTCTGGAGACTGATGCTCACATCTATTTATTAATGAAGCCTTTCTGTGTAGAGAAGAAACTTGTTTAGACCAAATTAGATTTTTTTCAATTGATTTGCTTTTTGTGCAATACTCTGCAAATAGTTCTCCCTCCAGGTAATATTTCACTTTTGATTTGGCTGTACTTAGTCACTTCACTAGCTTTTTTGAACTGAAGAGACTGCTGATCCATTTTTTTTTTCACACATCTTGTCATCACTGCTTGTGTGTGGCTGAAGAAAAAGAAGGCAAAAAGGAAAGGAGGAAAAAAAAGACTCAAAAAGGAAGTAATCTCACTGACTCAGTATTTTCCATTTGTGTCCCTTTAGCCTGAAGAGATTTCAAGACAAATCCTGTTGTCCTTTTTTCTTTTTTTTTTTTGCTGAGATAGATCTGACTCTTGAGCCTAGCCTTGTGACCTATCAGCTGATTTCCGTAGATTTTTTTTACACAAATAAATATTAATAAAAACAAAAAATATTATATATATATATATATTAGGGCTGTCATTTTTAATGTAATTAAGTACATGGTGTCCCGATTAATTAATCGCATATACAAATATTTGCTGAGAAAGCCCCTCATATAAATATAATTCAATATATAATGATGAAATAATGATACATAGTTATCTTTAAATATTTTTTAATTATATATATATATATATATAATTTTTTAATTAAACAGGGTTACGAGGATCTAATGATGACAAAGGTCCTCTACTACCTAGTTGAACATCATTGAGGCCTATCAGAAGATTGGACTGGTGCAAACACTCTTTTTGATTTTCTAAATTATGTCATCAGAGGAACAAAGGAAATCTTTCTTGGAAGAATCACAGCATTTTCTTGTTCCCTATTTTGCGAATTCGACAAGTGAAAAACGTGATCGATGGATTGAAGGAATGCAAGAAACTCTTACATCAGCAGAAGGTTGCTTTTGCTCTGATGTTTCCGGCCAAATTGAGAGTAGATACTATGGATGGCCACAAAATATTTACATGCCCACAACAAGCATTGTCTTTCATAGAGACAGTGGGGTGAGTAAAAATTAAGGAAGGCTATTTCTTTTCCTAAATGTAAGAAATAGGATATTGTGTTTCTTCCAGAAACAAATCTTTCTCCGCAGGAAGCTGAAAAATTTGGGAAGGAATGGGGTGGAAATGTTTTCTTTAGTGCTGGCTCAAGTAAGAGCAGGGTAGTCATTACATTGATAAGTAAACATCTACAAATCAAATGTCTCAAACAGATTAAAGATAAATTAGGAAGAGTCATTATTGTTTTAGCAGAAATTCAGGGGCAAAGGTTGATTTTGGCTAATATTTACGCACCTAACGCTGATGATCAGGGCTTTTTTATAGATCTTGAAGGGATGTTTCAAGCTGCTGGCACCCCTCATGATGTAATATTGGGATGAAACTTTAATCTATTGATGGATTCAGTCCTTGATCATAGTGAAGCAAAAGTGTGTAAGCCCCCTAGAGCAACATTGACGCTTCACAAGATGTGTAAATATCTTGGTCTTACTCTACCAATATTTGGAGACTTTTGAACCCATCTGGTAGAGACTATACATTTTTCCATCAGTCCATAAAATGTATTCTAGAATAGATTTTTGTTTTTTAGATTAAAGTCCCTCATTTCATCTGTTTTTGATTGCTCAGTTGGAATCATCTTAGTCTCAGATCACACCCTGGTGAGTTTAGAGGTGTTGCCACATATGGAGAAAAATAAACCATATAGTTGGTGCTTTAATTTATCCCTTTTGAAAAATCCTGAATTCCAACAAATGTTAAAGGCTGAATCAGTGTTTATATGGAGACCAACTGGTCCTCCGTATCCTCTGTGGGCATGGCTTGGGAGGCACTTAAGGGTCAGATCGTACAGTATGCCTCATTCATCTAAAAAAATCCAAAGCAAGATAACTCTTGGAGTTGGAAGAGAATATTAAAAGTACAGAGACCAAACTGAAGCACCGAATGTTATCTAGTGGCCTCACAGAATTTACTTAGTTGAAATACAGATATAATACTATTTTGTCATGGAAGGTGGAGTTTTGGTTATTTAGGGCAAGACATTCCCTCAGTGAAATCTGCTGGTGGTGAAATTTGTACCTCTGCCACTGATATTAATAATACTTTTAAAGAATTCTATCTTGATCTTTATAGTTCCACGTCTTCGTCTACTGATGAATATATTAGAAACTTTGTGGAGCCATCAGGACTTCCTAAACTGTGATTGAGCAAAATAATTCTCTTGCTTCTGAGATAGCCTTGGAGGAGCTTGACGAGGTAATTAAAGCCCTGCCTACAAGCAAGGCTCTGGGGCCAGATGGCTTAATTTTTTAGATCTTATACAACAGAACTGGCTCCACTTTTGTTAGAAGTTTATATGGAATGATTAAAGAATGGAAAGCTTCTGCCAACCATGAGACATACCTGGATCAGTCTGATTCTTAAAAAGGACAAATATCCAAGTGTGTGTAAAAGTTTCTGTGGCACGGTTGAGGGTGGGACCCCGGTGATTACGCACGCCCGGTCCAGTATTAGGCTAATTAAGCCGTCAAGAGGGATAAAGGCCACTAGCGGACGGCGATGCGGGAGAGAGAGATCGTTCACGGACATGTCCGTCGTCCTATGTGTCCTATGTGCCGCCGACCGCCTGGAGCGGGAGAACCGCTGCCAGGGGCGGGGGGAGGCCCCTTCGACTCCCTGGGAAAACGGCGGGGCGTTCCGTCCGCCAGGGGCTGAGGACTCCCTCCGATCTGCCCACAGAGGCGCGGCTGTCGTCCTGTAGAGGGTGGAGAAGTGGCTGAGGAACGAGCTACGGTGTATCAGAGAACCGGCGAGTAAGTTTTTTTTTTTCTCTCTCTCTCTCTCTCCTCTCTCTCCTCTCTCTCTCTCGCTGCCGCTCTGCGTTGGCCTTTTCCCTCTTTTTTAAATTATGGTGTTAGTGGGAGGGGGAGGTACTGCCCAGTGCAGGAAGGACCTCCCCCCCATTTTTAATTGTTGTTGTTTCCCTCCCCTTCCCCCCTCCCTTGTCCAGGTTGATGGGGATGACCCGCTGGCAGACCGCACCTGAAAGAATGGGGGAGGAATGTGGCACGGTGGAGGGCGGGACCGGGGCGTGATTACGCACGCCCGGTCCCGTATTAGGCTAATTAAGCCGTCAAGAGGGATAAAGGCCACTCATTTGGAGACTTTTGAACCCATCTGGTAGAGACTATACATTTTTTCCATTAGTCCATAAAATGTATTCTAGAATAGATTTTTGTTTTTTAGATTTAAGTCCCTCATTTCATCTGTTGTTGATTGCTCAGTTGGAATCATCTTAGTCTCAGATCATGCCCAGGGGGTCCCCAGCCTGAAAGAACGGGGGAGGAATGTGGCACGGTGGAGGGCGGGACCGGGGCGTGATTACGCACGCCCGGTCCCGTATTAGGCTAATTAAGCCGTCAAGAGGGATAAAGGCCACTCGCGGACAGCGATGCGGGAGAGAGAGATCGTTCACGGACATGTCCGTCGTCCTATGTGTTTGTCTTTTGAGTTTACCATTAAACCTTCAGTTTATATGTTAAGCCGGTTTCTCGCCTCTTCCTTGCCCGTGACCTTGATCTGTGTTACAGTTACCATCCAATTTCTCTGATTCAGCTAGATGTTAACATTTTGTCATAATTCTGGCTAGCCAATTAAGTAAATTTATGACATGTCTTATATATATTAGGTGGGGTTTATTCAAGGCCGTAGTTCTTCTGATAACATTAGGCGTTTCATCAATATTATGTGGTCAGTGGCGAATGATCAGACTCCGGTTGCTGCCATCTCACTTGTTGTCGAAAAGGCATTTGATATGGTAGAATTGGATTATCTTTTTAAGATTTTGGAAATTTACTGGTTCGGGAATAATTTTATTGGTTGGATTAAGTTTCTAGACAATTTACTGACACACGTTAGCGGTGGTACAAAAGAATGGATTATTTTCAGATTATTTTACTCTGGATAGGGGAACCCGGCAGGGTTGCCCTCTTACCCCATTATTGTTCTGTCTTACCGTGGAACCATTTGCAGCCATGATAAGAAGGGAGGATTTTCCAGGGGTGATTGCGGGAGGTGAGGTGCATAAGCTTTTGCTTTACGTAGATGATATTTTATTATTCGTCTCTGAACCCATTAGATCTATGCCCTGTCACAGGATTATTAGTTACTTATCTAAATTCTCTGGGTACAGAACCAGTTAGTCTAAATCCAAAGCTTTGGCTCTGACAGCATACTGCCCAGTAACAGATTTTCAGCAGGGCACCTTCCAGTGACTCTCTCCCTATAGATGCCCCCCCTCTCATATTTCAAGCAATTTGATAGCATAGCGAAGTCCTTATTTGGAATGGTAAACGTCCCAGATAACATTTCAACAAGTTACATAGGCTGATTGAAAAAGGTAAACTAGGCCTACCCAAGATTTTGTTTTATTATTATGCATTTGGTCTCAGCCATTTGTCTCATTGGTCGCTTCCACCTGAGAGAGCCCCTCTCTGTTTTTGTATTGAACAGGGAGTCCTTCCCCTATTTCACCATTGCAAAGCCTTTCTATCAAACTAACTGGTGAAGTTAAGTCACACCCTGTTATCTCGCATTTGCACATGGTTTGGACAAAAGTGTCCAGAGTGTTTAATTCTGACATTTATTTAAATGTTGCCTCAAGCATATGGCTGAACCCTAATGTACGTATTAATAAGTCCCCTTTCTGTTTGTCAGAGTGGATTGTGAGGGGGGTTAACACACTCTGTGACCTGTATGAGAGTGGAGTGTTGAGATCTTTTGAGAATTTGGTTCATCATTTTGGGATTCCAAGATCTCAGATTTATAGGTATTTACAGCTGCGCAACCTGCTCTGTATTGTTTTTGGGAGTAGCATATACCCCCTTAAAGCGGCAGATACTCTGCGAGAGGTGATTACTGCTTTTGGGGGGTTAAGTATTGATTCTGTTTGTGCATGTTTGCTTTTATTTGTTTAATATATGAATCAATTTGTTTTATGATCTTTGTCTCATCTTGATTTAAACTTATCTTTTTAAACGTGTGCATTTAAAACCGTATTTCCCAAACTGTGGTAGGGGTACGTGAGGTGAAAATGGGGTAAGTGAATATAATTTCTATGATTTACCATTCTTTAAATTGAATCACCATCTAAAATAACATTCAAACCTAGTTCATGTATTGCTCACTGGCAAAAATTATTTTGTGTGCCCCCTAGTGTTGAAAATGGTTGTGTCATAAAGGTCAGAAAAATATGCAATAAAATAATCTGTTGTGGTTAAAAAATACCTTTTTTCATGTGCCATGTGTCACACAAGTATCCTTTTTCACAAGCCCAGCGCACTGCTAGGTGATGTTGATAGTAAATAAAATGAATAATTCACTGTTTTACCAGACTTTTTTTGCAAAGTCCCAACAAGCTGAATGTGTATATGGGACATGGAGCCAAGGCCTGAGTGTCAGACTTCAACCATCCTCACTACGTGGCTGGCAGAAAAGCTATGAAGGCCGGTAAGATACAGTTCTGCCTTACAGTTAAAAGAGCCAGTCACTTTTTTATTTACTGTTGAACATGTATGTGCATTAGTTGGACCAGCTTGAAAAGTCTTATTTTTTTAGCATGATTTCAGCTAAAAAACAACATTTATGATGATGCATTTATGATCAGACGTTTAAGTTTGATTTGAGACATTTTAAAAAGTAATCTTGCCCAAACGTTTTGTAGGTTTTCATTCATGTTGCAAGCTGTACTTACATTTTTTTTTCTTGATAGAAAATAGCTGGCCGGGGTGTTACCAAAATGGCTGCTGGGTGAAAGGACCTTGATGTAACCAGTCTCTGTCTTTCACTTGTGTTGGTGTGGAACCTGACCTAATCTGTGAGGGAGGGAGTATCTGAGTGACTCTAACCTTCCAAGAAGCTACCGGACAGAATGTCATGCTGCTACCTGTTGGTTCCTCTGACGACAGAGCTCACACGCAGAATGAGAAACTCAACAGGTAATTTTTACGCTTGGTTACAACAGACATCTTGTTGTTAAGGTCTAACTGCGAAGCCACAAATGCATATGACCGCATTCTGCTCCTGTGCAGACCAATGGAAAATATTTGCACAAGACAGGTATTACATCTGTTAGTGACGTTGGTGTGTTGTTTCTTTTGGAGTGTTTTTTTTCCTCCCCTCCCTCCGTTTTCCTCTTGTTTTCTGTCTTCCGCTTTTGTTTTCGCAGGTTTACCGTGCTGGTTGGTTTTCTCTACTGCCAATCATCCGACTGGATGACGTCACCGTGAAACATTTTTGTTTGTACCTTTTCTTTTTGCTTTAGGAATGTTTGTAGATCAAAAAGATTAGGAAGATTGGACGTTTTGGTTTTACTTATTTTATTTTTTTTTATTTGGCACTGTCCAGTTCCTTTTCCTCCTCATCTTCAGTGTGGATGTACATAGTGTACCTTTGGACTGTTTGAACACTTTGGATAACGGTTGTCAAATTGTAAATAAACCTGTGTATATATATATTTCACTACACTGTTTTCCATCTGCCTCATTTTTCGACTTCCTAGTGTGTAAATTGTTGATTTGTGCTTCAGGTGGGTTAATGTGCACAACCCCCCCAACCCCCCCCCCCCCCCACACACACACACACACTCTTTAATCAAAAATAAACAGTGGAGAGTCATAACAACAGGCTATAAAATATGTGGGGAAAAAGTTAGAGATTCTGTGAATGAGTGTTTCAGTTAAGAGTCCATCTGTATATCTATTGATATTCAGCATGGAACTGAAGCTGTAAGAAATCATGAAAAGAATTATGGAGAACTGATGCATTCGTGAGACAAATACAGATATCTAAAATTTTTAATCCCACTAAACAGACTTTTTCCAAACTTATGGAAGCCCACTGATACCATGCATTATTATTTTTTCTTTTCTTAAAATCACTACATATTTTTCTTGATCATAAGAATGATGAGATTGTGTGGAATTGTGATCGGTCTGTAAACTATTGTTGGAAAAAGTACTCATGTTATGCACAAAATGACTTGCCAAAACTATAGTTTGCTCATATGACATCTGTGGAGTGGTCAAAAAACTAGTTTTAATGACTTCAACCTAAGTGTATATATATATATATATATATATATATATATATATTAGTATTTATTGCAAATATTTAGGCGTATTGTGCCGTAATGATTTCTAAATAACTAGAACACATTTTCTCAAGATGTATTGATCAGTGATCAGTTTGGAAAACTGAGTGGCGCGAAGCGAGGGAGCCAGGAGTCGCGAAGAAAGGAGACACAGGAGAAAGAGGTAAAAACGGATTAACTATCAGGTTGTGTAAAATAGAGGTTGTTTTAACTGTGAGCAGTGCATCTTGTGAACGAAGTTTTTCATCTCTCAGCCTCATAAAGTTCAGTAAAGTTGGACATATATTCACAGATTCAAACTTTCCAGATCAATAACTCATAAGTGAAACGTTCTTAAAACACAAACAACACCTCTTTCCAACCGCAGTAGGCTAATGTAGACAATGAGCTACAACCTCGTTCTCATCAAAACAAGCCTCCGTCATGAGCTGGACAATTACATTGATGTCTGAGCGCAGCCGGCTGAGAGACGAGACCGCAGGGACCGTCTGCAAAGTGCAAAACCGAAATGCGATACTACACAAATATTCAATAACTTCACTGTTACACATTGTAGTGTCACCAAATTCAGTTCACACATCAGTGGTCTCCTGCTGGTTATACTACAACACTTAGCTTGGAAAAATCTTGGGGGGGGGGGGGGGGGGAATATTCAATAACGTCTAGGTGTGCGTTTGCTTCCCCTCTCACACATCTGCCTGTCATCACCTGTGTCTTACCTTAATGCCTTTCCGGCAATAATGCCCTTACTTCAATCATACTTCTATCTCCTGTTAAGTGAGATCACATTGTATGGTCACTTATTCCTAATATGAACTGTTTCACATGAAACCTCAAATGCAAGACATTGATTGCATGAGATTAAGTTTGTCTGTATGAGTTTGTAAATGGCAGCCTGTGCCCTTTTGTAGTGTGTACATACTATTTCTCATCAAACTGTGATAAACGTGATTAAATTAAGTATATATATAAGTCTGCCATATGTTGCCACCCCTCAAAAATTCCTGCCCCCCTCTCGCCACCCCATAAATATTTTTCTAGATCCGCCCCTGTGTGAGAGGATGTAAAGTCGAGTTGAGCGTGCACCTCATGGAAATGTATGTATGCCAATTTTAACCACAGAAAATTGGGAAAAACATTAGTGAAGTTTCACCCATTGTACAAAGGTGACTGGGTTAATTGGGTTAACTTTTTTAACACGTTAAATAAAAGGATTAATTGCAGAAATTATATTTCCCAGCCCTAATAATATATATATATATATATATATATATATATATATATATATATATATATATATATATATACACTTAAATGTACTATATATATATATATATATATATATATATATATATATATATATATATATATACACTGTATATATAATATGTTCTGTATGTTACTGTATGCTACTGAAATATGAAAAACCCTTAAAGTCAGGACTACCAAAATAGAAGAAAGAAAGAAGAAAAATGCCATTTAAACCAAAAACAAACGTTGCTAATTTAACCACATGTATACCTGTCTGTCTGTCAAATCATGTCTTAGTATTTGATTTTTAGATATGATTCTTATTAATATGGAATATGACATAATCTGTAATCTGACGTAATCTGTTTTCATACATAATACATATGCAAATACTTTTTCCAAATATCTTTTTACTGTTGTTTACTTATTTAAAACCTGATGAAAAGGCTGTTTTTATATCGTTTAAATGCATACATTGCTGTTTCAAACAGATAGTCTGATAGACAATATGATGCACTGCTTACAATTAATTGCGATTTATAATCGGGAAGTGGAACATAAAATCGGGGTGTCAAACTATTAATCAATCTATACTTGTTAATAATTTATCCTTAAATTCATCCCTCAAATGGGTTCCCTGTTGGCTAGTGGCCCCCAAGTAATCTGAGTTGGAGACAACCTTAACATAAAATCATTTTATTTATGTAATCTTTGGGTAAAATATCTTCGAAAACATGTTTTACAGTGTTTTTTTTTATATTTGACATCATGTCTCATTTACTTTTCACATACAGTACATATTTATGTGTGTGTGTGAATTTATAAGATGATGTTTGATGCTAGCAGGTGGACTAACAGCATACCGGTGGGTCTGCCCTCTATGAGGGAGAGGTCACATTTATCCCATACCTCCTCCTTTATAGCCTCAGGTACCATGCAAAAACAACCAGGCGAGGTAGCTGAATCCAAATGGACAAACTTGTCTGGTGGCACTATTGTCTCATGACAACCAGTCTCTAAATCTGACCAGACAGCATATCTGCCCTTAAGATTTGTATTATATATATATAAACATCTCTCCCTCTCTTCTGCTTGTGTTCAGAGCAGTTTCGGTCCATCTGACATTTTTTTGAATGTAGCATGTTGAAATGCACATCGGCCTTGTGAGATATGGTGGCCTGTGGCAATGGTTGTCAGAAGGAAGAGTTGCGGAGCAGGAGAATTTGAATACGAAACTGTTTACCAGGCTTTGCTGTGAGGAGCACAGCCACATTTCATCAGGTCTTACTGGTTAAGAAGAATGTCAAACCTCACATGCAGGTTGTCCAGTCTATTAAATTGGCCTTGAAATGGAGTTGCTAGTTTGATGTTTACCAAGACAGGACTTTGGAGTACATTGATGAGATATGGATCAAATGACTTCGCATGATCGTGGTAAGACTGGGAAGAGATACGCCTGCCTAAATTAGTCTATCAGGGATATGCAGTTTTCTCATTCTTGCCACTAGATGGAGACAAACGCTCATATGTTTGTTATGTTACTTTCATGTTTAGCAGCGTTTGGTCTGCAATGCAACTGCATTCAGTACCAGACGTGCATACATTTTTTGAAGCACTTCTTATGTCCGTCCCTTACATTTGTTTGAATGGTGAAATACCTCCGTTTTTGTTTCTAGTGTAAAACCATTTTTCAAAATAATAATTTTATTTATATTTTCCGTCAAACAAGAAGCTTTCAGAATCGTTGTCTTTTTATTTATATACATTAAAGTCCGAGGTTTTCCGAGATAAAAAAAATGTGTGTGTGTGTGTGTGTTTGTGTGAAATTAAAACAAATATTATGACATTTTCTCAGGTTTACACCATTTGACGTGAACAAAATGTCTTTCACAAAAACATCAAATCAAATATCTGATATTTTTCAAAAACCTCACACACCGTTATGATGGTCTAAATGGGTCCTCGTTTATTTATTTATTTTGGTCACATGACAACAGAATGTCTATCTGCCTGTTGGTTTCTTCACCCAAATTTAATTTGGTGTAGACCTACCAAAAAATAAAATATTTTTTTCTTGACTTTTCTTTGTTTATTTAAGAATTACAGCTTTTAATTAGACTTTTTATTTTATTTTATTTTTTTAGGCTACTGTATCCGGACAAAAAGATCAAAATGACTGAATTGAAGTATACAAATAAATAGATAAAAAATTAAATAATAATAATAATAATTATATATATATATATATATATATATATATATATATATATATATATATATATATATATATATATATATATATATATATATATTATTAATGCGACTACAATAATAGTGTGCTAACTTGATATTCATCGCTGTCCTCCGCAAAAAGTAAACATGGGTTTACATGGGTTTATATATAATAGTATAGTAGAACTGTATTCTAGTAATTGTTTTGTATTTATTGCATTTTTATGTATTTTTGAATAACTTAATAGATCCGGATAAAATGTTCTGCATTAATGAGCAAAAATGAGCATCAAGTCATTGACCCATGTTTACTTTTTGAGGAGGACAGCGATGAATATCAAGTTAGAACACTATTATTGTAGTCGCATTAACTACACCTATTGCAGTAAGTTGCGGGCACTATGATTGCCATTTACCATGGTACATTATTTTAAGAGGTGTTTCAAACTGTTCTGTTGATATAATGTTAGATACTCCAGACCCACAAGAACACGTTTGAGGTAAGACATCGCATATTCTTCATTAAATGCCACAGGGCAAAACGTAGCCTATATGTGTAGTATCAGGCTAACCTTTATGTGTAAATGTCGTTTGTGGTTCATAATGCAAATGTAATCCCATGTCACTTTAATTCCATATCACAAAGGGTTATATACATCAGAGATATTACACACAGAGGCATTATATGTGTTTTAAAATGAACTGTGATGTGAGAAAGAAAGAATAGACAGTAAATCAGCATCAGTCTCACCTGCAGCAGCAGCCTCCATAAAACTGAAGGAGGAAGTTGAGCTCCACTAGTTTTATGAGGTCTGGCTCATTACCAGATTACATTAGCTTGTCTCTCTTACACATTAATAAATGACCTTAATTTTTTAAAAAGTTTTCTGCAGTATTTGCCCTTTTTACTTTCTCAAAGCTGTCTTTCTTTTGGAGAGGTCAAACGTATCTAGCATTTAAATAATTTCTCACAGTGATGCCATGCTTTTTTTATTTTAAATGTTTTATTTTTTGTGTGTTTGTGTGTGTTGGAGAGTTGTCGGGGAGTGTGGCTGTATTTACCTGTACATTTTGATATCAGATTGGCTCGACACATGATATCACTTAACCCTTGTGTTCTGTTTGGGGTCTAATGAGATCCAAACGCCATTTAATAGCTTGAAAACCAGACTTAAAATAATAGTTTGCCCCCAAAAAACTCTCATTGTTTAATCGCCCTCATTCCATCCCAGATGTTAATGACTTTCTTTCTTCTGCAGAAAACAAAGATTCTTAGACGAATATTTCAGCTCTGTAGGTCCATGCAATGCAAGTGAATTGTAACCAAAACTTTGAAGCTCCAAAAAGCAAATAAAGGCTGCATAAAAGTAATCAGTAAGACACCAGTGGTTTAATTGATGTCTTCTGAAGTGGTGATGTAATGTTAGCGGAATCGGTTTTGGGTGAGAACAGACCAAAATGTAACAATTTTATTTTTTTTCATTATAAATCTTGAACTGAACAATCTCCTTGTTGATCATGATTTCAAGCTTTACACTTCCTAGTGCCATCGAGTGAGATTGAAATCATGATCGTGCCGGAAGACTGCAATGGCAAGATGTACGGTGAAAAAAGAGTTACATACTTCCTTTTTAACTTTGAATTATTAGATTGAAAAAAGTTCACAAGGCATAGTTCACCCAAAAATGAAAATTCGGTCATCATTTACTCACCCACATTGTTCCAAACCTGTTTGATTTTCCTTCTTCTGTTGAACAGAAAAGACTCAGTCACCGTCCACTTAAATTGCATGGAAAAAAAATATGCAATAAAAGAGAATGGTGATTGAAGTCATTCACTTTACCCTTTAACTTTTTTTTTTAACTCTGTGAAGTCTGTGATACTCTTTGGGCAAATGTCTGAAACGATCTGGGATGAATCAAGGAAGGCAACACCTTGTGTCTGTATCTATTATTCGTCTTATAAATATCCTTCAGTATTTGATGCATTACCAAAGGGGGAGGGAGGTACTATGTGCATATATATATATATACAGTATACTATGCATGCATGGACATAACATACAGTATTCTTATCTTCTTGATTTCTCTCTCTATTTCTCTCTCTCTCTCTCTCTCTCTCTCTCTCTCTCATATCAGTTGTCAGTTGCAACATGCCTCACCACAGCTAATTTTAGACATTATTCAGTACTCTAAAGCCGTTGATCAGCATACTAAATGATGATTTCAGAACAGGCTAACACTCCCCTAACACTCTAATACAATTAGGCCAAGACAGCTTGGCTGGTTATGTTTAATGGGGATGACATCAGAGGAGATAGCAGAGAATGAATAAGTCATTCTTGGTCTCATTTCAAATGTGAAAGATTCATACCAGTAATTTAGATGACAGTATTAATTTAACATGACACTGCATTAATGGTCGATTTTAGATTCACAGAACTTGTTTAAGTGGAATGGACTTCCTTAATTTGATGAGATGTGATGGCAGTGCAATGCCATGTCTCTCTATCTCTCTCTCTCCCTGCAGCATGGGACACACACACACACACACACACACATATAAATACAGATACTGGCTGGTGTCTTCAACATGCTTGGTAACTGAGTGAGTGTGTGTGTGTGTATCTGTTTGTTTGCATTCTGAAATAAGCAAACTTCTTATAAAAATACATCAACTTTTGTTCTAGGATCGTGATGGAACTCCGGATAATAATAATACTATGCCAGAGTTTTAGAAGACATAATTATTCATAATATTTACAGGCCAAAGTACAATGAAGTTATGTTATTTATAACTCTGTATGTAACTCTATAAATGCAACACTGATAAAGCATTAGTAGACTTAATTAAAGGGGCTTCTTTAAACATCATGTAAAACATAAAATAGGGCCTGAAAGTCTATTAGAAACTAGTGAAAATGAATATAATTAAAAAGTATATTCTCAGAGTAAACAGTCTGAGTGAGAAGTTATACTGAAAAATTGATTTCAGAATTCCTTATTATTATGTTGGACTCGCCAAACTTTTTATGACAAGTAAGCATAATGCAACTGAACACTGAGAAATGTATTAAGCAAACCAAGAAAGGGGCATCTTCACATACATATACGACTTCATGCATTTTAGCTTGTGTACAAATGTACAAATTTCACATTCTATCAATTTATTTGATGTCATGAAATTGCATTTTCAATAATGATACAAGCTGTTCATACTGTTTGAAATTTTATTCACATTTAAAAAATGTATTCACAAGTTTGGAATCTAATAATGAAAATAGAAGTCCACATATACAAATTATTTAATAATTGTATTATAAGAATAATAATTTAAGTGCTACTATATTAAAACTATTATGATTTTTTTTTTTTTACCAAACACTTACACACTTGCACAGGCCTGTTTGTTAAATTCTTTCACAGTGTTTTCTGAAGTTAAAATATTTAATTATGTATAGTGTTATTGTGCCTTTAAATACTTATGTATTTACACATTTATTACACTATTACATTACTACATTATGTTACATGTTTGTTTATATGCACTTGTGCAATTTACATTGAGTTTGCATTCATATATAACAAGCACTAAATTGTTACTTTCTCTTTCAGAGAACGGCAGCTCCACAAGCAAATGCTTAAGTGAGCAAGAGACTATTTAGCAGAGACGGGCCACTTCTGTTAAAATTAATGGGAGAAATTGGAACGCCCAACCAATGAGCTCTAGTGCCCAATGGTCAACAGATGTAGAAAGGAAGTCCCACCTTACAGGTAAAAGAGCCAATTACTTTTTAGATTCGTACATCGCATGACAATCATCTTGAGAATGCTAATGGGTATTTGCTATACAAGCCGGGAATTTTTGTTTTTTGCGTAATCTGAGGTAAAGAAGCACAATTTATGAGACCAGCGTTTTCATACATTTTACTGCTGATTTGAATTATTTTCTTTGATCGTAATCCTGACAAACCGTTTTGGAGATTTCAGTCTTTCCCCATTCAAGTAGATTGGAGCGGCACTGTCATTACTGGAAATAGCTTCTCGGGAGCTTTCCAAAGATGGCCGCCAGTGGACTGACTTGCTGGAAAGACTTTAATAAATGCAGCGCCCTTCTAGCAAAGGCGGTCCCGTAGACATTCAATGGCGGTACACTGGCGAGGAGGCAAGAGACTGTTTATATCTATTGAGGAGTTGCTTGAGTGTGCTGAATAAACAGCTTTTGTGAGAAAACTTAATGAACTGATGCCAGTCCACTAATCTTCAACATGTTATACACTAAACAATCCATTTGGAATTAACTGTGTGTGGAGTTTACTACAAAGAATCTATGTTTTATAAGAGAAGACAGACAAATTTGTGACAGGTAGGTAGCAGTTTATGGCTCTTTCCATTCATTTGTATAGTATCCTCAAAGAGTGACTTACTGTCATAATACACTAGTTGACCGTTTCACACTCTCCTATGGTATAAACACAGAGGTTGTTATCTCAGTAAAGAAGAATCTCTGGCACACATTAACAAGAGAGATGTTGCACGGTTGTTTATCCTTCATCCTTGAAATGTATTATTAGAATTAAGGTTTGTTTTTATCTTTCTGATCATCAACTGACTTTGAAAACAGAAAGGATATTAAAAGAGACATGAAATTAAAATGAAGTGCCAGGATCTCATCTTTGGACACAATATATGGAGCTAAGCATTAAATCATGTTAATGCATGATTTTCTGTAAAGCTGCTTTGAAACGATGTGTGTTGTGAAAGGTGGTATACAAATAAAATTGACTTGACTAAGCAAAAGGAAACTTTTACTTGCATTTTGTGTTATACAAGCATACTTGCTTGTACAAATATATATTGTACATGTTCTCAAATATAAATCTACTAGTTCTCGAGGTTTGCAACACTTTTACCTTCTAACAGATGTCAAACAGGTGCAATACACTGACCTCTAACCATACTTTAAAATGGAGAATGTTGTGAAAACCGTCTGTGGTTTGACATCAGAGTTGACATCATTAAATGCAATGCAGATTTAAATATATCGGTTTTACTGTTAAATCGGTTATCTGCAAAAATCTGTGCCAATAGTCTTTTTTTATACCTGTGATCCTCTTTGTCCGGCACTGGAAGATTCCACAACTGCTTGGTTCTACAGTACAACAGGGGCCACCGGATTTTAAATAAAAACAATCACTGACAACTCATGTGGATTTGCTGTATCTAAATCTTTTATCATTGACCGTATTCATCCAATATTCATTCTCATTTCAATGGATATTTTGTTATTTTGGATAGATAATCATAAGAGTTCATTCTAAAAAAAATGCATAGATATTGTATACAAAACCCATCATTTTGGTGAACATAAAGGCTATTAAAAGCTTAATTTGCTTAATACTTAATGTAGCGAACTGTATCTGGGCCAAGCCTTGGTCGTTTAAAAATAAGACTCCTCAGGGTCCCGACATATGCATTAAATCTTTTTTTTTTTTTTAATTTCTGGTTGCTATTGGGATTCGTAGTTGAACAATGAACTTCACCAGGGATTTTATTTATTTTTAGCCTCTGTCTGTGCCTGTTCTAGTAAGGCAACAAATCTTTTTATCAATGTTGAATTTAAAAACCATCGGCCAATTAATTGGTTATCTGCCTTTCCCACCACCTTAGTTATCGGTATTGGCAATATCATCAATATTGGATGACCTCTACCACAGTTCTGAGGTTGTTCATCAATGGTATATGCTTTTGTTGAAGTCGTGAGTACGCGTTATTTCAACTCATTCTTTAAACATTGTGTTTAATAGAAGAGCTCCTGGAGAACATCTACACCACTTGTGGTCCAGCAGAGAAAGATCCACCAATCAGAGAACTGCAGAACAAGACTATTTAGTTGGCGGTTTGTCTTACTGTAATATAAAACTTTTAATACTGTACTTTTAAAACTAGTTCAAACTTTCAGACAAGACTTTGTCAAGTCAATATCAAAGATTGTCTTGACAATCTTTACCTATGTAGTTTGTGTCTCATTTCGCTTTAATGACACTATGCACTCATCCTGGCATGGACTCCACAAGTTTGTGCAAAATCTGATTATCTACGTTATCCCAGTGTGATCTGAGAATGTTCGGAAAGAGTATCATGTGTACTTCAATGGAAGCAAGGAAATCAGTGTCAGGCAAATCATTAGCAAATTTCTTTAGTGACCTAAAAATGATGCAGAATCTTAAATATGTAGTCTTAATTTTACTTTGTAACCTTTCTTTGTTTTAAATGTTCAAAATTCTAAAACTTTTATTTCCAGCATAAATAAAAGAACATAATTATGAAAGCACCAGTTTATCTCATATCTTGCTCATTGTAAAATCTATATTATGCTGCTGTAAACTCTATGAAATCCACAAGTGCCCTGCTTTCTGCAACATTCCTTCTCTTATTTTAACTCGCTTCTTTGTATTTGACTGATGATATTTCTGGGATCCAGTCCTGGTTGGTTGCACCAGCCACAGGTTGCTGAGAAAGTTAGCTGTGTTTGTGTCTGAGCCACTGAGTCCCCAATGTGTCCGTGTGTCTCAAAGGCTTCTTAATGACTGGACTCTCCTGCTCTCTGCCTCTCTGATGGATGGCAAGCAGGGACGGCCTCTCTTTCATCCCGACAGCCTGACTTGTTTGATTTATTAATGACAATAATTAGGAGTAAACCTCTCTGCAACCAAACCCAGAGTGATTAGCACAGTAACGATGGCGGGGAGGGGTTGTGGATATGGCGATCTGATTAATGCTGGTCATTTTGACCTTTCTGAGCCGGGCTGCTCTGTAGTCTGGAGAGAGATGAGGAAAGAGAGGGCGGCTATCTGTGGTGTCCACTCACAATTTGGTGGTGAATGAATTAGAATGCAAAATGTACCACTCTGGTCATTAACTGTGCTGTTCACAACATGCTTATTCTTTTAGAATGAATCATTGAGGTTTTGTGTTATCTATATATGACAAAATGGCATTGGTCACATTATTCGAGATAACCTGCATTTAGCCACCAGTGAGCGAGACTCTCAATGAGATTCTCATTTCACCAGTGTAGTTTATAATTAGATTAAATTTTCCTTTCTTAATGGTCAGAATAAATCTACCTGCACATTGCATTTTACTCATGGACTCAGTGGGAAGAATACTGAATTTCAATAAAAGACATAGTTCACCCAAAAATGAAAATTTGGCTATTATTTACTTACCCCCGTTGTTCTAAACCAGTATGGTTTTCTACCTCCTGGGGAACACATAAGATGTCTTTTGGTAGAAAATCTGGCCACTCTTTTCCATACAATGAAGGTGAATGAGGACTTGGCCTGTCAAGCTCCCAAATGACAAAAAAAGCACCTTTTAAACATCATGAAAAATTTGGCCAAACCAGGCACGGCTTTTCTATTTGGGCAAGAAGGGCAGAGTCCTACATAAATATTCATTCACTTCAAAACATAGATCAATACTATAAACTACTAATAATCCAATTTGTTAACCTGTAAATCTGTTAAAAATGCTGACTTTTGTATTTAAAAGCAGGCAAGGTATACATTTTTATGCTATTTTTAAAGTGGTAATGTAGCCTAAACCTCCAATATACTGTGTTTGAAACAAATATAAGATCATGTGGGGTAAAGACTCTGCTGCCCTCCCGAACTGCACAGCACCCCTAATTTTTTCCCAATGGAAATCTGTGGTCATATATGGTACTGCAATGAGCCCTCAATGAGACGCATTGGGGCATATATGAATCTGCCCAACGTAGTGCCATACCAAAGGTAATTTTAGTATTATTGCATGCCAGCAGTGTGACAGATTGGGGATGTTTGTGTGTGTAACAGCATGTCGTTTCTATTGCAAATTCCAAGAAAATTGCCATCAAACAACTTGGTCTTGACAAGCCAGTCATATACATAGTGTGAAAATCAAAAGACAAGGGTATTGGTATAAGACATTGAATGTATTGTACGACGAAAAATGTTATGTCAAAAATCTTTGGCTCTGTGTACACTGAATGCAATTTTTACGTTTTCCATTTTTTCTTTTTCATTGTTATTTTTCAAGGGTGGACAGTAGCACAGGTGCATGTGATATGAAACATTTGTAATGCGAACAGATTTATTAGAAACTTACTGTGATTTAAAACCATTAATATAAACCATTAGGCTATTATTATTAAGCATATAGTTGTTTAGTACTGTGGAAATTTGTACATGTCATGTAGATAGTTTAATTCATTATGTTATGATTAATGTGTTGAACGAGTTGAATAATGTAAAAAAAAAAACATCCATTACTTATTGCGAGATCTGCTCCACCTATTTCTGAGGTCACAATCTGCCACTGGTCCATCTGACTCAAGTATAACAGACTGAAAGATAAGTCATTATTTACTAATAATCATCAAATCCACTGAACTGCTAACCGCTAACTGCTAATCATTGAGTCCATTTACATGCACAACAATATGCTGATAACTGATTTTTTTTGTTAAAATCTAACAAAAGCAAGACAACTGAGATTTAAAGTAGGCATTCTCTACTTTTGATGTCAAACTGTGAAAAGGCATTCACACAACATTTGCATAAGTTGGATAAGACGGTAGGGGTAAAGGTATTTACATGCAATGCAAAATTGGGGTAATGGGCAAAAATCTACCCATGTCGATCGGCTTATTGTTAAACCGTTTATGACCTTACACTGATGAAAGAATGCTGTTTAATGCGTTTACATGACCACATACCTTGTCGGCTTATCAAGCATGATTGGTGTAAGAACACACATGTAAACACACTCAGTGAGTTGAATTCGAGAACCTGATCAGTTAGATTGACAAACAAATCACTAAGGTTTGTGAACTGGATCAACCAATTAATTGAGCAGATTTAACGATGTGTTCACAAATCAGAATGCTGTATATGTCTCTCATTAATGTGCAGAGAAAAGCAAGTGTGGATGTAAAAAAAATTCAACAAACAACTTACATTTCTTGAATGTCAGATGAACCACTTTTATACTTTATGGTGCCAGGAAGAGTAGCCAGGAAAGTAATTTGGGTTTGGAATAACAAGATGGTAAGTAAATGATATCAGAACTTTCAGTTTTGAGTGTACTATTCCTATTAAGTTAATCTTTTAGCTGTTTTCTTAGACAAGTACCAGTAGCTAACCCCTCTATTTACCTGTTTGAATACACAAATCATTTAACGAGACAGACAAAGACATGCCGATAACACACAGACTCTGTGTGACATTTGATTAACAAATGTAAATGAAGGTCAAGAGTCATTTTGCGTGGCCATCTTCCTTTCGCCGGGCTGTAACAATGAAATCTGTGCAGACACCAGCTCCTATCCACATCTCAGTAATGGCCACATTTAAACTGCAGTCATTTAAGAGCTTGTTCCCAGTACAGCTGCAAGTAATGGAGTTGGTCGGAAAGGTCAGAGTCTTTATCTGGGTCAGATTGGAGTCAGTGAAGTCAGCAGCCAATGAATCTGAGACAGAGGAGATCAAAGTAAAAGCCATGTCAAGTAGTGCTGGTGAGTGATCGCAAAGCTGGAACTCGACGACCTGGTTTGGGATCAGTTTTAGCGTTCGGTTCACTGTGGTTGTGAGGCAGATGACTGATTCTGGATCTATTATTTGTGAATTGCACGAATAATGCTGTATGTGTATGTTTAACCTTAGCTGTCTGCTTCACTGGCATTACATGCTGTCATTATATGGCTAATGCATTCTTTATAAGGACTGTTTACATTCTGATACTGCCTTGAGGCATTTATGATGTTGGCAAGAAGCAACAACAGTATGCAGAGCAGTGTTGGGTAGGGGTTTAAATCGGACATTTCATAATGATACGATATCGATTCTCTTGGCCTGTGATCCGATATTTGTTGATACTTCAAAGTCTGCTGCGATACAATTTCGATTTGAATTGATTTGATTTGATTCAGAGCCCATGTGATCAATATTCCGATATTATGTGCCTATTTTACACATTAACGTTTTGCCTTCAAATGCAACCCAAATATAATTTTAATATTTTATTGAGAACCAGAAAAATGCTGCCTTCGGAGGCTGTATATGGTGGAAGGATAAAAATTAGGTGATTCTCAAACTGTTCAGAGGCCAGTTTCCAAAAGAGTTCCATTCATTCAAAACAGCTGTTGGTTAATCCATTAACTGATTAGGCAGCAAGTCAGCTGCCTACGTTTTTGTTGTCATAGTTGAGGAGTGGGGAAGAGACACAGAGAAAAAAACAAGTTTGTTTAATCATATATATTTTTCGAAAAGATTCAACTCAAATTGCTGCTCGAGTCCGCTATAACAGTTGTTGAATTAAATAAGAATATCCCTTGCGGCAACACTGAGAATGCAGTGCATACTTGTGTTGGGTTATGAACTGAGCACTGACGTATTTCACAACTCAATGATGCGTAAAATCGAGCTTGCGTAGCACGGTGTGTCTGCGTTCACGTACTTGCGTAGAGTATGTTTGGACCTTAAGCAGTGCCCGGTTAATGTACTGATCCTGTCACTGGTCTGGAGCTCGCATTTGGTGGGAAGCTCAGTTGACACATGCGTGCACGGATAGCAGAGTGCAATTTGGCTTCACAGACACTGCGCACATCCATGTCCCATACGAAGAGAGTATTTAGCACTCATACAGTGAAATGAATGTAATTACAAGGTTGTAATTCAAGGTTGCTTCATCACCTGACAGAAATGTATACGGACCTGGCTGACATGAGAGTATTAATGTATACGGACCTGGCTGACATGAGAGTATTAAAATAAAATTGCATCTTAAAAAAAATGTCTGTATTGATATTTACGTGTCGTATCGATAACATTGGATCATTGGTTATTGGATCGATGCATCGTTACACCCTAGTGTTGGACAGGTCACTCAAAAATAGTGATCCTCTACATATTACTGATGTCCTGTAAACATTGTTATCAGATAAATTTACTGATTACTTAATTCAATTGTATCACATTGCTAATTACTTTACACTTAATTCACTTTCTACACTTTAGAAAGTAATAGTCTTTTCCCAGAAGAAAGATTAAGAAGCAGGGCATTTAAAGGTGCACTCAGTAGTTTTTGTTTATGCTGTCTTAGTCTTACACTGACACCAAGGGTCGTGGATGCAACGTAATACAAACACAAAAGTTTTCAGTTTTCAATGCCATTTTAGAAGTTCACTCTTCAAAATCAGCCATGATTCATTTAATCCCTGAGTGAAAATGTCCAACAACAGGGTTGTTATTTAGATTAAGCAAGTAGTATTCAGCTGGTCATGTGATCCCCTCCATGAGGGGACCCTCTCCATGTAAAATAAAACAGCTTCTATAAGGTCACTGATATGACCGGAGCCTTTATTTCAAGTAAATGGTCATGATTTTATACATATGTTTCAAAATTACAATTAATATGTTTTGGAGTACTGCGATGGACTGGCGACCTGTCCAGGGTGTACCCTGCCTTTTGCCCAATGTTAGCTGGGATAGGCTCCAGCCCCCCTGCGACCCTGTACACAGGATAAGCGGTTGACGATGGATGGATGGATGGATGTTTTGGAGTAAAACTTTTCAACTGAGGAAAAAATTTTAAATAAAATACTGAGTGCAACTTTAAGCAACAGTCTCCATTTGATTTCCATTTGATTTCAATGTAATACAGTTGTGGTCTGGGAGAAACAAATGAGATCTAAATAAGATCTCCTCTGTGGTTTATCTTTCCTGTGGTAGTTTCACTCAGTTTTGACAGCAAGCAAGCATGAAATCAAGCCCATATCAACTGTCAATGATTCTGAATTACTGCATTTGAAAAATGCTCACACCAAGTAGGTCATGTAATGAAAACTCTTGTCCCTTCTAGCTCTTCACAGCCGAGTCTTAAAGTCTAATTTGTCCTCATTAAATGTCCCCCTGCCTTGTGTTATTATTTTTCTGCCCCATCTCCTAAAACACAGGGAACTGATTGAACGCAGGGTAAAGTCGGTCATCATGACATGACCTGCAGAAACAGCAGAAAGAGCGCGATGGCTGACCCCGGCAAACTGCCTGCCTGCACATATTGCACAATCCTTCATATTTAATGGGGAAACACGAGCCTGTGATTTTGTCTGCATTCTCTCTAGTCTGCCGCTCGGGGTGGAGTGAAGCCACTTAATGAGAATCCCCTGTTCTCCTCCATCATTTTTAAACAGGCACTGCACTCAGCAGCCTTGCCTTCCCTCTAAGGACCCCCCACTCCCCACCCCCGACATGCTGTGCTCGTTTTTGTAAGCGCTAAATTATGTATCAGCTCTTTAAATGCTGTGAAACATTGGTTTAATATGGTGTAAACTTGTTTTTCGTAATTCCGCACTCAAATTAGGGCACGATACTTAACTTTGTTGGGTGTTCGTTTTTTTTTCTGCCACCGTTGGAGGCCGTTAATTGCTTATTTTGTCTTTTTGAAACATTTAAATCTTGGTACTACATAGGGAGCTGCAATATATGGATTTTGCATGCATATAGAGTTTTTATTTGATCCTTTATCATTTAAATGGTAATAAAGTCTTACAGAGTTCATAAGAGGATGGATGGCGAAACAGACTCCGTTGCTTGATCTTTCACTTGGCGTTTCTTCATTTAGATTAAACTCTAACATCAGTAATAATTTGCCCCCAACAATAATGTCCCTATGTATGTGTATGAAGCCTGTCCCTGCCAGCAAACCGACATCTCGACTGGCTCATCCCAGCGCAGCCAGCTCTTAACACAACTGCTATTGTTAAACGTCCTCCACAGCCGTAATATCTTCTAATCCTCAAATAGAGTGGAGTTAAAACTACAAGCTCCAAACTATTTTTACTTGCATCACTAGTTGTGGCAGATGAGAAGTGATCTCTGCGTAGATGATTATTTTGTCATCCCCTGATCTTTACTGCTGGAGTAATTGTAAATCATTGCCTCATGGCACGTCAGAAGTTGTCGGTAGCAGGCAATTAAATGGCACAATATAATAGAGCAAATTATTGCCTGTCAGATTTTGAACAACACAGTTGGTATTTGAATTACACTTAATCATTACATGCATTAGAAAGCTCATTGGAATCCTGCTTAGGACTGAACATGAGCCATTGCATTATTTAAACCTCTAATTGTGAAACCCATTTATTTGTGGTTACTGTACAACAAAAAAGAGTCTCACCAAGCAGACTGGCTTTAAAAGCTCGATATATCCAAATCAGCGTCTTCAGATGCATACACCAAATTGGCCAAAATGGGCAATTTCGCTGGGGTGGAAAAACATTTAGCCATGTAAAGTGTTTTGTAATTTCAGACTGCAAGGATGAATATTAAATATTTACTTTTAAACATGCCCAAGCCAGGTCCCCTCTTTGCATAATTCATTAGGCAAAACAGATGAGGTTATAATTTGTCTAGATGCCACATATCTGTTTCTCAGGGCTTGGCCCTCTCTGCACACCCCCCACCAAACACACTAATTCTTCAGTTACAAAGTAGCAAGTGACAAAATATTGCAATTCTGAAAAATGTTCAGTTGCTTTGAAATTTTATTTTTCACGACTTCTGTCATTAAGACAAAACACGGATGCTTACTAATTTAGTAGGTTTCATTCCTAAACAAACACAGCTTTTAAAGTGATTATACAAAATTATTTTTAAACAGTTACTGATACCTGTAATACTCAGTAGAGGATGCGTAAAACAAATAATACGTTTTTGTTTCACTTTGGCGACAGCTCTAATTATTTGTAGCATGTTAATCATATTCGTTCACAACATAAGAGGAAGTTACTTGCTTTACGCAATCTGCCACAAGTGCCAGAACAGACACCCTATATTAACAAGACTTAAGTACTGTTGTCATGGCCATGCAGCCAGCTTGTAATTATTGGTTAGCACTATACTGTGATGCGTATGGGATGAATAACAATATTAAGAAGAAGTGTTTTCTTAAAATTGATTCTTATATCAGTTTTTCATGTCTTTGTCCATTCAAACATGCCTCAGATTTCCGTCAAACTGTTACAGATATGTAGCATATTATAGTGTACATGGGTTTTAATGGCAATAATTCCCATATCAGATCAATAATCTCTCTGGGAAATTTGCTACTTACCAAACCTTTCTATTCAGATTTTTCAAATAGGCCTAATAATGAATAATAATTTGTTTGGCACAGTTGGATGTGCTATTGTCAGACAAATATTTTGAAAGTTCCCTTTTAACTTGTTATTTTGCTGCACATCGCCTTGGCGATGTATACTAAGATCTTCTTCTAAGCCTTTCCTGTTATTGTCAAGGCATTACGGCCCTCTCTGTCATATCATATCAGTGGACCACTCCCACCACACAATCCACGGTTTAAAGTAATGCTTTGGCTTGTGTTACTCCAAGTCAGTTCCTCCAGAAACATCTGTTTCTTTTCAGAGGGAGGAGAGACAAATAGGCCCATTGTCGCCCCTGTATCTGTACTCATATCGAGTCCTTTGGCTTTTCGGACAGGTTGGAATTATCGAGGGAGGGTGAAAGACAAATAGCCCTATTGCTCAATCACCATTGTTTGGAATCAGTCAGTGGTAATATTAGTGTTGCACAATTACTCATTAGCAGCGTCTTTAACATCGTCTTGAATTTATCCTCTTGACAGATCCGGAGACTCATAATTTAATGCAAGTTATGATTAAAATCCCCTTACTGTCAACCCTTTGGAACAAATAACAAATACCTCTGTTCGGAAAAATTACAGTTTTAAAAATAAATGAAATTACACGCTGGAGCTGGCGCGGGGAGTGGTGCGCGGGAGACTGTGAGACGTTGCGCGGGAGATTTAGGATTCAAGCACGGGGTGGGGGGAGGGGGGCTGATTAACAACAGCAATTAAAAGATGAGGAAAAGGTATATAATTAAAATGGAAGTTCTTGCTTGTCAAGTGCGCGCGTGTCATCCATTGTGCTGCTTGTTAAAAGGCGAAGGGAAAAGAAACCGACACTTAATTCCAGGCTTCAACGTCAAGGAAGGGTGTTGATCGCATGCCCACGGATGCTTTTCTGAAGGCTGTAACTCAGCTGAAAGTGATGCTGTGTCATTAGAAGTTCAAAGCCATGCATCTTGTGTTGACAGTCATCGGCAGCGAATGTTTGGCAGTCGGGAGTAATTTCACTTAATTAATGGGATGCATATTTGATGGGAGGAATGAAATATTCAAGCTCAGCAAAGTGGAAAAAAGGAAAGATTTAGTGTTCAGTAAAAAGGTGGAGGGATGTAATTTGTGCATTCAGTTCAGAGGCTACTGGGGGATAGAGATAGAAAGATGCAGGGAGTTGAGGAGAAAATGTGAGTGAATTCAGGAGACAAACAGCATTAAAGATAAAAAAAATCAAACGAAAGGAAATGGGTACAGTAAAGGAGAATAGAAAAAGAAACATGGGAATAAAGCAGACTTTTATAACACTAACGCAACATCGACCCTAGTCCTTATCTGGTAACAAAAGTAAACAAGCATGCAGACATTGATTTGAATGCAGACAGCAACATATCCCCAGTCGGATACTTTATTACCATATAACTACACATGTTCATTGTGTTCTTGTGCATGGTGATATCTCATTGCATTTACAACTGCTGAAACCACAACAGTACAATAACAGCACAATGGAATAAATAGACTGTGTTTATAAATAAATGGGGAGTGAGTGCTAAAGGAATATTCTGGGTTTAATACAGGTTAAGCTTAGTCGACATTTGTGACATAATGCTGATTACCACAAACAGTAATTTAAACGCATTCCTCCTTTTCCAAAAAATAAATAAATAAATAAAATGTGCGGCACTTACAATGGAAGTGAATGGGGCCAATTTTTGGAGGCTTTAAAATGGAAAATGTGAAGCTTATGATTTTATATTTTTTTTTTATTTTGATCTGTAAAGTTGTTTAAATCGTTGTTTTGTGCAGTGGACTACTGTTCTAGGAGGTGAACTTCTTATTTGACGCTGACGTTATGTCGTCATGGCAACAAAGTTTTAAAATCAAATATATCTGTACACAGAATGTCAGTAAGTGATTTAATCACTCTGAATTTATATTAACATTCATTTTTTATGTTTTGTGGCTATGCTTTTGAAACAATGAGTATTTGAACTGTGGTCTGATTCGGTTCTTTTGTACTGTAAGTGCCTCACTGTAACGTAGAGTTTTCCTTTTTTTATTTGTAATAAAGAAAAAGGACAAGTCAGAATGCATTTTTGTGGTAATCAACACAATGCCGTCGAATGAGTTTAACTTGATTTGAATATTCATTTAAATGCAATCTTGTTTCAGCTTTTATAGAGTTATGTATTTATGTGGTCGTATCAGTTGTATTGTTAACTCTTGAGATTGTAAGACACAGAGTGAGCATGAAACCAGAAATAATCCCCCTCCCCGCCTCTGTTATCATGTATATGATTTGGAGTACTTATTTTCTTCTCCATCCTTCCCGAACAACCGTAAGAGACTAAAGATTTGATGTCCGCCATTATTTCACATGAACTAAACATTATTATAAATGATAAAAAAAATAAAGAAATTGTTTTTTAATGATAAATAACGATAACCCATATTATCTAGTGTCCATTCTTCATCATCTGAGCCGCCCAAAACTAAAATTAACTATGAAAAGCTTTTATATGTTTTTTTTTTATAGCTAAATTTAATTGCCACAATCCTCTGTGTGTTCGGTTTCAAATGCTGGCTGCCAAATTTGGAGTAACAGTGAAGACGGCTTTAGAGGGAAATGGAGAGCTCCCTACTAATGACTTGAAGGCTTTCTGCTTATTGTGTGTTCAAAAGCCAATGAGCTAATGTGTAACACTCAGCTAGTATAGTTCTACTACTCTCTCAACCCAAGAGACTCTCCTGGCCGGGATAATTGGCCAAGGCTTGTCTTCCTTTTTTTTTTTTTTTTTTTTTTTTTTTAAATTGAGACTCGTTATTTACATGAATTTAAGTTCTTTGCTCGAAACATTAAGGCAAAGAACATCTTTCAAGAATGCAGCTAATTGAAGCTTTCCCCCCTTCTCTCTGTGTGTCAGGCCAGAATGGGAAACTGAAATAAATGATAAGGCAAGGAGATGAAATTGTCCCCTTTAAAATTTGCAATTATTTCCCAATTAAGGCAGGCTTGGATAGAGATGTTGGTGCAATGGGCTTGTTT